>JAKWJD010001759.1:23371122-23898622 GCA_027705065.1 Solanum peruvianum
TTTATGCTTTTCGCAGAAAAAATCTTATAAGTTAAATATCTAGCAAATCATAAATTTTATATTATATTCTTTCGTGTTTTTTGTATAATTATTTAATTACTTTTATTTTGAAAAAAATGTATTTCTTTCACAATAAAAGCATGTTTTTGTTTTTTCATTTTAAAAAATGATAATAAAATAACATGTTTGTTTTTGTATCAATTTAATTAGTTTTTTATTTAAAAACAAAAAAATTATTATCAACTTTTAAAAAAGAATTTTTGCCAAGCAAATTAAATACTAAAACACTTTATATGAGTGAATTGCCAATTGCTTTTCACAACATTCATTAATGAAAAAATCATATGCATAATGTTTTTCAGAACTTAAATTACAACACATAAATAAAGTTATCTTTTATTTACAAATATATTTTTAATTTATAACATAAGAATTTATATATGTAGATTTTTTTAAACTAAAGGATGAGTATTTTACTTGGATTAATATGTCACATCTTTCACCATGTTAAATCAAGAATGAAATTTTGTCACTACATTTTAAAAGATATACATCACCTATTACATTTAAGTTTTTTTGTTCTTTGTCCTAATATGTTAATGTTTTTCATGCTATTTGATTAACAATTAATAACAAAGGAGTAGTCAAATGTATTTTAATTATTTTATTTTCAAGCTTAGTTTAGTAAAAAATTAGTTTTCTTTTAGCAGTACCTGATAGTACGATTAAATAAATACAAAAACTATGTTTTCATTAATAATTGGGAAAATACATAAGTAACCTCTTAGACTATAACCGAACTGTCAGAGACATGTCTTAACTAAACTAAGGTCTTATTATAGCCGAACCCATTTTTTTGATAATTTTGTGCACCTTCTGGCTTATGTGACATTCAAATATCTCCCACACGCCTCAATTGTATGGAGTCGCGGGGTGTGCCACGTAAGACAAAAGGTGTAAAAAATTTCAAAGAAAAAGTTTATGGGGGTGGGGTGGGGGGATAATAGAACCTTATTTTAGTTAATGTGTGTCGCTTGAATTTCGGTCATAGTTTAGGGGTACTTATGTCTTATCCCTTAATAATTTGAACTTTTAAATAATATATTCATAGAGTTCAATATGGTATTACAGCAAGCAATAACTTATCTATAAAATATAAGTATATAATGCCTAAATTAAAAAAAATTAACTTGTAATTCCAATATATACTTGCATAAATCACTAAATATAATAATCATGCATGATCAATTAGTATAGACTCAACCTCTAAATTGTTGCTTTAAAATTAAGTTATGAAAAATCAATATGGATAACATATGAAGTAAATATATTCTCAGGTCTGTTTGGACAAAAGATGTGAAATCATATTATGATATCATAATATTCTAAGGCGTCGCATCGATAAATCACACATCTCTTTATATATTTTTTTTACAAATAAATGTTTTGTGATTAGAAACTTTAAAATCTACATAATTTTATAAAGATCCAGTAGTAGTACTAATTAGTTATTCTTTAATTTAATTCTTTCACATGGTAGAATAATCTCTTCACCCCGAGCATGAGTTTCTTTTTATAAAATTCAAAATGATGGTATACATATTTAAACTTATAGATCAACTGTTACGTTTAAAAAAATAAAATTAGGGTTTGAAATTTAATATAATTCTCTTTTGGAGATGTTAGTATCAAATCACATGTCCATTTATTAATTTGAAATCAAGATATCATAGCGTATGTCCAAATATAAGTTTAGAATAAAAGAGTTGTACAACAAATATAATTTCACCTCCATTATGATTACTCAATAAGAAGAATATGGGTAGAAATTAGAGATTATGTCTTCTAAAGAGTGATATTTTAGAATTGCAATTTCATGTCGTATTATGAAAACACGAGATGAAATCAACGTTTGGACATGTGATTTTACGCTGATTGCATATCATGAGATTAAATCTCAAATTCTCCAAAAATCATGATCTGAAAATTTTCAAATTCAAAAATAGACCAAGAAATTTAAATTTTGTAAAAACAAACCACATTTATATCTACTAACAGTTTATTTCATATGTAATATAAAATATATATTTCATACCATTACTTTTAAAACCATCTATATCTCATAAACAATAAATTTTATCAACATAAAAATTTATTGTTACATTAAATCAGTTCCTATTCTACAATTTATAATAACCAAATTCATTATTTTTTTATCAAATTTATTTTCAAACCAAATTGACCAACAAATGGATGAGACTAACAATGTTAGTTTATATTCTCAGTCATATAATTGAAAAATGCTAGTTCAATTTGAGAAGATTATCCGTGGGATGTGCATATTATATTAAATACTAGATACTACAACTTATGTTTACTTTTTTTTTTAATGAAAATAAGTTTGGTCAATAAATATTCTAATATTTTAGAATAGTTTTGTAATAAGATATTATGCGATTTTATAAACTTTTTTTCTAATTTGTTAAGATTGTATAAAGAAGTGAGACAATTTAAATAGTTTTACAAGCTATAGGGTTTTATGATTATGAGAAAACAAACAACAAATGTCCAAACAAAACTTCAACTTCATTCTCATAATTTCAAATAATGATTTCATATCACATGGTCAAACAAACCTTAAATATATACATCAAATTAATAGATGTATAACATGTCGTTATATATAAATATTTTCTCATTTAATCATATGACTATACATATATGTATATATAGACTAGATAGGCCAAGGCTAGTGCTTTGCATGACCTAACGTGGTGACTATTTAAGTGGGAGATGAAATGTTCTATATTAAAAAAAATATGTGCCACAATCCAAACAATAGCTCCGAAATCAAGCCTTCAACGTCAAAATCCATGCAAAGTAAAAAGGCATAAAAAATGCTATAAAATAAAATAAAAAAAACACCATCCACCTGCATAAAAATTAAAATATCTAGTGTAGCGACATGAAAATATCATTGTGGTAGCTCTCCAACTGAATATATTCTATTCAGCCTAAAATAGAGATAGTTGTTCATGTGATGACAACTACACCATATGTGATCATCTTATGTAAAAATTAGACCTGCACCAAGTAATGTTTCCGTCGAGGCTCTATCTTACTAATTATTAATAACGTGCCTCTTACAATTCATAAGTAATTTTAGAGTATATTCTTGCAGTTAGAATGTCTATAATTTGCCTGAAAACAAAACAAATTTGAAGATTAAGTTTATGTTATTCACAAAAAGTATTATACTATTTTCTAAAATAAATAAAATAAATATTATTATATCAAACAATTTGTTATAAACAACCATAATGGAAAATCAGGATGTATGTTTCGCTACGAGAAAAAAATGCTTAAATAGGCTCTTAGTGATTATCTTTTAGTATAAGAGAATAGAACACCTCCCTAGACTTACGAGTAATTGAGCTTAAAGTTCACTGAACATATTCCCTTTTAATGTAGTTATAATGAACATACATAATCATTGTTGTTTCCCCTGCTACTCTATCAAAAATTCACAATCAAAATTGAAATTTTTTGAAAAATACTAATACTTGTACCACCATAAGTTACTTCGCATACCTCGTTGATTGAAATCCCTACTATGACACATCCCTTCCCAACTTCAAGCCAGTGCATACTTCTCTAACTCATTAACTCTTTATCGAGTGAGACCATCAATTTTTCTATTACCGTAATGACATTAAAAAGTATGACATGAATCTGCTATGTACGTAGTCAATTGATCTCTGATTAGTCAACTCCTTCCAATATGGCTAATCATCATAAAATAAAAGTTTTATCTGGAAGGTCATTTTAAGAAAATAGGATAAGTCCATTAAGTATGATTTAAAAATGAGCAAGACTTGGGGTGTGTTTAGTATGAAGGAACATGTTTTCCTGGAAAACAAGTAGATATTTGACTTATTTTCTCATTTTAGTTGGTAAGTATAAAATATCTTTGTGAATAATGTTTTAGTGTTTGGTTCTAAAATAAAAAACTTTGTGGGAAATATCTTTTATTTTTTACTAGAGTAAAAAAATAATTTGTGAAGTTGAATATTTTTTAAAAAATAAACTAAAATTTTGTTTTGGTGGGGGGGGGGGGGTTGACGGTAGAGGTGAAAAAATTAAAATTTGAAGTTGTTTTTTTTTTTAAATAATATTATTTTTTTAGCGGCGCTGGTAGGGGGCTAGTGGGGTAGGGTGGCGGGGTTGGGGTGGGGGCTAGTGGAGTGGGTGGGGGTCGAGGGAAAATTTGAAGTTAAAAATAATTTTTAAAAGAAAACTTAATTTTTTTTAGGGTGGGGAAGGGGTGGGTGGGGGTGGGTGGGTGGGGATGGTAGGGGTGAGTTAGGTGGGTGGGGGCTGGTAGTAGTGAATTTGGGGCTTGTAGGGTGTGTCGGCTAGGGGAGGTTGGAAGAAAGTTTTGGACAATGTTCTCTTTAAGTTTTGAGGTGAAATCAATTTCTTTAAATTTGAAGAAAATTATTGTTTTGGAAAATATTTGACCCAACCAAGCATGAGAAATTTGGAAAACATTTTACGGAAAATGTTTTCGTTCATACCAAATACACTCTTGGTGATTAACATATTTTCAATGTTTTCATCATCAATGTACATTATTTAGTTTACAATTATTTGTCCACATAAAAGGGACATATAAATTAATCATCTCGACATGCATATTCGATACAATTCTAGTTTGAGTAATCTAGTAGCCCAAGATACAAACCTAAAAAAAAATTCACAAAAGAGAGGGCCGTTTTACAAATCCCACTAGTAAGGCAATAATATAATTTATTTTATATGTTCACTCCAACAAATTTATATTCAAATTACAGAATGTAATAATATCTCAAGTATCAACTTATAACATAAGGGTCATTAGATAAGAAAATCAAACTCGAGATAAGGTTTAGGATTAACTTCATTTCATGTTTTGTACAAGCCATCAACTAAACCATGAATATTTTTTATCCCACTATTTGTACCTAACCATCAATGCACTTCATGCATTGTATGATATTAGGGGCAGACATGAGTCTCAATCTAAGAAAACAATTCTTACACCCCTATTTTTGTTAACATTAACACTTGGACTTATCTTCAACATATGCACTTTCATTTACAAAAACTTTCAGGCATTTCAAGTGACTATAAATAACAGACATCTTGCACACAAAAAAACAGTGAATTACCATTTTCTTTAGAGGAACATATGGTTTAAGTCTAACCTTTTCATAACCATTTCTCTTGATCTTTGTACCCCTGCTCACTTTGACCCTTTTCTACTCGGAAGACCATTTTTCTTGATTTTTCTTCCTTTTCTCCCTCTGTCCCTTGTTTAGTGAAAAGAGGGAATGTCATATTAAGAAACTTCGTTGCTGATAATGTAGAACTAAGAGTAAGTGTTAGTGAAAACTTACAAGATAACAAAAAATTACAAGATTACAATCGAAAATGAAAATGAATAAAATAAATCTCTTCAGGCTGAGGCTTAAATATCTCGCTCTCTTTAAGGAGATTCAATCTTACTTCAACAAATGTTTTCACCAGTCCAGCAGTACTTCTCTTTGACTTGTCCCCTCCAGGATACAACAACCTTCACAAAGTATAACTCAACAACTCTGGACAAGAGTTGAGTCCAAAGCTCCACAAATAAGAAAACCTCCCTTAAACTAATAAGAACTCTCTTTTAGACAAACTTTATACACTCTATATTTTCATGTGTGTTGTATGTCTTAAAACCAAATGAAGACCATCACTATTTCTACTACCAAAAGTCTTCATAGCAAGGAATTACAAAATAATGGGGTAGTAAATAATAAAGATAATGGCCTTAGGAGTTACATAAGTTACAAAAAATAATAGGGGAATAAAGAATGAAATAAAGTGAGGATAACATCACCATTGAAGATGCTGGCCAAAATTGTTCACCCAACGTTCTCTGGAACGTTTTTCTTATGTCCAGCAACTACCCTCCAACAAAAGTTTTGTAACCACTAAATAATGACAATAATACATATGCACAGTGATTATTCAAAGTTAGTAATTAGTCACAAATGACTACCCACTAATGGATGAAACAATCACATTCTAATAACTCAAAATAAAGTAAAATTAATATAATAAAATATTAATAATGAAATGCTAATAAACCAAAAATCCGCCACTCATTTTAATATTAGATAAGAGAGTCAATCTACTGAAGGAAGACTACTATGCATAATGAAGGTGAGCTTTGCATTGAACCTCCACTTAGTGAAGCAATATTTTTACTTCATAGTTGTAGTGGTCTCAGACATGAACTATAACTGCTTAAGGAAAATAAAATATCACTGCTCACACATAATAATCAAGGTGTTGACATGAGCTTTAAAGCCATCACTGTAGTATCCCGGTTTCATGAGGGTATTTGAGAATAAGACAAATTCTCATAGTTAGCGACCTACTTCCACACATCAGATAGGTGAAATCTGTCGAGAGTGCTCTCCTGTAAGCTTAACACTCCACCCATACTGGCTACATATATTCATTAAGAATTTTTATCGACAAAACCTTCACAAACTACAGGAAACAATGCACTCACATCATAGGGAGGGAACAAAAAGATAGTGCATTTTCACAACAAGTCATCATATGATTAGGTTTTCCCTTTGAACTTGGTTATATGATCTCTAGTCCCCAGGTGGGATTTCCTTCAATATGACTCAAGAATATGCAATCCCATCCCCTTCGATGTGCTCTAGACCTTTTCTCTTGTTTAGGCCATAGTAAGAGAATCTGCAAGATTATCACAAGATTTGACATAATCAACATTAATGGTGCCATTATAAAATATGATCTTACATTACTGTGTTTCCTCCTTATAGGTCTGCATTTACCGTTTTAATAATGGTTTTGAACTCTACCAATTGCAGCGGTGCTATCACAATAAATTAAAATAGAAAGAATTTGTTTTCCAAAATAAGGTATTTGAAATAATAAATCTCTTAACAAATTCGCTTCCTCACTAGCTGAAGCTAGAGCAATTGATTTAGCCTCCATGGTAGAGTTATCAATTATAGTTTGGTTTTTTGATCTCCAACAAACAACACACTACCTAAAGTAAAAGCATAACCAGTGGAAGAACAGGAATCACCCGATAAAGTGTTCCAATCTGCATGACAAAAATGTTCAAGTAGAGCAGGATATTTTTTAAAGAACAAACCATAATTTTTTGTTCCAATTAAATATCTCATAAATCGTGTAACGGCATGCCAATATTCAATACGTGGCTTGCTTGTAAACCTTCCAAGTACTCCTACTACATATGCAATATAAGACCTAGTGCAATCAGTTACATATCTGAAACTTTCGAGTATACTAGCATATTCCTTTTGATTTCTAACATCATTTTCACTTCCAACGGGAAACATTTGAATCAAAAGTTGTAGCAACATGCTTGCAATCATGAAAGTTATATTTTTTCAAAAAAATTTCAACATAATGTGACTGGTCAAGGAAAATCCTCTCACATGTTCTTGTTATTTTTATTCAAAGAATAAAATTTGCCTCACCAAGATCTTTCATATCAAAATGGCTTCTAAGAACATTTTTAGTTCCATCAATAACATTCATGTTAGAGCCAAATATGAACAAATAATCAACATGTAGACAAATAATCATATGTGAATTATTCCAACACTCATGATATATGAACTTATCACACTCATTTGTTTTAAAACCATTTTCAATCATGCAGCAATCAAACTTTTCATGCCATTTTTTTGGTGGCTATTTCAAGCCATATAGGGATTTAGTAAGTTTACATACATTGCTTTCTTGGTCTGCTTCAATAAAACACTCGGGTTTACCATATAAATTTCTTCATTTAGGTCTCCATTTAAAAAAGCAGTTTTTACATCCATTTGATGAATCTGCAAATTAAAAATTGCAGTCATAGCCATTAAAAGTGTTATGGATGTAATTTTTGTACCGAGGAAAAGTTATCAAAAAATTATAGGTTTTTAGTTGTTTAAAACCTTTTGCAACTACCTAACCTTGTATTATCAATAGATCCATCTGGTTTCAACTTTTTTCGTAAGACCCATTTACAACCAATAGTTTTACAACCCGGTGGTAAATCAACTAGTTTACAAGTTTTATTAGAAATTAGTGATTCCATATCATCATTTATAGGCACTTTAAAAAAAATAGAATCATGTGAAGATAATGGTTCTTCAAAGTTAGACGGACATTTTCAACATTAAACACATATAAATCTGAACCTAAATGTGTTTCTACTCTAGCTATTTTACTTCTTCTCAACTCAAAATCATTAACTTCTTTATTTTTCAAAGTAGAAGTAGAAGAACTAGGTACTGACAAAATATTTTGTTCAATTCTTTGACCCCCACTATTTTAAGTATCAAACGGAAATTTATTTTCATGAAAAATAGCATCACCTGATTCTATCAGAATATTATCTTCAAGATTAAAAAATTTATAGGCTGTACTATTTGAAGCATAACCAAGAAAAACACAAATAGTAACTTTCTTACCCAACTCTGTAATCAGGGGATCTATTAGCCTCACAAATGTTAGACAACCCCAAACTCTTTGATATGCCAAACTTGGTTTGTAATCTTTCCTCAACGCAAAAGGTGTCAATTTAGACTTTTCATGAGGCACACGATTCAACACGTAACAAGGAGTTAAGATAGCTTCACCCCAAAAATTTAAAGGTGCATGTGACTTAATAAACATGGAATTAGTCAATTCAACCAAAGTTCTAGTTTTCCTTTCTGCTACTCCATTAGATGAATGATAGTAAGAAGGAGTAGTTTCATGAATTATTCTCAACGATCTAACAAAAGAATTAAACTTATTTCATTCATATTAACGGCCTCTATAACTTCTAATTCTTTTTATTTTTCTTCAAAATTGATTTTCAACTTCATGGAAATAAGTTTTAAAATTTTCAAAAGCATAACTTTTATTTTCCATCAAATAAACATATGTAAACTTAGAAAAATCATCAATGAAAGTGATAAAATATCTATTACCTCCACGAGTTAGAATTCCACCAAGTTCACAAATATCAATATGAACTAATTCTAACAAATCCGTTTTTCTTTCAACTTGAAAATGAGGCGTTTTAGTGATCTTGTCTTTACTACAAGCCTCACACTTTTCAAAAAAAAATTTAACCATTGGGATCAATCCTATAATACTCATGCTTCCATCATAACGATAATGAATATGACATAAACAAGCATGCCAAAAATTGGTAGAAGAATGCATATAAACAGAAGAAGAAGTTTTATTTATCTCAACATTCAATTTAAACATCTCATCACATGCATACCCCTTACCCACAAAAATACGCTTCTTGATTCAATAATTTGTTTAAAGCCTTCTTTATTAAGAAGAAAACTAGACATCAAGTTTTTCTCATACAACGAGTATAAAGTACATCTTTTAAAGTTAATACCCTTCCAGAAGTAAAACACAATTCGACGTCTCCCTTTCCAAGTACTTGAGTAGTGTGAGCATCACCAAGCATGATGGTTTCGGGCTCCTCAAAATGTGTATAATTTTTAAACCAGACTTTGTCAAAACAGACATGACGGTTTGCACTAGAATCAGCCCACCATCGTTCAACATTCTCAAACATGTTTATGTCGGTAATTATCGCCACAAAAGGTTCTTCGGTAACATTTGCCTAAGGGTCAGGACCACGTTTCAAGAATCTGTAAAATCGAGCAATATGCTCACTCTTGCCACAAACAAAGCATGATCCCTTTTCTTGAACTTGTTGATTTTGTGCTTTGTTATTGTCACAATTATTTTTCTTGGGAGGTCTACCATTATTTTTCTTCAATATTTTCTTTTTAGGATTCAAAGAAGTATTTTTTGATTTTCAGGAGTAGCATTATTCGATGTAATTAAATTTACCTTGGTTGTGATGTTGTTCTCTTCTTTTTATAAAAAATCATCTTGGTCCCTTGCTTCTTCTTCCATGCGGATTTTCATTATCAAGGTTTCAATAGAAGTTTCCTTTTGTTTGTGGAGCATAATTTTTGGAAATTCCTTCCAAGAAGGTGGAAGTTTATCGACTATGCCACAAATAAGGTTATCTCCAATTTTAACCTCTTCGGACCTAAGCTCTCCAACAATAATGATAAAGTCTTGACTTTGATCTACCACTGACTTGTTCTCCACCAATTGGTAACGAAAAAATCTACTAGCCGCATATTTTTTGCTCTAGCCTCTATTGTATCATACTTACTCTGCAATGTCTTCCAAATTTTGTTTGCATTCGAGTAAGTTCTATTATAATAATCATAAAAATTATCTGATAGATAATTAAGAATATAATACCGACACTTATAAGAATCTCCATCGTACTTTTTCTACTTTCTCTAGATGAGAGATAGTTTCATCATCACTCATAGAGGTGATGTATTCTTTATTAGGATTCTTCTCAATTAACACATAAGAAACATTGAGAAAACTTAATTAGAAAAGTATTTTACCCTTCCATCTCATAAAATGATTACCATTACACCGAAATAGCTTGTTAAGGTCTCCCATCTTGACATCCGCGGTTTTTTCAATTGTAGCCATGTTGAATCTCCTTAAATATGTTAGTGATAACTTACAAGATAACAAAAAATTACAAGATTACAACAAAAAATGAAAATGAAGAAAATAAATATCTTCAGGCCGAGGCGTGGATATCTCGCTATGCTTTAAGAGATTCAAGACCACTACAACAAATGTTTTCACCGGTCCAGCAGTAATTATGTTTGACTTGTCCCCTCCAAGATACAACACCCTTCACAAAGTATAACTCAACAACTCGGGACAAGAGTTGAGTCCAAAGCTCCACAAAAGAACACCTCCCTTCAACTAGAACTCTTTTTTGATAAACTTTATTCACTCTATATTTTCTTTTGTGTTGTATGTCTTAAAACTAAATGAAGACCATCACTATTTATACTACAAGAAGTCTTACTAGCAAAGAAGTGGAATATGTTGGGATAGCAAATAATAAAGATAATGGCCTTAGGAGTTATATAGGTTACAAAAAAAATGGAGGCATAAAGTATGATATAAAGATAGGATAACATCCCCATTGAAAATGCTGTTCAAAATTGTTCAACCGACGTTCATGGAACGTTTTTCTTATCTCTAGCAAGTACCCTCCAACGGCAGTTGTAACAACCAAATAATTACAATAATACATATGCGCAATGATTATACAAAGTGATTAATTAGTAAGAAATGACTACCCACTAATGACTGAAACATTCACATTCTTAGAACTCCAAATAAAGCATAATTAATACAATAAAACATTAATATTGAAATGCTTATAAACCAACAGTAAGTCGAACAATAAATACGATGATGGGATAGTCATTCGAAGAGTTGACCACTTGTTATAACCGCTAAACTAAAACAGACATTGCACTACAAAAATCATGTAAACATCAAGTGTATAAGTGAGGAATTTTAAAGTAAATTAAATATTACAACCCAACAAAATATTTATAAAAAAAATAAGAAATGACCATAGATATTCAACAAAGTTTAAACTCGAACAACATAATTATATTGAACTCTACTGGCAATGATAAGAGGAAAATATAATCAGTGTAAAACTTTTGAAGGTTCAAATTTGAACTTTTAATGAGATTAATGCTTACCAATCGAGCAGGTTGATAGTCCTAATTTGTGACTATTCTTCTAGTTTAGAAAAGTGAATGGATTATTCAAACTAATAAGTATTAATTGAAAAGAAGCAATATTTAATTTTATTCTCCAATCTAATTATAAATGTAGAATTTACTATGTTGTCAAATGGAAGGAGGAAATAACATAGGTGGACTATCATCATTTGAAGTAGATGTAATTGAAAGAATTAACAAATATTACCCATGAACTGAAAAGTATGTTGAGAGATAATATTTTCATAAATTTCTCCTTCGATAATATTGCCTTCAAACTTTTATGAAAGTTTAAGATCACTCCTGTTTTGGGAAGGGTCAAAAAAACAAGAAATTCATTAGAAAATATAGAAGCCAATATAATTCGCGAATAGTTCAGTATAGAAGCTTAGACTCACCAACAAAATCCAAAAGAAATTAATATTGACCAAGCATCTTAAAAATTGAAGAGGAGTACCTTGTAGAAAATCTGCAAGGAAGAGAAATAAAAAAACTTTTAGTTGGTTCAGCATATTATCAAACACCTTTGTTGCATTAATTTTAAAATTGAATTAACTTATCTTTTTTAGAAAGAGAGAAAGGAGAGAAAAGCCCTAAATAGGTCATTATCCTTAAGCTTGGATTCAAAACCATCCATTAAATTGCACTTGAATATAAAAAATAATCAGTACATGCATATTTAAACTTAATAAAAAACACGCAAAAAAAAAAATCGTGATTACACACAAGAAAACTTTTCAATAATAAAAAAATCGAATGAAAAATCTTCACTATAACATGGCAAAATTTGAAAACCATTAAAAGAAAAAAATGTGTAATTTTAGAGAAACTGTCATGACCCAAAACCGGGGCCGCGACTGGCACCCACATTTACCCTCCTATGTGAGCGAACCAACCAATCTATCCTTTAACATTTTAATACAATATCAACAAAAGAAATGCGGAAGATTTAAACTCATTAATAAAAACAATCCAAAACTTATTATTATTATCCCCAAAATCTGGAAGTCATCATCACAAGAACATCTATCTCAATTTGCTAAACTAAAACTGTCTAAGAAGCTAAAACAACTACTAGCTAGTCCATGCCGGAAGTTCAAGGCATCAAGACTTGAAGAAGAAGACCCAGTCCAAGCTAGACGCATTAGCTCACCCTGAATTTCCGATGAAGTGAAGACTGGCTAGATCTACTGTTGAGTTGAAGTTGACGGAACGTTTGCTGCATTACACAAATAACAAAGAAGAAAACATAAAAGTAGGGGGTCAGTACAACCACAAGTACTGAGTCAACTCAAAATAGGGAACAGTATATATCAATAATAATGTAAATCAACTACAATACTCAACATGTAGCAATAACAATATTAATTCATCAATAAATACAACCGAGTTCACACATGAGGACTCAAGCCTCAATACCATACTCTTTTGGGAATTAAGTTCATTTAGATTGAGTATGTTCATTATCTTTCAAGATTCATTATCTTTCTTCCTCTTGTGTCGGTGCGTGACACTCCGCTCCTCTATTTCTATCCTGGTGCCGGAACGTGGCACTCCGATCCTCATATACTATCCTGGTACCGGAACGTGGCACCCGATCCATATACTATCCTGGTGTCGGAACGTGACACTCCGATCCTCATATACTATCCTGGTACCGGAACGTGGCACCCGATCCATATACTATCCTGGTGTCGGAACGTGACACTCCGATCCTCATATACTATCCTGGTACCGGAACGTGGCACCCGATCCATAATTCTATCCTGGTGTCGGAACGTGACACCCGATCCCAATTCATCAAGCCTTCTTTTACACTAAGGCATCATCATTCCATTATATAATTTATCAAGCCTTCTTTCATACTAAGGCATCATCAATCTCATTATAATATATCAAGCCTTCTTTTATACTAAGGCATCATCATTAACAAGTGATTTAGGGTTCTTTCAAGATTTGGGATTCAATAGCTTCATCATGCTTTGTTAATTCATCACAAATTTCATGATCACAATCATGCAAGCATAAACTTAAGCACATAGAGGGTTTACAATACTATCAACACATATCATTCACTATTAAGAGTTCACTACGAATATCGTAAAATAACCATAACCTACCTCCACCGAAGACTATGATCAAGCAAGAATTCCCCAAGCTTTGTTTTTTCTCCTCCCTCTCGATCGATCCTCTCTTTCTCTTGGTTCTTTCTGTTTTTTTATTCAAAACCCTCTTTCCCACCCTAATTATCATATAATTAAGACTAAAAGAGGACAATAGAACCCACTAATTAACTTAAGGTTACCTCTTTTAACCCCAAGTAATTAGACTTATTAATATTAACCCTCAATCTTTATAATTAAGGAAAGAATAGTCCAAAACGACCCTTAAAACGTGTAGAGGAATCCTATTCTGCCTGGGATTTGCGCAACCTGTGACGGGCCGTCGTGCCTGCGACGGTCCGTCACGATGGTCGTCGCAACCTCCCAAAATCAGGTGATTGTGACGGCCCGTCACAGTGACGGTCCGTCCTGCACCTCCGTCCTGACGGTCAGAAACTCGTTTCTTGTACCAAATTCTCAAAAGTTGAAGTGTTTTGAAACGGAACTCACGACGGTTCGTCGTGGATGTGACGGCACGTCCTGCAGGTCCGTCACAATTTACAGAGAGTCGATTTTCAGTATCCAATTTCAGAATTCTAAGTATGCTGAAACGATGCACCCTCGACGGGCCGTCGTGCCTGGACGGTCCGTCGCAGTGCCCGTGGTCTTGGCCAGTTTTCCAGAATTAAAATCTGCTGCTCAAAACGACTAAACAGGTCGTTACAATAGATACCAATTTACCCATCGTTCGTCCCGAACGATCAAAAGAAGAAAAACAATGGCGAAAAGGAGTACCTGAATCTGTAAACAGATGTGGGTATTTTTCTTGCATATTGCCTCCTTCTCCCAGTAGCTTCTTCAACGGTCGATTCTTCCATTGGACTTTGATGGATGCAATCTCTCTCGACCTCAACTTGCGAATCTCTCTATCTAAATAGCAACTGGTTCCTCTTCATAAGTCAAATTCTCATCAAGCAAAACTGAATCCCAACGGATAAGTAGTTTCCATCTCCGTGGTATCTTTTCAACATGGACACATGAAATACCGGATGCACTCCGGACAGCCCTGGGGGCAAGGCTAATTCATAAGCCACCTCCCCTATTCGCTTTAGTACCTCAAATGGTCCAATGTACCTTGGACTTAACTTACCCCTTTTTCCAAACCGCATCACCCCTTTCATGGGTGAAACCTTCAACAAGACTTGTTCACCCTCCATGAACTCCAAGTCTCTAACCTTTTGGTCTGCATACTCCTTGTGTCTACTTTGCGCCGCTAGAAGTTTTTCTTGAATGCCCTTCACCTTATCTAACGAATCCCTCAAGAGGTCAGTACCCCAAGGTCTAAGCTCAAATGCATCAAACCACCCAATGGGAGATCTACACCTCCTCCCATACAATGCTTCAAATGGGGCCATATCAATACTAGAGTGATAGCTATATTGTATGAAAACTCTGCCAAAGGTAAAAGCTATCCCAATGGCCACCAAACTCTATCACCATGCACGAAGCATATCCTCCAACACTTGAATCGTTCGCTCAGACTGACCATCGGTCTGAGGATGAAATGCAGTACTAAGGTCCAACCTAGTACCTAATTCAGCATGCAATGTTTTCCAAAACTTAGAAGTAAACTGCGTACCTCTATCTGATATGATGGATAGTGGAACTCCATGCAATCGAACGATTTCTGAGATGTAGATTTTTGCTAACTTCTCTGCATTGTAAGTCACCTTGACCGGAATGAAATGAGCAGACTTAGTTAAACCTATCAACAATCACCCAAATGGAGTCATACTTACCCATTGTCTTTGGAAGACCAACCACAAAGTCCATTGCGATTCTCTCCCACTTCCATTCAGGAATGGGCATTCTCTGAAGCGTTCCTCCGGGCCTTTGGTGTTCATACTTTACTTGTTGACAGTTTGGACATTGGCAATAAAGTCAACAATATCGCGCTTCATTCTACTCCACCAAAAGTGTTGCTTTAGGTCGCGATACATCTTGGTTGCACCCGGATGTATAGAATACCTTTACTATGAGCCTCTGTCAGAATAGTGTTGATCAAATCATCGATGCGGGTACACATACCCTTCCCTTAATCCTCAAAACACCTTCCTCATCAATTGTTGCTTCTTTAGCCTCTCCTTGCAACACCTTATCTCGAATCCGATCAATTTCTCATCATCAAACTGCTTCCCCTTAATCTTGTCAAGGAAGGAGGATCTTGCCTCCACACAAGCTAACAATCCTCCTTCTCATTTATTTACTCTAACCTCATGAGGTCATTAGCCAAAATCTGCACTTCTCTAGCCAATGGGCGTCTAGAAGCTTGCAAATGAGCTAGACTTCCCATGCTTCCCGCCTTTCTACTCAAAGCATCTGCCACAACATTCGCCTTCCCCGGATGATACAAGATAGTGATGTCGTAGTCCTTCAGTAGTTCCATCCATCTCCTCTGTCTCAAGTTCAAATCTTTCTGAGTAAAGACATACTGTAGGCTACGATGATCCGTATAGATTTCACACTTAACCCCATACAAATAGTGTCTCCATTGCTTTAGTGCAAATACTACCGCGGCCAACTCCAAATCGTGGTTGGATAGTTACGTTCATGCACTTTTAATTGTCTTGAAGCATAAGCAATCACGTTCTTCTCTTGCATTAGCACTGCACCCAAACCCGAATAGGATGCATCACAATAAACAATGAAAGTTCTTACCCTCTACTGGCAAAGTGAGAATTGGTGCGGTAGTCAACAAGGTCTTGAGTTTCTGAAAGCTTTCCTCACACTCATCCGACCATACAAATGGAACATTCTGCTTAGTCAAGTTCGTCAATTGGGAAGCAATAGAGAGAATCCCTTGACAAATCGGCGGTAGGTAGTAGCTAGCTAACCCAACAAAACTCCGTATTTCTGACACATTAGTGGGTCTTACCCAATTCTTCACTGTTCAATCTTAGAAGGATCTACCATCACTCCTTCCTTAGAAAACACATGCCCCAAGAAGGACACTGCATCTAGCCAAAACTCACACTTAGAGAACTTGGCATAAAGCTTTCTCTCCCTCAACATTTCCAATACAATTCTCAAATGCTCCTCATGTTCCTCCCTTACTTTTAGAATATACCAGTATATCATCTATAAATACGATCACAAAGAGATCCAAATACGGCTTAAATATCCCATTCATCAAGCTCATGAAAGCAGCGGGGGCATTTGTAAGACCAAAGGACATCACCACAAATCATAATGCCCATACCTAGTCCGAAAAGCAGTCTTTGGCACATCCGTTGCCCATATTTTCAATTGATGATAACCGGATCTCAAGTCAATTTTCAGAGAAGACACAAGCACTTGTAACTGATCGAACAAGTCATCAATGCGAGGAAGAGGATACTTGTTCTTAATAGTTACCTTGTTCAGTTGTCTATAGTCTATGCACATCCGAAAACTCCCATCCTTCTTCTTCACAAACAAAACCGGAGCACCCCAAGGAGATGCACTTGGTCTAATGAAGCCTTTACTCAACAACTCTTGAAGTTGAGCCTTTTAACTCTCTTAATTCGGCGGGAGCCATTCTATAAGGGGGTATAGAAATGGGGCGAGTGCCCGGTTCCAGATCGATACAGAAGTCAATATCCCTATCCGGTGGCATGCCAGGAAGATCTGCAGGGAACACATCCAAAAACTCACGGACTACCGAAACTGACTCAATCGAGGGTACTTGGGTAGTGTCATCCTTGAGATGTGCCAAGAAAGCTAAACACCCTTTACTCACCATTTTCTTAGCACGAAGAAAGGAAATGATACGCACCGGATTGGAAGTGTAGTCACCCTCCCACACTAACGGATCTGTCCCAGGCTTGGCTAACGTCACGTTTTAGCATTACAATCCAAGATCGCAAAATTCGGAGAAAGCCAAGTCATACCCAGAATTACATCAAAGTCACCCATTTCTAAAATAACCAAATCTACATAAGTGTTGCTCCCCACAAAATTCACCAAACAAGACCTATATACCTTTTCAACTACCACAGACTCACCCACCGGAGTAGAAACACGAATAGGCATGTCAAGTAATTCACAATGCAAATTTAGACCATTAGCAAATGATGAAGATACATATGAAAACGTGGAGCCAGGGTCAAATAATACAGATGCCATGCAATCACAAACCAAAAGATTACCTGTGATAACAGCATCAGACGCCTCCGCTTCAGATCTCCCAGGGAAAGCGTAACAATGGGCCCTATCACCAGTCTGTCCGTTGCCCCTACCATGTTGTGTCGTAGTGGCTCCTTTGCCCATCACCTCTGCCGTTGTGGTGACCACCATTACCTCGACCACCACGCCCTCCAGAATAACGGCCTCTACCATGACCACCTCTACCTCTAGCTAGTGGGGCTCTGTAACTCTGTTTGGACAATACCTCTTAATGTGTCCAATCTCCCCACATCCATAACATTCTCTGGGTTCACGCATCGGCCCTCAGAGAAATGTTGACCGGTCTGAGGTGGACCCCCAACTACAGTCTGTAGTGAAGACTGAATTGGTCGACTGAGTAACCTCCGGAGCTCTGTCTCTATAGAGTGAAACCATTAAACTCACCTCCCCTTCGAAACCTCTTTGATGTCGATGTCGTGGTGAAGTCATCTGGCTTCACTCCTTCCACCTCTATCACAAAGTCTACCACCTCTTGGAAGGATGTTGCCGTTGCCGCTATCTGTAAGGCTGAAATCCGCAATTCTGACCTCAACCCCTTCACAAAACGGCGGATCCGTTCTTGTGGACTGAAACAAAGTGGGGTGGCATACCTTGATAAAGCACGAAACTTAGCCTCATATGCGTTAACCGTCATCCTACCTTGCTCGAGACTCAAGAACTCATCCCTTTTTCTATCTCTCAAAGTCCTTGGGATATACTTCTCCATAAACAAGGTAGAGAATGATTCCCAAGTCATAGGTGGTGCCTCTGTTGGTTGACACTCAACATGTGACCGCCACCACATTTTGGCGTTCCCTTGAAACTGATAGCTCACGAACTCAACGCCAAACCGTTCTACTATACCCATCTTGTGTAGTAGCTCATGACAATCAACCAGAAAATCGTAGGCATCCTCTGATTCTGCGCCCTTAAAGACTGGAGGTTTCAATTTCAAGAACTTACTGAAAAGTTCATGCTGATCATTTGTCATAATAGGCCCAGTAGTCAGACGTGGAAATGTGCCTATTCCCAATGATGCATCCATGCGGGGAGCCATAGTAGCCGCATGTCGTATCTCTGAAACCGGAGGTGTTGGTGCAGAAACCACTGGAGGTGCCTGACCCTGATCGGATAACCCGCTAAGATAAGCAAGTACCTGGTTGATCATCTCTGGGGTAGGTTGGGGTGGCATTCCTCATTTTGCCCTTGTTCAGTTTCCCCTTCCTCACCCTCTCTTACTACCTCCTCAGTCGGTGGAGGAGTCACCGCCCTAGTATCAGATGGGCTAGGGGCTCGTCCTCTTCCTCTAGAGGACGTCCTCCCACGACCTCTACACGGCTCTTGCCACTTTCTTCCTCGAGCCACAGCCCCAGTGGCTGGCTCAGTCGTTTCTTGTCGTGCCGTTGTTGCTGCTGGTGCGGTCGTTGCTCTAGTTCTAACCATCTGCGAAATAGAGTGAAGATGGTCAGATACCAATTTGTATCACCTAGATACCAATTGGACTCAAGTAGTAGCACGAAAGAAAAGATGAAAGAATGGAATTTCCTAAAGTCTTATAGCCTCTCAAAGAAAAGTAAAGGCGTCCCCCTACCGTTCTTAAGACTCTACTAGACTCGTTCTTGTGTGATGAGACCAATGAACCTAATGCTCTGATACCAAGTTTGTCACGACCCAAAACCGGGGCCGCGACTGGCACCCACATTTACCCTCCTATGTGAGCGAACCAACCAATCTAACCTTAACATTTTAAAACAATATCAACAAAAAGAAATGCGGAAGATTTAAACTCATTAATAAAAACAATTCAAACTATTATTATTATCCCCAAATCTGGAAGTCATCATCACAAGAACATCTATCTCAATTTGCTAAACTAAAATGTCTAAGAAGCTAAAAACAACTACTAGCTAGTCCATGCCGGAAGTTCAAGGCATCAAGACTTGAAGAAGAAGACCAGTCCAAGCTAGACGCATTAGCTCACCCTGAATTTCCGATGAAGTGAAGACTGGCTAGATCTACTGTTGAGTTGAAGTTGACGGAACGTTTGCTGCATTACACAAATAACAAAGAAGAAAACATAAAAGTAGGGGGTCAGTACAACCACAAGTACTGAGTAGATATCATCGGCCAACTCAAAATAGGGAACAGTATATATCAATAATAATGTAAATCAACTACAATACTCAACATTAGCAATAACAATATTAATTCATCAATAAATACAACCGAGTTCACACATGAGGACTCAAGCCTCAATACCATACTCATTTGGGATTAAGTTCATTAGATTGAGTATGTTCATTATCTTTCAAGATTCATTATCTTTCTTCCTCTTGTGTCGGTACGTGACACTCCGCTCCTCTATTTCTATCCTGGTGCCGGAACGTGGCACTCCGATCCTCATAACTATCCTGGTACCGGAACGTGGCACCCGATCATATACTATCTTGGTGTCGGAACGTGACACTCCGATCCTCATATACTATCCTGGTACCGGAACGTGGCACCCGATCCATATACTATCCTGGTGTCGGAACGTGACACTCCAATCCTCATATACTATCCTGGTACCGGAACGTGGCACCCGATCCATAATTCTATCATGGTGTCGGAACGTGACACTCGATCCCCTAATTCATCAAGCCTTCTTTTACACTAAGGCATCATCATCTCATTATATAATTTATCAAGCCTCTTTCATACTAAGGCATCATCAATCTCATTATATAATATATCAAGCCTTCTTTTATACTAAGGCATCATCTAACAAAGTGATTAGGGTTCTTTCAAGATTTGGGATTCATAGCTTCATATGCTTTGTTTAATCATCACAATTTCATGATCACAATCATGCAAGCATACAATTAAGCACATAGCAAGGTTTACAATACTATCAACACATATCATTCACTATTAAGAGTTCGTACGAATATCGTAAATAACATAACCTACCTCCACCGAAGACTAGTGATCAAGCAAGAATTCCCAAGGCTTTGTTTTCTCCTCAGCTCTCGATCGATTCTCTCTTTCTCTGGGTTCTTTCTGTTTTTTTTATTCAAACCCTCTTTCCTTACCCTAATTATCATATAATTAAGAATAAAAGAGGACAATAGAACCCACTAATTAACTTAAGGTTACCTCTTTTAACCCCCAAGTAATTAGACTTATTAATATTAACCCTCAATCTTTATAATTAAGGAAAGAATAGTTCAAAACGCCCTTAAAACGTGTTAGAGGAATCCTATTCTGCCTGGGATTTGCGCAACCTGTGACGGGCCGTCGTGCCTGCGACGGTCCGTCACGATGGTCGTCGCAACCTCCCAAAATTCAGTGGATTGTGACGGCCCATCACACTGTGACGGTCCGTCTGCACCTCCGTCTGACCGGTCAGAAAGAAACTCGTTTGTACCAAATTCTCAAAGTGAAGTGTGTGTTTTGCAACGGGAACTCACGACGGTTGTCGTGGATGTGACGGCACGTCCTGCAGGTCCGTCAACATTTACAGAGAGTCGTTTTTCAGTATCCATTTCAGAATTCTAAGTATGCGTAACTATACGACCTCGATGCCCTCGACGTGCCGTCGTGCCTGCGATGTCCGTCACTGTGCAGTTGCCCGTGGTCTTGGCAGTTTTTCCAGAAATTAAATTGATCTCCCAAAACAACTAAACAGGTCGTCAGAAAACAGAAAAATCACATTGGCAAATCAAAAGTAGAAAAAAAAATCCTAAAAAGTACGTGGTTGTGTGAGAAGAAAGAACTATAGTACAAGTGCTAATACAAAAGTATAAGATATTGAATAGCCAATCAGATTGGACATAGTTTATTGTACAAATGACAGTGGTATTGGTACAATAATTGATCAGAATAGATAACAGAATCAATACCATGTACAATTTGTAGTACTTTTGGTACAACTTGCATATATTATGTTAGTCCTTTAGAAGTGCCACTTCTAAATATGAGTAAATTAATAATATATAGATAAACTTACATAAATCATTCATATTTGTATCTATCTTTTCAAATGTATTGTATAGATATTATTAATGCAAAATTACTAAAATAAGTTCACTTCTAATATATGATAATATCAAGATTCGATTTCTATCAAAAAAGCAAATGAAGTTTGTTATGCACATTATTTAAGAGAGTTTAATCGAAAAATAAAAAAGCAAAATAAAATTTTCATTCTCAAGTCTTTAGCATATAAAAATTATCAAGCAATGAAAAATAGTTGAAGCTCAAATCCAAGTGGTGATATGATGATTATATATCGGATATGCCTAAAAAATCATGCTACTGATTTTGGTGAGTATTCGGTTGATGGATGTCGTGAAATTACGAAGAAGGGTGATGATGGGACTAAAGAAGAATATAATTTTGCTAATTGTGGGTGTTTTAGGAGTTCTCATAGAATGAATAGTCAGTCATTGAATAGCCATCCAATACACCGATCTCGCTTCTTTTACCCATATATTAATCCACATGGTCACAAAAATGTGCCAGTTATATTTCATCCTTCAATGACTCGATTTGTGCCGGAAGGCCCATTTTGTACTATTATCCCTGACATGATTAAATCTTTAGTCCATTAGAGATTTGTTGGTTACACTTGTTGGTGTTTTACAATGGATAAATATTATCTAAGAACAATCTTTATTTTATTAATATAAAGAAGAATAATAGCTTATGCCTACATACAATTCAAAGTTCATAATAATAATTACCCAACCTATTATCTAGAGTCGGATGCGGTGCTTCGCCTTGAAGATATGGTGTCACTGTTTATATGGTGTTCATGTTGATGTATTCATTGATCACAAGAGCCTACAATATGTGTTCACTCAGAGAGAGATTAATCTCATATAAAGTAGGTGGTTAGCATTTATCAATGATTATGATATGAACATTCTTTATCACCCACGTAAGATTAATGTGGGTTCAGATGCCTTAAGAAGGTTGTCTATGGGTAGTACTGCCCATCTTGAAGAAGATAAAAAGGAATTAGCAAAAGATGTGAATAGACTTGCATGCTTAGGAGTCTGACTAATGGATTCAACAGAAGGAGGAAAATTGGTGATGAATGGAGATGACTCGTCGTTAGTATCAGAAGTGAAAGAAAAGCAAGACCAATATCTTATTTTGCTTGAGTTGAATGCAAATGTTCAAAAGCAAAGAGTATTATGTTTTGACCAAGGGGTAGATTTGAGATATCGAGGTAGACTGGTTTTACCAATGGTGGATGGACTCCAAGAGAGGATCATGGAGCATGCTCATAGCTCCAGATACTCAATTCATCCGGGTTCCACAATGATGTACTACGAATTTTGAGAAGTATATTGGTGGAATAGTATGAAGAAGACATTACTAAAAATTTGTTTCCAAGTGCCCAAATTGACAACAAGTTAAAGTACAGCACCAAAGGTGAGGAGGTTTTGCTAGAAAAATTTAACTTACAGAGTGGAAGTGGGAGATTATTAATATGGATTTAATCACACGCTTAACCAAATCTTCCAAGCAGCATGATTCTATTTGGGTGATAGTCGATAGAATGACAAAATCAGCTCAATTTTTACCATTAAAGACTACTCATTCGGCAAAGGATTATGCTAAGTTGTACATCTAAGAGGTGCATAATTTACTACACAATTCTAGAATACTTTCAGAAAGGTTTGGGCTCAAATGTGAACTTAAGTACTCTATACCTTTCATCCTTACACAAACCGGCAAACAGAGCATACCATTAAGACATTCAAAGATATAATGAGGGCATTCATGATTTAATTTAAAAGGGAGTTGGGATGATATCCTACCTATCATTGATTTCTTACAACAAGAGTTACCACTCTAGCTTCCAAATGACTCCTTATGAAGCTCTTTATGGGAGAAGATGCAAATCTCTTATTGGATGGTTTGAAGTTGGTCAAGCAGGTTTGGTAGGACAAGATTTAGTTCACCATGCTATGGAGTAAAAATATTGTGATCCTTCATTGATAATTCCTAATAAAAAATATGGGATCAAGGATAGTCTATCTTATGAAGAGATTTTGGTTGAGATCTTATATCCCAAGTTCTCAAGTTGAGAACAAAAGAAGTAGCATCAGTCAAGGTCCTTTGGAGGAACCAAAGTGTTGAAGAAGCTACTTGGGAAGATGAAGAGGAGATGAAGAACAAATATTAATATCCCTTTGAATCCAGAGAAAATTGTAACGACCTGTTTAGTCGTTTTGAGCAGTAGAGTACTTCTGGTAATAACTGTCTGAGTCGACGGATCCTACAACGGACCTTCATGGGCACGACGGACCGTCGAGGGGGTCTCGTTCCAAAACACTTAGATTCTGAAAATTTGGGTACTGAAATCGATTCTCTAAACTTCACGACGAAATTGCAGGACGGACCGTCGTTGGCACGACGGGCCGTCACAAATATTTCCACAGAATTAACTCTCTGATCTTTGTGACGGACCTGCAGGACGGACCGTCACAGTCATGACGGACCGTCACAGGCTCCGTAAGTCCACTAGGGTCGGAATTTTGCTAAAGTTTTTAAAGGGGCGTTTTGGACTATTCATGCTTATAATTATGAAGTTAGTGGGTTAATGTTAATAACTCAATTACTTGGGGGTTAAAGGAGAGAACCTTGAAATAAATAGTGGGTTACTTTTATCATCTGTGATACTTAATTATATGATAATTAGGGTAAAAGAAAAAGGGTTTGAATAAGAA
This sequence comes from Solanum peruvianum, assembly GCA_027705065.1. NCBI lineage: Eukaryota > Viridiplantae > Streptophyta > Magnoliopsida > Solanales > Solanaceae > Solanum > Solanum peruvianum. The sequence goes on from JAKWJD010001759.1 coordinate 23,395,882, forward strand.
AATAGAAAAAATAGAGAGAGAGAAAGGAGAAAGAAACGATAGATCGGAGAGAAGAACGAAGAGGACAGCAGAGCATTGGGGAATTAGCCTGCTTGATCAAAATTCTTCGGTGGAGGTAGGTTATGGTTTATACTATTTATAGGAAGTAAATCTTAATAGCGAATATATGTGCTGGGTAGTATTGTAAAGTCTCTATATGCTTAATTGTGTGCTTGTATGATGTGATTATGTATGTAATGGATTGGGAAGATTAGGGTGTGAATCTTAAATCTTAAATTTACTTTGTTAAAAATGATGCCTTGGTATAAAGAAGGCTTGATGAACTAAAGTAATGAGATTAGAGGATCGGGTGTCACGTTCCGACACCAGGATAGTATTAGAGGATCGTGTGTCAAGTTCCGACACCAGGATAGTATTAGAGGATCGGGTGTCACGTTCCGACACCAGGATAGTATTAGAGGATCGGGTTTCACGTTCCGACACCAGGATAGTATTAGAGGATTAGGTGTCACGTTCTGACACCAGGATAGTAGGGGATTGGAGTGTCACGTTCCGATACCAGGATAGTAGTAGTGGAGCGGAGTGTCACGTACCGACACAAGAGGAAATAAAGAGAATGAATCTTGAATTATGTTAATATACCAATTTTAAAGAACTAATTCCCAAATGAGTATGATGGAGAGGCTTGAGTCCTCATTGATGTGATGGGTGTTGTGGCCATGGTTATATGGTATTTGTTGTTATCACCTGTGAGAATATTAGTTGATTTTATGTTATTATCTGACATATATTGCTTTCTATTTTGAGTTGCCGATGATACCTACTCAGTACTTGTGCTTTGTACTAACCCCTACTTGTATTTGTTTTTTCTTTGATTATTTGTGGAGTGCAGCAAAACGTGCGTGCATCGTCTTCAACTCGTCCTCAGCTCTAGCCAGTCTTCATCACGCCAGATTTCAGGGTGAGCTATTACTTCTAGCTTGGACTGGATCTTCTTCTTCACGTCTTGATGCCTTTGAAATTCCGGCATTAGACTAGCTGTGTTTATTTATTTTAGCTTCTTAGACACTCCTATATTTGTAATTTGAGGATAGATGTTCTTGTGGTGATGACTTCCAGATTTTGGGAATAATAAGTATTATATTTTGAATGTTGTTTATTGGTATACTAATGAGTTTTAAGTCTTCCGCATTATATTCTGTTTATTATGTTGAAATGTTGGGTTTAGATTGGTGGTTCGCTCACATAGTAGGATAAGTGTGGGGTGCCACTCGCGGCTCGTTTTGGGTCGTGACAAACTTTGCATCATAGCATAGGTTGTTGTTATCACACAAGAACGAGTCTAGTAGAGTCTTAAGGAACGGTAGGAGGATGCCTTTACTTTTCTTTGAGAGGCTATAGGACTTTAGGAAAATTCCATTCCTTCTCTCTTTCGTGCTATTACTTGGATCCAATTGGTATCTAGGTGATACAAATTGGTATCTGACCATCTTCACTCTATTTCGCAGATGGTTAGAACTAGAGAAACGCATGCGCCAATACCAACACCGACAAGACAAGATGCGTCTGAGCCAGCCACTGGGGCTGTAGCTCGAAGAGGAGCAGTGGCAAGAGGCCGTGGTAGAGGTCGCAGGAGGACGTTCTCTAGAGAAAGAGGACAAGCACCTATCCTATCTAATACTAGGGCGGTGACTCCTCCACCGACTGAGGAAGTAGTAAGAGAGGGTGAGGAAGGGGAAAATGAGAAAGTGCAGAATGACGAATTACCACCCCAACCTACCCCAGAGATGATTAATCAGGTTCTTGCTTATCTTAGCGGGTTATCTGATCAAGGCCAGACACCTCGAGTGTTTTCTGCACCAGCACCTCAGGTTCCGGAAGTACAAAATGCAGCTTCTGTGGCTCCCCACATGGATGCCTCATTGAAAATAGGCACGTTTCCTCGTTTGACTACAGGGCCTATAATGACAAGTGATCAGCATGAACTTTTAAGTAAGTTCTTGAAATTGAAACCTCCAGTCTTCAAGGGTGCTGAATCTGAGGATGCCTACGATTTTCTGGTTGACTGTCATGAGTTACTACATAAAATAGGCATAGTGGAACGATTTGGCGTTGAGTTTGTAACCTATATGTTTTAGGGAAATGGCAAAATGTGCTGGCGGTCATATGTTGAGTGTCAACCCGCACAGGCACCACCTATGACTTGGGCATCATTCTCTAGCTTATTTATGGAGAAGTATATCCCCCGGACCTTGAGGGATAGGAGGAGACATGAGTTCTTGAGCCTAGAGCAAGGCAAGATGTAGGTTACTGCATATGAGGCTATGTTTCGTGCATTATCCAGGTATGCCACCCAGCTTTGTTGCAGTCCACAAGAGCGGATTCGCCGTTTTGTGAAGGGGTTGAGGTCAGATTTGCGGATTTCACCCTTACAGGTAGCGGCTAAAGCAAAATCCTTTTAGTAAGTGGTAGACTTCGTGATAGAGGTGGAGGGAGTGAATTCAGATGACTTCACCATGGCATCGACATCTAAAAGGTTTCGTAACGGAGGTGAGTTTAATGGTTCTTACTCCAGAGGGCAGGGTTCAGGAGGGTATCCAGCCCGACCTATTCAGTCTTCACTACAGGCTGTAGTTGGGGGTCCACCTCAGACCGCTCAACATTTGTCTGAGGTTGAAGGTTATCCCCAGACTTCGTCATTCTCACAGAGACCTATGCTTGAATCCAGAGAGTGTTATTGATGTGGGGAGACTGGACACATTAAGAGGTATTGTCCAAAACAGAGTTACAGACCTCCAATAGTAAGAGGTAGAGGTGGTCATGGAAGAGGCCGTCATTCTGGAGGACGTGGTGGTCGAGGTAATGGTGGTCACCAAAACGGCCGGGGTGACGGGCAAACTGGAGCCACTATAGCACAACATGGTAGGGGCAAACGAGCAGACATGCGATAGGGCCCATTGTTACGCTTTCCCCGGGGTCCCTGAAGCAGACATTTGATGCTGTTATCACAGGTAATCTTTTGGTTTGTGATTGCATGGCTTCTGTATTATTTGATCCTGGCTCCACATTTTCATATGTATCTTCCTCATTTGCTACTGGTCTTAATTTACCTTGTAATTGCTTGACATGCCTTTTCGTTGTGTCTACTCCGTTAGGTGAGTCTGTGATAGTTGAAAAGGTATATAGGTCTTGTCTGGTGACTTTTGTGGGGAGCAATACTCATGTAGACTTGTTATCTTAGAAATGGTTGATTTCGATGTAATTCTGGGTATGACTTGGCTTTCTCCCAATTTTGCGATCTTAGATTGTAATGCAAAAACTGTACGTTGGCCAAGCCTGGGACAGATCCGTTAGTGTGGGAGGGTGACTACACTTCCACTCCAGTTCGTATCATCTCCTTTCTTCGTGCTAAGAAAATGGTTAGTAAAGGGTGTTTAGCTTTCTTGGCACACCTCAGGGATGATACTACCCAAGTACCTTCAATTGAGTCGGTTTCGATAGTCCGTGAGTTTCTGGATGTGTTTCCTGCAGACCTCCCTGGTATGCCACCAGATAGAGATATTGACTTTTGCATTGATCTTGAACCGGGTACTCGCCCCATTTACATACCCCCTTATAGAATGGCTCCCACGGAGTTAAGGGAGTTAAAGGCTCAACTTCAAGAATTGTTAGGAAAAGTCCCTGGATGTGCATCCCCTTGGGGTGCTCCTGTTTTGTTTGTGAAGAAGAAGGATGGGAGTTTTCGGATGTGCATAGACTACAGGCAACTGAATAAGGTAACTGTTAAGAACAAGTATCCTCTTCCTCGCATCGATGATTTGTTCGACCAGTTACAAGGTTCTTGTGATCGATTTGAGATCTGGTTACCATCAATTGAAAATACGGGCGACGGATGTGCCCAAGACTGCTTTTTGGACCAGGTATGGGCAATATGAGTTCTTAGTAATGTCTTTTGGGCTTAGGAATGCCCCTGCTGCTTTCATGAGCTTGATGAATGGGATTTTTAAGCCATATCTGTATCTCTTTGTCATTGTATTCATTGATGATATACTGTTATACTCAAAAAGCAAGAAAGAACATGAGGAACACTTGACAATTGTATTGGAAATGTTGAGGGAGAAAAAGCTTTATGCCAAATTCTCCAAGTGTGAGTTTTGGCTAGATTCAATGTCCTTCTTAGGGCACGTAGTTTCTAAGGATGGAGTGATAGTGGATCCATCTAAGATTGAAGAAGTGAAGAGTTGGGAAAGACCTACTAATGTTAAAGAGGTAAGGAGCTTTGTTGGTTTAGCTAGCTACTACCGTCGATTTATCAAGGGATTTTCCTCTGTTGCTTCCCAATTGACAAATTTGCCTAAGTAGAGTGTTCCGTTTGTATGGTCGGACGAGTGTGAAGAAAGCTTTCAGAAACTCAAGACCTTGTTGACTACTGCACCCATTCTTACCCTACCAGTGGAAGGTAAGAATTTCATTGTTTACTGTGATGTATCTTATTCGGGTTTGGGTGCAGTGCTAATGCAAGGGAAGAATGTAATTGCTTATGCTTCGAGGCAATTAAAGGTGCACGACGTAACTATCCGACCCATGATTTGGAGTTGGCTGCACTGGTATTTGCATTAAAGCAATGGAGACACTATCTATATGTGGTTAAGTGTGAAGTCTATACGGATCATCGTAGCCTACAGTATGTCATTACTCAGAAAGATTTGAACTTGAGACAGAGGAGATGGACGGAACTACCGAAGGACTACGATATCACTATGTTGTATCACCCAGGAAAAGTTAACGTTGTGGCAGATGCGTTAAGTAGAAAAGCAGGGAGCATGGGAAGACTAGCTCACTTACTGATTTCCAGACGCCCATTGGCTAGAGAGGTTCAGACGCTGGCTAACGACTTTATGAGGTTGGAAGTACTAGAGAAAGGAGGATTTTTGGCCTGTGTGGAGGCAAGATCGTCCTTTCTTGACAAGATTAAGGGAAAGCAGTTTACTGATGAGAAACTGATCCGGATTCGAGATAAGGTGTTGCGAGGAGAGGCTAAAGAAGCACAAATCGATGAGGAAGGTGTTCTGAGAATTAAGGGAAGGGTATGTGTACCCCGCGTCAATGATTTGATTCACACCATTCTTATCGAGGCTCATAGTTCAAGGTATTCTATATATCCTGATGTAACCAAGATATATCGTGACCTAAAGCAACATTTTTGGTGGAGGAGAATGAAGCGTGACATTGTTGAGTTTGTTGATCAATGCCCGAATTGTCAGCATGTAAAGTATGAACACCACAGGCCTGGAGGGACACTTCATAGAATGCCCATTCCTGAAGGGAAGTGGGAGAGAATTGCAATGGACTTCGTGGTTGGTCTTCCCAAGAAAATGGGTAAGTATGACTCCATTTGGGTAATTGTTGATAGGCTAACTAAGTCTGCTCACTTCATTCCGGTCAAGGTGACTTACAATGCAGAGAAGTTAGCCAAACTTTACATCTCGGAAGTTGTTCGATTGCATTGGGTTCCACTCTCCATCATATCAGATAGACGTACGCAGTTTACTTCTATGTTTTGGAAAACATTGCATGCGGAATTAGGTACTAGGTTGGATCTTAGTACCGCATTTCACCCTCAAACCGATGGTCAGTCTGAGCAAACAATTCAAGTGTTGGAGGATATGCTTCGTGCATGTGTGATAGAATTTGGTGGTCATTGGGATAACTTCTTACCCTTAGCAGAGTTCTCCTACAACAATAGTTATCACTCAAGTATTGGTATGGCCCCATTTGAGGCACTGTTTGGGAGGAGATGTAGGTCTCCCCTTGGTTGGTTTGATGCATTTGAAGTTAGACCTTGGGGTACTGATCTTCTGAGGGAATCGTTAGATAAAGTGAAACGCATTCAAGAAAAGCTTTTAGCGGCTCAAAGTAGGCAGAGGAATATGTAGATCGAAAGGTTAGAGACTTGGAGTTTATGGAGGGTGAGCAAGTCTTGCTGAAGGTTTCGCCCATGAAAGGGGTGATGAGGTTTGGTAAAAGAGGTAAGCTAAGCCCAAGGTATATTGGTCCATTTGAAGTTCTGAAGCGCGTGGGGGAGGTAGCTTATGAATTAGCCTTGCCCCCAGGACTGTCAGGAGTGCATCCGGTATTTCATGTGTCTATGTTGAAAAGATACCATGAGGATGGAAACTACATCATTCGTTGGGGTTCAGTTGTGCTTGATGAGAATTTGTCATATGAGGAAGAGTCTGTTGCTATTTTAGATAGAGAAGTCCGCAAGTTAAGGTCAAGGGAGATTGAATCCATCAAAGTTCAATAGAAGAATCGACCAGTTGAAGAGTCCACTTGGGAGAAGGAGGCTGATATGCAAGAAAGATACCCACACCTGTTTACAGATTCAGGTACTCCTTTTCGCCCTTGTTTTTCTTCTTGTGAACGTTCGATGATGAACGATGGGTAAATTACTATCTATTGTAACGACCTGTTTAGTCGTTTTGAGTAGTAGAGAGTTTCTGGTAATAACTGTCTGAGTCGACGGATCCCACGATGGACCGTCATGGGCACGACGGACCGTCGAGGGGGTCTCGTTCCAAAACACTTAGATTCTGAAAATTTGGGTACTGAGATCGATTCTCTGAAGTTCACGATGAAATGGCAGGACGGACCGTCGTTGGCACGACGGGCCGTCACAAATATTTCCACAGAATTAACTCTCTGATCTTTGTGACGGACCTGCAGGACGGACCGTCACAGTCATGACGGACCGTCACAGGCTCCGTAAGTCCACTCGGGTCGAAAATTCTGCTAAAGTTTTTAAAGGGGAGTTTTGGACTATTCATGCTTATAATTATAAAGTTAGTGGGTTAATGTTAATAACTCAATTTCTTGAAGGTTAAAGGAGACAACATTGAAATAAATAGTGGTTTACTTTTATCATCTTTGATAATTAATTATATGATAATTAGGGTAAAAGAAAAAGGGTTTTGAATAAGAAAAATAGAAAGAATAGAGAGAGAGAAAGGGAGAAACGATAGATCGAGAGAGAAGAACGAAGAGGACAGCAGAGCATTGGGGAATTAGCTTGCTTAAACACAATTCTTCGGTGGAGGTAGGTTATGGTTTATACTATCTTATAGTAAACTCTTAATAGCGAATGATATGTGTTGGGTAGTATTGTAAAGTCTTCTATATGCTTAATTGTGTGCTTGTATGATGTTATTATGTAATTGTAATGGATTGGGAAGATGAGGCTGTGAATCTTAAATCTTAAATTTACTTTGTTAATAATGATGCCTTGGTATAAAGGAAGGCTTGATGAACTAAAGTAATGAGATTAGAGGATCGGGTGTCACGTTCCGACACCAGGATAGTATAAGAGGATCGGGTGTCACGTTCCGACACCAAGATAGTATTAGAGGATCGGGTGTCACGTTCCGACACCAGGATAGTATTAAAGGATCGGGTGTCACGTTCCGACACCAGGATAGTAGGGGATCAGAGTGTCACATTCCGACACCAGGATAGTAGTAGTGGAGCGGAGTGTCACGTACCGACACAAGAGGAAATAAAGAGAATGAATCTTGAATTATGTTAATATACCAAATTTTAAAGAACTAATTCCCAAATGAGTATGATGGAGAGACTTGAGTCCTCATAGATGTGCTGGGTGTTGTGGCCAATGGTTATGGTATTTTTTGTTATCACCTGTTGAGAATATTAGTTGATTTTATGTTATTATCTGACATATATTGCTTTCTATTTTGAGTTGGCCGATGATACCTACTCACTACTTGTGCTTTGTACTGACCCCTACTTGTATTTGTTTTTCTTTGATTATTTGTGGAGTGCACCAAATGTGCCATCGTCTTCAACTCGTCCTCAACTCTAGCCAGTCTTCATCACGCCAGATTTCAGGGTGAGCTATTGCTTCTAGCTTGGACTGAATCTTCTTCTTCACGTCTTGATGCCTTGAAATTCCGGCATGGACTAGATGTTTATTTAATTTATCTTCTCAGACACTCCTATATTTAGTCATCTTAGGATAGATGTTCTTGTGGTGATGACTTCCAGATTTTGGGAATAATAATTATTAAATTTTAGAATGTTGTTTATTAGTTATACTAATGAGTTTTAAGTCTTCCGCATTATATTCTGTTTATTATGTTGAAATGTTGGGGTTTAGATTGGTTGGCTCGCTCACATAGTAGGATAAGTGTGGGTGCCACTCGCGGCTCGTTTTGGGTCGTGACAAAAATGCAGACCAAGATACTAATATTTCTTCTTAGCACTCTTTATGTTATGAGTAAGCATGTTATTGTTGCATTTGCATGTTGGGTGTTTGAGATTAATGTTACCACCCTTAGTCAAGTATGAATACAATCATTTAAGGACGAGTTCTCCCAAGGTAAAGATATTGTATCATCTCTCAACTAGAAAGAATTAGAAAAAGTTTAAAATCTAGAAATACTGGTTTTTAGAAAGTATAGGTTAATTTGGAAAATTTAAGTTAAAATTGAGTTTTGTTAGTTTCAAACAATCATAACTCCTAACTCAAGATAAGGTAGATTTAGTCCCAGATATAGTTGGAAATGCCTTGGTATGGTCTTTTCAAAGCCGTCGAGTTTTCGCGATTTTGAGTTTAGAAGAGTGAGTTATGCCCTTTGGAAGTAGGGCTATTTGATTAACGAAATGTCCAGTTATGGGATTTTAAAGGGTATGTTAGTCTTTTCACTAGCTTATTAAGTTAATCCATTTTTAGGAGTTTAATAAGGGTTAAGCCTCAATTTAGTTAGTTTTGAAGTTTGGAATTTTCACACTAGGGTTAAGGAGAAAAGAGAAGAGAAGAGAAGAAAAAATACAAGATTCACCAAGATCGTTGAAGTTAACATGTGGATTTCGTCAAGGGTGATCCTTAAAAAGGTAGGTGAGTCTTCCATAATGTTGGGTTCGTTCACCCACGTGCCGAACATAGTTGATTCAGCGTTATTTCATTCATTAAATATTGGATTTTGAATGTTCTTCTTGAATTGCTTCCGTTCTTGAACATGAGTTGACGTTTATGAATTTCTTGAGGTAGATAGTTTTGTTCTTCGAATTATATCCTTTTATATATGAATTGGGTACATAGATATAAGGTAAATTTGAGGAAATAAATAGAAATAGAATGATTTAAGGTTAGGAAAACGAGATGAAAATCCGTCAGGCGTCACCTAGGAAGGTTTAGGAGCGGCGCGCCCCATCTGCGCCAGAGGGTCTGGGACGGCACACCTGCAGTGTGCCTAACTGGAGACTCAGACTAATGGGTATAGCGTTGTGCGCCCAGAATGCGTCTAAATCGGCGTTTTTTTGACAAGTTTTTGTAATTCAGTCCGACTAATCCTTTCTTAGGTGTTTGAACACTTCCTAATTATTCTAACTACTCTAAATGACTTCTAATCATAAATAAATCATCCAGAAAAATACATTATTGTTGCCAATCTGTGTTATAAAACCAGAAATTACTAATTCAAATAAATTGTTCAGAAACATGATGTAACTGAAATTTATAGAACCACTAAGAGAGATGAACAGAAACTTAATTCAAAAAAATTAAAATATGTAAAAACGTACTGGAATCTGAAAACTTTTTATATCAGAAAAAGATCAAGTCCACTGAACTCACAGTGAACCATAAGGAAATTATTCCCCTCTAATATCTGAGGTTTGATTTGAAATACAACCTCCCAGGGTAAAATGATATTATTCAGCAGAGTGTAGATACCAAAAACTCTACTGTCAACGAACCAATCAACAGCAGGAAATTATATAAAGAAAAATGTGTGCAGAAGAAGAAGAAGATCAGAAAATTCGTAAGGAAATATTCAGAACAATGAGTAGTATTATAGGCAACAAGAATAGGTTCCGAAAGGTTGCAACCCTTTCAAATGGTATTGATTGTTCCTGAAAGTTGCAACCTTTTAGAACACTCATGGCGGGAAATTTAAATAAAACTGGAAAGCTCAAATAAAACGGGTGGCGCGCGGATTCGAATCGGGTCGGGTTAGTCAACTAAGAAGTTGAAACATTTTGGTTAATTTTTAACTTCTGTTATCAACTAAGTAATTGAAAACATTTTTGTCGATTAAATTAATTCATTAAATAAATAATTAAAATAAACTTTGTCCAAAAATATTCTCTCGATCAATCAATTGCCATAGCCAAAGCCGAAGCCGAAGCCGTAGTCGTCGCCGAGACGAGCGAGCGACAATGAAGACGCAAGGGGGGTCCCTCTTTACAAGCCTTTTAACAATTAATAGGAGTGTTTTTGTATTTAAACTCTCCGATTTTTATTTCCACCATTGATAAGGGACAAATGCCTTTTCATTAAAGCATAAGAGGACTTTTCAAGCTCTCAACATTACAAATTCCTCTCTTTTCCTCTATGTCCCATCATGTCTTGCTACATACCCAACAATCCCCCACATTAATAAGGAATGGTTATAAGATAGGAATACATGGATAATTGTGTACTTTACAGGCAAGGATTAATTGCATCTGGATAAGTAGGTTTCCCCTTGAACTTTCTGTAGTGAACATATGTCAAATATACTCGGTCAATCGGTTGATGTGATATCTTTGAACCGTCGAGCTATGGTGTAAACCTATACAACCATATGTCACACAATTAACACTTAACTGTTTATGGTTCTTATGGTTGTGTTCATTTCAGCCATGAACACTTTCTAGTTTCATGAGTGTATAGAGAATAGACTTTTGACATAAAATTCTCTTTGAAGCGGCTTTCACTTCACACTCATATAGGTGATTTATAACCGTGTCAACTCGTAGATACACTATTTGTCCAAATCTACCAAACATAGAAAATCATTAAAAACTTTAAGCTTTATTACCTCATTAACAAGCCTTAAAGTCTAATCCTTGTTCCTGAACATTGTCTTCATCATGAGAATGTATTGAGTTAATTGAAAATGTCGAACCGTCAGCCACAAAAAATTTTCTCCTTGTATATAGCTCTTGGAATCTCCAGTATGCTAGATAGAGTTACCATCATGCTTATTTGTCCTAAGTCGTAAACCCATTCTCTTAGATGTTCTTTCAACTGCCTCTCTCACAAGGCCTTTCGTTAGTGGATGTGACACATTATTGCTTGACTTTATATAGTCAATTGTGATAATTTCACTAGAGAGCAGTTGTCTTACTCTAATATGTTTCCGTCGTAGATAACGTGCCTTCCCGTTGTACATAACGCACTCTACCCTACCTATTGCTGCTTGACTATCGCAATGTATGCGAATAGGTCCAACAGGTTTAGGCTAGAACGTAATATCCTTTAGGAAATTCCGAAGCCATTCAACTTCATCACAATTATTATCCAAAGCAATGAATTCAGATTCCATTGTGGAGAGATCAATATATGTCAGTTTGGACAATTTCAAAGAGACTACTCCTCCACCAAGTATGAACACATAACCACTCGTGGATTTTACATCATTTGACCTGGTGATCCAATTTGCATCACTATAACCTTCAGTCACAGTAGAATATTTATTATAATGCAAAGCATAATGTTGCATATATTTTAGATAACCAACACACGTTTCATTGTCATCCAGTTAATTTGATTCGGATTACTAGTGAACCGACTCAGTTTACTAATAGCACTTGCTATATCTGGTCGTGTACAAGTCATAATATACATCAAACTTCCCAACACTATGGCATATTCCAATTGAGAGTCACTTTGACCTTCATTCTTTCTAAATGTACAACATAAATCAACTGGAGTTTTAACAACATTGAAATTTAAGTACTTGAAATTATCCAATACCTTTTAATATAACGATATTGAGATAATGCTAGTCCCTGGGGAGTTTTGATAATCCTGACCCCTAAGATCAAATCAGCAACTCCTAAGTCCTTCATATCGAACTTTCTGGATAGCATGCGCTTAGTAGTATTTATATCTATCAATGTCTTTACTTATTATTAACATGTCATCAACATACAAACAAACAATGACTTCATTATTCATAACATTTTTAATGTAAACACATTTATCACATTTGTTAATCTTGCATCCATTTGCCAACATTGTTTGGTCAAATTTAGCATGCCATTGTTTGGGTTCTTGATTGAGTCCATAAAGTGACTTCACAAGTTTGCACACTTTCTTTTCTTTACCACGAACTATAAACCCTTCAGGTTGTTCCATGTAAATTTCTTCCTCCAACTCTCCTTTTAAGAAGGCTGTCTTTACATCCATTTGCTGGATTTTAAGATCATGCACTGCGACTAGTGCTATTAATATCCTAATTGATGTTATCCTTGTTAGTAGAGAGTATATGTCAAAGTAGTCCAGACATTCCTTTAGTCTGTACCCTTTGACTGCCAGTCTAGCCTTATATTTGTCAATAGTCCCATCAGGTTTCATTTTCCTTTTAAAGATCCACTTTGATTGCATAAAATTAATTTGATCTCACTATTATTTTCTTCTTTCTAATAAGTTGACTCAGACGAAGACATAACTGCTTTAAATGTTTGAGGCTCATTTTCAAGTAATAGTGTTACAAAATCTGGGTTGAAAGAAGCAGATTTTTGTGGTAAGTACTACGCCTAGGTTCCTCACTGGTTAGAATATTTTCCATTGATTCTTCTCGTGGTCGTTTAGGTCTTTCACTTGTTGACTCACTTTCAGTTTTATATGGATAAATGTTTTCAAAAAACTATGTATTATCTTATTCAATTATAGGATTATCAGATTTGTGAACCAAAAACTGACATGCTTTATTGTTCACAACATACCCAATAAAGACACAATCTACTGTTTTGGGTCCAATTTTAACCCTCTTCGGCAACGGAACCTCTACCTTGGCTAAACACCCCTACACTTTGAAATATTTCAAGTTGGGTTTCCTTCCTTTCCACAACTCATTTGGAATTGATTGTGTTTTTCGATGGGGTACTCTATTGAGTATTCTATTAGTTGTAAGGATAGCTTACCCCCAAAGGTTTCGCGGTGAACTAGAATTGATCATTAAGGCATTCATCATTTCCTTTAATGTTGTGTTCTTCCATTCTGCCAAACCATTTGTCTGTGGAGTATATGGTGCAATAGTTTGATGAATAATACCATACTCTAAAAATATCTCTGCAAAAGGAGATTCATATTCTCCACCCCTATCACTCCAAATCATTTTTATCTTTAGACTCAATTGGTTCTCCACTTCATTTTTGTATTGCTTAAATACATCAATTGCTTCATCCTTACAATTAAGCAAATATACATAACAAAATCGAGTGCAGTCATCAAAAAAGTTATAAAGTACTTTTTCCCACCACAAGATGGTGTTGACTTCATATCGCATATATCTGTATGAATTAAGTCTAATGTTTTAGAATTTCTTTCAACATTCTTATAAGGATGTTTAACTAACTTACTTTCCACACAGATTTCACATTTGGATTTATTGCATTTAAAATCGGGCAATACTTCTATATTAACCAATTTTCGCAAGGCTTTGTAATTTACATGTCCCAAACGGGCATGCCATAAATCATTTAATTCCAATAAGTAAATAGAAGCAGAATTTTTATTAATACTGTCAACAACCATTACATTCAGTTTGAAAAAACCCTCACTGAGGTAGCCCTTTCCTATGAACATTTCAATGTTATTTATTAAAGCTTTATCACCAACTAGGACACACATAAACCTATTGTTAACGAGTAGTGCAGCAGAAACTAAATTCTTCCAAATAGTAGGGACATGCGGAACATTGTTCAAAGTCAAAACCTTGGCGAATCTCATTTTTAATATTACTTTCCCAGTTCCTTCAATCCTTGTTGTTGTTGTATCTCTTATGAACAAATCTTCATCGTACTAAATAGAGTGTACGTTGCAAAGACTTCTTTCGTAGAGAAAATATGTCTAGTGGCACCTGAGTCGAGAAACCACTCCTTGGGATTTCCAACTAAGTTACACTCCAATATTATTGCACACAAGTCTCTGCATCTTCCATCTTTCTCCACGATGTTTGCTTGACTTTTGCCTTTTCCTTTGTCTTTCTCCTCTCTTGAAGCACGACAACCAAAAGACCTATTACCAGCCTTGCCACAATTGTAACAGTTGCCTTTGAATTTCTTCTTGGCCTGTTCTAACTTCTGCCCGTTGGACTTCTTTCTCTTTTTGTCTTTGGTAGGATCTTCTTCAACAATATTAACTCCACTAATTGTTGAACACTTACTCTACTTCTTTTTGGCGTTTTTGTTATCTTCCTCAATCTTGAGCTGAATCACAAGATCTTCACGCTTCATTTCTTTAAGCTTGTGCTTTAGATAATTCTTGAAATCGTTCCACGAAGGAGGCAACTTCTCAATCATTGCAGCCACTTGAAAAGCTTCAGTTACTACCATATCTTCAGCAATCAGATCATGGAGAATAAGTCAATGTTCCTGCCCTTGTGATCCAATAGTTTTACTATCTACCATTTTATAGTCTAAAAACTTTGGACAACAAACTTTTTCAAGCATGCATCTTCTGTCTTATATTTCTTCTCAAGTGCATCCCACAACTCTTTTAAAGTTGTTATTGCACTATAGACATTATATAAGTCAACCTCAAAAGCACTCAAAATGTAGCCTTTACATAGGAAGTATGTCTATTTCCATGCTTCAATAATCATGAATTTTTCTCTGTCTTGCATATCATCAGTTGGCACTGGAGTATCTTCACTTGTGAATTTGTGCAGACCAAGAGTGATAATCCAGAAAAATACTCGTTGCTGCCACCCTTTGAAATTCACACCTGTGAATTTACCCGGTTTATCTGCTTGTGGTACAATAATTTGGGTTGTTGCAGCAACATCCACTGTAACACCATTGTTTTGTCATTTTTGATAAACAAAAATTGATATAGTAATTGTAAGCAATAAATTATAATTGCATACTTAAAGTAGTATAAAATCGCGTAGATTTTTGTCTTCACAAGAAACACAGATTTTAAAAAAATTAATTTCTTTAAGATCGTTGCAAATCTGTGATATAAAACAAGAAATTACTGATTCTAATAAATTGTTCGGAAACACGCAGTAGCTGAAATTTATAGAACCTGTAAGAGAGATGAACAGAAATTTAATTCACAAAAACTAAAATCTGTAAAAACGTACCAAAATCTGAAAACCTTTTACATCGAAAAAAGATCAAGTCCATTGAACTCACAATGTCCCATTAAGAAAATTACTCCCCTCTAGTATCTGAGGTATGATTTGGAATATAACCTCCCAGGGTAAATTGATCTTAATCCGCATAGTATATATAACAAAATCTCTACTGTCAGCAAACCAATCTAGAGAGGAAAGTACACGAAGAAAAATGTATGAAAAAGAAGAAGAAGAAGAAGAAGAAGAAGATCACTAAATTCATAACAAAATATTCTGAAGAATGAGTGGTACTTATAGGCTACAAGAACACGTTCCTAAAGATTGCAAACCATTCAGAATTCACACGACCATTAATAAAAGTTTGCAACCTTTCAAATGGTACTGACTGTTCCTGAAAGTTGCAAACTTTCTGAACAGTCATGGCGGGAAATTTAAATAAAAAGGTAAAGTTAAAAAAACGAGTCGAGCGCGAATCCCAGTCCGGTCGGGTTAGTCAACTATAAAGTTGAAACATTTCGGTTAATTTTCAACTTCTGTTATCAATTAATTATTTGTAAGCAATTTTGGGCATTTAATTAATTAATTAAATAATAAATTAATTAAATAATTAGACAAACTTAGTCCAAAAAATAATCTCTCGATCAATCATTTCTCAAAGTCAAAGTCAAAGTCACAGCCAAAGCCAAAGCCATAGTCGAAGCCGAGACGAGCGAGCGACGACGATGGCGCGAGGGGGGTCCCTCTTTCCAACCTTTTTAACAATTAATATGAGTGTTTCTCTATTTATACTCTCCTATTTTTCTCTCCTACACCGATGAGATGCCTTTTAATTAAAGCATAAGAGGACTTTTTCAAGTTTTCAACATCAAGTTCTCAACTTTTTAAATTACTGTCTTTTCCTCTATTTTCCATCAATTAATGCTTCATACCCAACACCTACAACCTTGAATCCATAACATCAAATTCAAGGAAAGTTTAGAGCAAAATGTAGAAAGTTCTTATAGTCCTTTCAAGAAGTCTTTACAAATGTATTCTAAATTTTGTTTTTTAACTTAAGGATCAGGTAGTGTAAAGAGTAAATATAAGGAGAATAAGTAGTTTATTTTGACTTTCATAAGTCATTCAAAAATGTTTTAAATAATATTTTAAGACTTAAGGTTTAGTTCAATTCAGAGTAAAGAGAAGTTCTTTTCTTCAAAGGAGTATATGGGGATGAAATATTCCTAAGGCACTATTAAAATGTTTTTGACATTTTAAAAAATAATGGAAATTGAGATTTCCAAAGAGCCTTCGGGATAGTTTTCAGTTATAGAGTAATAACTTCTAAATGAAGCAAGTAGAGAACTGAGATTTCCAAGGTAGCCTTTGAGTTGTGTTTTTTAGCACTAATCTCAAATCGTAGAATAATTATATTTTTAAAACATAAGATTTAGCATATTCTTAACGTAGTATTGAGCACCGATATGAGGGGAGTTAAAATAACTCACAACCCCCTAAACTATGCAAACACCATGGGTAGAAAAGGGTAATACTTTTTAGATGAAACATTTTCACAGTAGACTCGTGCATCCTATAGGAAGTTCAAGTCTTACACCTTTGGCTGGGTATAGGAGGCATTGACAGCGTGAGGTACACCATTGTATCATCACTATAGATCTTAAGTGATGGTTGTCGATTAGAGAAACTCCCCTAGAAATTAAATGTATTTTATATATACATCAATTTATTTGTATTTTTACATTTATAGTTAATTGTATCTTTGTATATATTTCGAGTATACAACATGTTTTTAAACAACTTTTCTTTATATTATACTTGCTTTTAAATTGGTTTATATGGAAATGAGTCAGTTATATTATTTATCAAATGAGAAGAGTCATGGTAAGTGTTGTTTCTTACTCTTTTCAAGCTTAAGTTGTTTTAGCATTCCAACTCGCATACTCGTACATTCAATGTACCGATGCTAGTTGACCTATATCGTATCATGACGCAGACATAAGTAACGAGGATTGGTATCTGGGACACCGTTGATCCAGTTGATCAGTATATAATCAGTTGGTGAGCCTCCTTACATTTTAGGACTCCTTTTATTGTTTTTTTCCCACTGATTTCTTTCTTAGGATGTTGTGGGGTTTGTCCCAACATCCATTTCATGTTTAAAGGCTTCATAGATAGACAACGAGATTCGAGTCCTTAAGTCTTTTCATCTTCTTTCATTTGTTAAGACTTGGGTTGTCACTTTTGGCCAATTTAATGTTTTAAACCTTTACATAATCCATAGTTAGTATGATTTATCACTTCAGTTGAGTTTTTATCTTTATAGTTATTGATCATTGTCTTTCACTGAGTTAAGTAAGCTAGACCAAGGATTTTGTAACGACCTATTTAGTCGTTTTGAGTAGTAGGGTAATTTCTAGTAATAACTGTCTGAGTCGACGGATCCCACGACGGACCGTCATGGTCCAGACGGACCATCGTGGGACGGGCCATCACAGACTCTTTAATGAATTGAGTCTCTAAACTTTGTGATGGAAGCAGCAGGACGGACCGTCGCAGGCAGGACGGGCCGTCACAGGCTGCGTAACCCTGACTGGGTCGGATTTCTGTTAAATGTTTTAAGGTGCGTTTTGGACTATTCATGCTTATAATTATAATGTTAAGGGGATAATGTTAATAATTCAATTACTTGGGGGTTAAAGGGGACAACCTTGAAATAAATAGTGGGTTACTTTTACCATCTTTATACTTAATTATATGCTAATTAGGGTAAAAGAAAAAGGGTTTGAATAAGAAAAAAGGGAAAGAACAAAGAGAGGGAGAAACGAACGATCAAGAGAGAGTTAAAACGAAGAAGAATGCAGCTTTGGGAAAGTAGATTGCTTGATCACAATTCTTCGGTGGAGGAAGGTTATGGTTTATACTATCGCATAGTAAACTCTTAATAGCGAATGATATGTGTTGGGTAGTATTGTAAAGTAATCTATATGCTTAATTTTGAGCTTGCATGATGTGAATATGTAATTGTAATGGATTGAGAAGATGAGGCTATGAATGTTGAATCTTAAATTTACTTTGTTAATGATGATGCCTTGGTATAAAAGAAGGCTTGATGAACTAAAGTAATGAGATTAGAGGATCGGGTGTCACGTTCCGACACCAGGATAGTAAATGGATCGGAGTGTCACGTTCTGACACTAGGATAGTATATGGATCGGAGTGTCACGTTCCGACACCAGGATAGTATATGGATCGGAGTGTCACGTTCCGACACCAGGATAGTATATGGATCGAAGTGTCACGTTCCGACACCATGATAGTATATGGATCGGAGTGTCACGTTCCGACACCAGGTTAGTACATGGATCGGAGTGTCACGTTCCGACACCAGGATAGTATATGGATCGGAGTGTCACGTTCCGACACCAGGACAGTAAAGAGAATGAATCTTGAAATATGCTAATATACTGAATCTAAAGAACTAATTCCCAAATAAGTATGGTGTGGAGGCTTGAGTCCTCATAGATGTGATTTGTATATTGCAAATGATTCTTATGCATGTTGCTATCACCTGTTAAGTATTTGGTTGGTTTTATGATATTATCTAATATATACTGTTTTCTATTTTAAGTTGGCCGATGATTCCTACTCAGTACTTGTGTTTTGTACTGACCCCTACTTGTATTTGTTTTCATTGTTAATTGTGGAGTGCAGCAAACGTGCCATCGTCTTCAAGTAAACCGCAACTCTAGCCAGTCTTCATCACACCAGATTTCAAGGTGAGCTAATGCTTCTAGCTTGGACTGGTTCTTCCTCTTCATGTCTTGATGCCTTGAAATTTTGACATTGACTAGCTGTTATTATTTTTAGTTTCTCAGATACTCTTAGCTTTAGTAATTTGAGGATAGATGTTCTTGTGGTGATGACTTCCAGATTTTGGGTAATAATAAGCATTGAGTTTGTAGAAGTTATTTAATCAATTTTCATTAATTAGTTTTAAGTCTTCCGCATTATATTCTGTTTGTTATGTTGAAATGTTGGGGTTTTAGATTGGTTGGTTCGCTCACATAGTAGGATAAGTGTGGGTGCCACTCGCAGCTCGTTTTGGGTCGTGAATAACTTGGTATCAGAGCATTAGGTTTGTTGGTCTCATCACACAAGAACGAGTCTAGTAGGGTCTTAAGGAACGGTAGGGGGATGCCTTGACTTTTTTTGAGAGGCTATAAGACTTTAGGAAAATTTCACTCTTTCTTTCTTTCTTTCGTGCTATTACTTGGATCCAATTGGTATCTAGGTGATACAAATTGGTATCTGACCATCTTCACTCTACTTCGCAGATGGTTAGAACTAGAGCAACAACTGCGCCAACACCAACACCGGCAAGACAAGATGAGTCTGAGCCAGCCACTGGGGCTGTAGCTCGAAGAGGAGCAGTGGAAAGAGGCCGTGGTAGAGGTCGCGGGAGGACGTCCTCTAGAGGAAGAGGACAAGCAACTGGCCCATCTGGTACTAGGGTGGTGACTCCTCCACCGACTGAGGAAGTGGTAAGAGAGGGTGAGGAAAGGGAGAATGAACAAGTGCAAAATGAGGAATTACCACCCCAACCTACCCCAGAGATGATTAATCAGGTTCTTGGTTATCTTAGCAGGTTATCTGATCAAGGCCAAACACCTCCAGTGTTTTCTGCACCAGCACCTCAGGTTCCTGAAGTACAACAGGCAGCTGCTGTGGCTTCCCGCATGGATGCCTCATTTGAAATAGGCACGTTTCCTAGTTTGACTACAGGGCCTATAATGACAAGTGATCAGCATGAACTTTTCAGTAAGTTCTTGAAATTGAAACCTCTAGTTTTCAAGGGTGCTGAATCTGAGGATGCCTACGACTTTCTTATTGATTGTCATGAGTTACTACATAAAATGGGCATAGTGGAACGATTTGGCGTTGAGTTTGTAACCTATCAATTTCAGGGAAATGCCAAAATATGGTGGCGGTCACATGTTGAGTGTCAACCCGCACAGGCACCACCTATGATTTGGGCGTCATTCTCTAGCTTATTTATGGAGAAGTATATCCCCCGGACCTTGAGGGATAGGAGGATAGATGAGTTCATAAGCCTAGAGTAAGTCAGGATGTCGGTTACAGCATATGAGGCTAAGTTTCGTGCATTATCCAAGTATGCCACCCAACTTTGTTTCAGTCCACAAGAGCGGATTCGTCGTTTTGTGAAGGGGTTGAGGTCAGATTTGCGGATTTCTGCCTTACAGGTAGCGGCTACAGCAAAATCCTTTAAGGAAGTGGTAGACTTCGTGATAGAGGTGGAGGGAGTGAAGCTAGATGACTTCACCATGGCATCGACATCTAAAAGGTTTCGTAAAGGAGGTGAGTTTAATGGTTCGTACTCTAAGGGGCAGGGTTCAGGAGGTTACCCAGCCCGACCTATTCAGTATTCACTACAGACTCTAGTTGGGGGTCCACCGCAGACCGGTCAACATTTCTCTGAGTTTAGAGGTTATCCCAGACTTCGTCATTCTCACAGAGACCGATGCTTGAATCCAGAGAGTGTTATGGATATGGGGAGACTGGATACATTAAGAGGTATTGTCCAAAGCAGAGTTACAGACCTCCAATAGTCAGAGGTAGAGGTGGTCATGGAAGAGACCGTCATTCTGGAGGACGTGGTGGTCGAGGTAATGGTGGTCACCAAAACGTCCGTAGTGACGGGAAAACTGGAACCACTACAGCACAACATAGTAGGGGCAACGGGCAGACAGGCGATAGGGCCCATTGTTACGCTTTCCCCGGGCGGTCTGAAGCGGAGGCATCTGATGTTGTTATCACAGGTAATCTTTTGGTTTGTGATTGCATGGCTTCTGTATTATTTGATCTTGGCTCCACATTTTCATATGTATCTTCCTCATTTGCTACTGGTCTTAATTTACCTTGTGAATTGCTTGACATGCCTATTCGTGTGTCTACTCCGGTAGGTGAGTCAGTGATAGTTGAGAAGGTATATAGGTCTTGTTTGGTGACTTTTGTGGGGAGCAATACCCATATAGACTTTGTTATCTTAGAAATGGTTGACTTCGATGTAATTCTGGGTATGACTTGGCTTTCTCCAAATTTTGCAATGTTAGATTATAATGCTAAAACTGTAGCGTTGGCAAAGCCTGGGACAGATCCGTTAGTGTGGGAGGGTGACTACACTTCCACTCCAGTTCGTGTCATCTCCTTCCTTCATGCTAAGAGAACGGTTAGTAAAGGGTGTTTATCTTTCTTGGCACACCTCAGGGATGATACTACCCAAGTACCTTCAATTGAGTCGGTTTCAATAGTCTGTGAGTTTCTGGATGTGTTTCCTGTAGACCTTCCTGGTATGCCACCGGATAGAGATATTGACTTTTGCATTGATCTTGAACCGGGTACTCGCCCCATTTCCATACCCCCTTATAGAATGGTTCCCGCGGAGTTAAGGGAGCTAAAGGCTCAACTTTAAGAATTGTTAGGAAAAGACTTCATTAGACCAAGTGCATCCCCTTGGTGTGCTCCTGTTTTGTTTGTAAAGAAGAAGGATGGGAGTTTTTGGATGTGCATAGACTACAGACAACTGAATAAGGTAACTGTTAAGAACAACTATCCTCTTCCTCGCATCGATGATTTGTTTGATCAGTTACAAGGTGCTTGTACCTTCTCAAAAATCGATTTGAGATCTGGTTATCATCAATTGAAAATACGGGCAACGGACGTGCCCAAGACTGCTTTTCGGACCAGGTATGGGCATTATGAGTTCTTAGTAATGTCTTTTGGGCTTACAAATGCCCCTGCCGCTTTCATGAGCTTGATAAATGGGATTTTTAAGCCATATCTGGATCTCTGTCATTGTGTTCATTGATGATATACTGATATACTCAAAGAGCAAGAAAGAACACGAGGAGCACTTGAGAATTGTATTGGAAATGTTGAGGGAGAAAAAGTTTTATGCAAAATTCTCCAAGTGTGAGTTTTGGCTATATTCAATGTCCTTCTTGGGGCATGTGGTTTCTAAGGATAGAGTGATGGTGGATCCTTCCAAGATCGAAGCAGTGAAGAGTTGGGCAAGACCCACTAATGTTACAGATGTGAGGAGCTTTGTTGGTTTAGCTAGCTACTACCGCCGATTGTCAAGGGATTTTCTCTGTTGCTTCCCAATTGAAAATTTGACTAAGCAGAGTGTCCATTTGTATGGTCGGATGAGTGTGAAGAAAGCTTTCAGAAGCTCAAGACCTTGTGGACTACTGCACCAATCCTTACCCTGCCAGTGGAAGGTAAGAATTTCATTGTCTATTGTGATGCATCCTATTCGGGTTTGGGTGCAGTGATAATGCAAGAGAAGAACGTAATCGCTTATGATTCAAGGCAATTAAAGTTGCACGAACGTAATTATCCGACCCATGATTTGGAGTTGGCTGCGGTAGTGTTTGCATTAAAGCAATGGAGGCACTATCTATATGGGGTTAAGTGTGAAGTCTATACGGATCATCGTAGCCTACAGTATGTTTTTACTCAAAAAGATCTGAATTTGAGACAGAGGAGATGGATGTAACTACTGAAGGACTACGATATCACTATCCTGTATCATCCGGGAAAAGCTAATGTTGTGGCAGATGCTTTAAGTAGAAAGGCAGGAAGCATGGGAAGTCTGGCCAACTTGCAAGTTGCTAGACGCCCAATGGCTAGAGAAGTTCAAACTCTGGCTAATGACTTTATGAGGTTAGATCTTCTTTTCTTGACAAGATTAAGGGAAAACAGTTTACTGATGAGAAACTGATCCGAATCCGAGATAAGGTGTTTCGAGGAGAGGATAAAGAAGTAAAAATCGATGAGGAAGGTGTTTTGAGAATTAAGGGAAGGGTATGTGTACCCCGGGTCGATGATTTAATTCACACTATTCTTACAGAGGCTCATAGTTCAAGATATTCTATACATCCTGGTGCAACCAAGATGTATCCTGACCTAAAGCAACACTTTCGGTGGAGTAGATTGAAGCGAGACATTGTTGATTTAATTACCAAATGTCCAAATTGTCAGCAAGTAAAATATGAAGACCAGAGGCCCGGAGGAACACTTCAGAGAATGCTTATTCCTTAATGGAAGTGGGAAAGAATTGCAATGGATTTCGTGGTTGGTCTTCCCAAGACAATGGGTAAGTATGACTCTATTTGGGTAATTGTTGATAGGTTAACTAAGTCTGCTCACTTCATTCCGGTCAAGGTGACTTACAATGCTGAGAAGTTAGCCAAACTTTACATCTCGGAAGTTGTCCGATTGCATGGAGTTCCACTTCCATTATATCAGATAGGGGCACGCAGTTTACTTCTAAGTCTTGGAAAACATTGCATGCTGAATTGGGTACTAGGTTTGATCTCAGTACCGCATTTCACCCTCAGACCGATGGTCAGTCTGAGCGAACGATTCAAGTGTTGGAGGATATGCTTCGTGCATGTGTGATAGAATTTGGTGGCCATTGGGATAACTTCTTACCCTTAGCAGAGTTATCCTAAAACAATAGCTATCACTCAAGTATTGATGTGGCCCCATTTGAGGCATTGTATGGGAGAAGATGTAGGTCTCCCATTCGGTTGTTTGATGCATTTGAGATTAGACCTTGGGGTACTGACCTTCTGAAGGAATCATTAGACAAAGTGAAATGCATTCAAGAAAATCTTTTAGCGGCTCAAAGTAGGCAGAAATAATATGCATATCGAAAGGTTAGAGATTTGGAGTTTATGGAGGGTGAGCAAGTCTTGCTGAAGGTTTCGTCCATGAAAGGGGTGATGCGGTTTGGTAAGCGAGGTAAGATTAGTCCGAGGTATATTGGTCCCTTTGAAGTTTTGAAGCGCGTGGGGGAGGTAGCTTATGAATTGGCCTTATCTCCAAGACTGTCCGGAGTGCATCCGGTATTTCATGTGTCTATGTTGAAAAGATACCATGGGGATGGAAACTACATCATTCGTTGGGATTCGGTTCTGCTTGATGAGAATCTGTCTTATGAGGAGGAGCCTGTTGCTATTTTAGAAAGAGAAGTCCGCAAGTTGAGGTCAAGGGAGAATGCATCCATCAACGTTCAATGGAAGAATCGACCAGTTGAAGAATCCACTTTGGAGAAGGAGGCTGATATGCAAGAAAGATACCCACACCTGTTTACAGATTCAGGTACTCCTTTTCGCTCTTGTTTTCCTTCTTGTGATCGTTCGAGGATGAACAATGGGTAAATTGGTACTCTATTGTAATGACCTTTTTAGTCGTTTTGAGCAGTAGAGTAATTTTTGGTAATAACTGTCTGAGTCGACGGATCCCACGACGGACCGTCATGGGCAAGACGGACAGTCGTGGGACGGGCCGTCACAGACTCTTAAATGAATTGAGTCTCTGAACTTTGTGAGGAAGCAGCAGGGACGGACCTTCACAGGCACGAAGGGCCGTCACAGGCTGCGTAAACCTGACTGGGTCGGATTTCTGTAATGTTTTAAGGGGCGTTTTTGACTTATTCATGCTTATTAATTATAAAATTAGGGGGTTAATGTTATAATTAAATTACTTGGGGGTTAAAGGGGACAACCTTGAAATAAATAGGGGTTACTTTACAATTTATACTTAATTATATGCTAATTAGGGGTAAAAAGAAAAAGGGTTTGAATAAAAAGAAAAAAGGGAAAGAACAACAAAGAGAGGGAGAAACGAACGATCAAGAGAGAGAGAAAACGAAGAAGAACGCAGCTTTGGTAAAGTAGATTGTTTGATCACAATTCTTCGGTGGAGGTAGGTTATGGTTTATACTATCTCATAGTAAACTCTTAATAGCGAATGATATGTGTTGGGTAGTATTGTAAAGTCTTCTATATGCTTAATTTTGAGCTTGCATGATAGGAATATGTAATTGTAATGGATTGAGAAGATGAGGCTATGAATGTTGAATCTTAAATTTACTTTGTTAATGATGATGCCTTGGTATAAAAGAAGGCTTGATGAACTAAAGTAATGAGATAAGAGGATCGGGTGTCACGTTCCGACACCAGGATAGTATATGGATCGGAGTGTCACGTTCCGACACCAGGATAGTATATGGATCGGAGTGTCACGTTGCAAAACACAGGATAGTATATGGATCGGAGTGTCACGTTCCGACACAAAGATAGTATATGGATCGGGTAGTATATACGTTCTGACACCAGGATAGTATGGATCGGAGTGTCACGTTCCGACCACCAGGATAGTACATGGATCGGAGTCAACGTTCCGACTCCAGGATAGTATATGGATCGGAGGAGTGTCACGTTCCGACACACCAGGACAGTAAGAGAATGAATCTTGAAATATGCTAATATACTGAATCTAAAGAACTAATTCCCAAATGAGTATGGTGTGGAGGCTTGAGTCCTCATAGATGTGATTGGTATGTTGCAAATGATTCTTATGCGTGTTGCTCTCACCTGTTAAGTATTTGGTTGGTTTATATTATTATCTGATATATACTGTTTTCTATTTTGAGTTGGCCGATGATACCTACTCAGTACTTATGTTTTGTAATGACCCCTACTTGTATTTGTTTTCTTTGTTAATTGTGGAGTGCAACAAACGTGCCATCGTCTTCAACTCAACCACAACTCTAGCCATTCTTCATCACACCAGATTTCAGGGTGAGCTAATGCTTCTATCTTTGACTGTATCTTCCTCTTCATGTCTTGATGCCTTGAAGTTCTGGCATAGACTAGCTGTTATTATTTTTAGTTTCTTAGATACTCTTAGCTTTAGTAATTTGAGGATAGATTTTCTTGTGGTGATGACTTCCAATTTTGGAGAATAATAAGCATTGAGTTTTTAGAAATTATTTAATCGATTTTCATTAATGAGTTTTAAGTCTTCCGCATTATATTCTGTTTGTTATGTTGAAATGTTGGAGTTTTAGATTGGTTGGTTCGCTCACATAGTAGGATAAGTGTGGGTGCCACTTGCGGCTCGTTTTGGGTCGTGACAGATTTGCTCAAGACTAACAATGGTCATTGAGTGGCGGCCACGTCTAGGGTGTAGGCTCGGGCATGACAAACCTAGTTATAATTCAAAATTTTCTTTTAATGTAAATCCAATGAACTATATATACTTCTTCGATAAAGATTTGGTTAATTTTTATTTCTAAAATTGAATAAAAGGGTAAAATTAGTAAGAGTTTGATTAGATTAATAAAAAAATAGTAATTAATGAAAATATAATAAGCTAACCAATGATACATACTTCAAGAGAATATGATACAAAATAGACATCAGTTTTCTTGTAACCACTCAAAGTTATAATAATTCAAACCATGTTTTTTTCACTACTATGTTTCGTATATTACTTTTTATACTACATAACAAGAGGGAATACCAAGCTCCATTCCGTCAATATGCATGCTTTTTGACAGAGGATATTTGAGAGATTTCATAATTCTCTTGTTTCAGCTCCAATGTAACTCATGATTTAAAATGTATACCATTCTTTTATTAGAAAAAATAGACCAGAGCACCTGTGAACTTGGGTCTACACACTGCACGTGCTTTAAGTCATTTTAAAGAGTTTCATTGTTTTGATCATGTGGGCCACATACAAACTTCATTTTACATCTACCTTATGATCTTCCGAGATTTATATGCGCCATAAATTCCATACAATCATGAAATTAGGAATGAATTAAACACGGAAATAATAAGCTTATTAATACGAAATGATAATTTGATAAATATAAATGTATAGCTACTACATTAACCATAATTTCTCCTGGTAGAAAAATAAAAACAATACTCTCTGAATTTCATATTAATTAAACTTGTGAGATAATTCAAATATATTAAGAAAAATATTTAAGGATACAACTTAAACCATACTTTATAGTTTCTTCTCAAACAAATAAGAAGGTAAATATGAAAAAGTTCCAAATATGCATGTTGACCCTTGAACAATTCATTTATTTTGAGTAATGAAATAAACCTAAAAATAAGTTAACATTGAATTTGGGGGAGGGGGGGGGAATCATTGTGTTTAAAAAATTTAAAGTGGCAAAAATAAACATAACAAATTTCAAATATGTGTGTCCGGACGGAGGGGGGGGGGGGACACAAACATATGATATAACAAATAAATGAAAGTTCGACAATTATTTAACGGTAATAATATAATTCTCATCTTATTATATTTTAATGATAATAATAAATATGAGTATTTATAAAAAAAAATATTTAAATATTGTTAAATATTTTAGCTACTCTGAATGCAATAACATTAACTCAATCATCACTAAATATTTTTGTGGTAGTAAATCTTTCTGCAAAATAAAAGTCTAAATATCTATGTTATAGTTGTTCTATATATGGAAATCCACAAATCCAATTGCTAAGTCATAAGTATTTAATTTTTTAAAAAAATCATCTCTGAAATAGAAGTATATTTTAATTTTCCTCTATATTGTTAAAAGATGTATGATGATCTATTACATTTAATTCTTTTTGTCATGTATCCTAATAGGTGAATATTTTTTGTTATATTAGTTTCACAAATAATGACAAAGGAGCAGCCAAATGTATCTCTAATTACTTTATTTTCAAGTTTAGTTTAGTAAAGAATTAGATTTACTTACTTTCAGTAGTACCCAATAGTACGATTTAAAGAAATAAATAAAAATGTGCTTTCATTAATAATTAAAACTTTTAAATAATATATTCAGTCAGTTTAATATGGTAGTAGAGCAAGTAAAAATCATCTTTAAAAAACTAAAGAAATAATATCTAAATTAAAAAAAAAACTATAATTCCAATATATATTTGCATCAAATCACTAAGGGGTCATTTGGTAGCGTTTATAAAATAATACCAAATAGAGTGTATTAGTGACCGTCATAAGCTCGGTAGGTGGTCTCTTCTGCATTTTTCGCTCAAAATCTCCGCATTTAGCTTTAGACAGATTTCCTGCAAAACAAAGAAAAACTTATATCAAAATTAGCACAAAAAGGCTTTCGGACACACTAAACTTAAGGAAAAAGTATTAATTATACCGTGAAACCACGGTATATCAACACCCTCAACTTAAATTCGTTGTTTGTCCTCAAGCGACGCACTATGACTCACTACACAATCTTTGTACAATAGTATTCACGTTTTATCCTTTGCAATCCTTTGGCTATCAATCCCGATTAATCCCATCAAATCTATGCATGCTATCACTATTAGGCTTGAATTTTGTGGGATTCGAACATGACACAGACTCACCATGCACTAACACTGTCCTCTTCAATTTCTCACCGAGGTGCTAACAATTCCGGTATTGCAACTAGTGTCCTCACTTTAGAACAAAATCCTCATTTTTCACACAATGATTTCAGTTTGAGTATAAGGATTACATTTCAACACTCGCTCTCAGAACAAAGTCACACTCATTCATACCTATTGTCATAAGCTTGCCCTTATTTTCACTGCCTTAAGTTCGCTATACAACCCTTAGGATCACGATAGGACTTTTTTAGCTTGTAACGTAGGCTCAGAGTCAGGTAGGGTATATTTAGGTATACTTTAGTGACTTTTTGCCCTCCTTGACATATCGGCTAAACCTTCCACTCTATATCACTTTATCTCGCCCAGTTTCTCCTATTCTTTCACCATGCTGTTTCCCTTCTTTCTTCTTCATTTGTGTAAGTGACTCTTTTCTTTTCTTGTTTGTAATTCTTGAATTTTTTTATTTTTTTTTCAACGAGTTCTTGAGTCACTTTACTTTTGTTCTTTCTCTCTCTTTGTTCTTTCAACCCCACTTTCCAGAGCATTTCTCAAAACAGCCACCCTCAACTCATGGCTTTGCCATGAGTCAAGGTACACAATACCCAAAGTCGGGTTAGGCCATAACGAAGGTTGTTTATACATTAGCCACCCTCAACTTATGCTTTTGGCATAAGCTGAGGTGCACATGTCCAAGGAGGGACCAGGGCCAACATATTGTTCCCAGAAAAGATCAGTTGGGGTGAAAAAGAAAGGACTGTTTTTTTTAAGCTCAAATTGTTTGGATCAAAGAAGGATAACTTTCATTTGGTTTCTTTATTTAGGCTAGAAATGGGCTATATTGAATAAGGGCCTATGATCCTTTCCTAATTGTTTGTTACAGCTTACTTTTAGCAGGACTAACAAGGCAAGTTCTAGCTTAGTACCAATAGTGGACTATTCAACTTTCCTCACACTCACTTGACATCTCATCACTATACCAGATTATCAGACACCTAGTTTGACTTGAAGATTTAGGGTAATGCAATGGTGTAACTCTATTTCATGTTTAGAGCCACGCAATTATCAGTTACTACGCCTAGTCATGCAACATTTTCCAGTTTTATCGGGATATCATTTTAGCCATCATGCTTCAGAGTTAAACTATGTACAAAAGATATAACGTGCCGGTTCAACAGAAAAAATAATCAGTCTTTTGGGGAAAAAGAACACAGGCAAGAAAACCCCAAAAGAGGATAGTCAGTTGGGTTACTCAGACTTCACCCTAACACTCACTTTCCATTTTACCCCACCCCCAACAAAAAGCATGCAATTGTCCCCAATGCATAAAAAAATCTAAAGATTAGCGGGGTAGGTGAAGCAAACCTGTGGCGCATAGCGCCGTCGATCAGCAAGCTGGTGGGTCCGGTTTCCCGGAACCCACAGCCTCTCAATCTGGACACCCTCAGTGGTGTCCTCAGCAATCTGGACACCCTCAGTGGTGTCCTCAGCAACAACCGCACCCTCAACGCCTCCTGCGGTCTCTACAGTGCGGGAGCTAGACGCCCCAGCCGCTATCTGCGATGCTCGGATTTGGTGTGCCTCTGCCTCAGCAAGTGAGGCTCTCCCCGCGGCCTCCATCTCGCGGCGCTCCTTCTTCCTTGCTCGCGCCTCATCCTCTGATCGACCCCTAAGCCTCTTGGCACTCTCTCGAGGGGAGGGTGGGGGAATGTCTGGAGTAGGAAACAGAGCCGCCAATACAGTATCCTCAACAAGCTCGACAGACTCCGGCACTCTTGCCGCTAGGATCGTGTCGATGTCTGCACGAAGACTGTCGACTGCAGCCTGAAGAGTCGACACATCTACCGGAGGGGCTGGTCGAGCTAATACTCTCAATTCAAAGGCATCGAGGCGCTGGTGAACCTCAGTAATCTTTCGCTGCATCCGCCTCTCCATACGCGCTTCAGACTCAGCAATAGACTTCTGCATCCACGGCTGGATATGATGCAGAAGAGTGGCCATTTGTGCCTCCAGTTTTTGGACTCGAGCAAGCGGGGCCGGTGTCGGTAGAGGGGCTGTGCTACTACCCGGGAAAGACTCGACCGGGGTAGTGTCCGTGGATGCTTGTGTAGCTGTGCGGGCCTGGGCTACCGAATCCACAAGATCATCAGCAAGAGGGGGCAGCTCTGGATGGGGCCCTTTGCGTGGCGCCAACTCATTGGCCTCGTCTCTGATGAGGCCGACGTCGACTGTCCCCTGCGGGGTCTTCAACTGATCTATGTGCCATATGGGCACACCTGCAGACCTGCAAACGACAAAGATTATACACGGGAAGGGGTAGGCAGTGGTGACCTTAAATTCCCTCTCGTGCATGACTGCCTGGAGAAGCCATGCGAAGTCAATCTCGAATCCGGCTATCATCGCCGCTATCAACACTGCTCGATCCCAAGTGACGATGTTATCAGCAGCTGTGGGGGAAAGGAAGTGACGGACGAGCAGCCACAAGAACTTTGCAACGAACGTGAGGTTGGCCTTCTTGATGGCCCCCTTCGGCTCAGTAACCCAATCTGCACCCTCTCCGTCGACCGATAGATGCAGGGCCATCCACCTTTTGGTTGTCTCTCTCAGTTCCTGCTCGCGCAAGAACTGGCCATCCTTCACTATCTGCAATTGGTAGTCAAACTCGGCAGTGTGGGGAGTCCGCGTATCATCTGCACTCTCGCCGTATAGGAACCGGTGGATAGCTGGCAAGGAAATGTCGACCTGCACGCCCCGGACTCGAACCTGCTCCACTGGGGCTTGTTTAGCGGGAGCAGCCCGCTTATCGATCTGTGATCGGAGAGTCGCTACGTAGGATGAGTAGAACTCTCGGACCACCTCCTCGTTGTAACGTCCCAACGGACGGTCTGTCCACTCTAAGCGATGCCTGGTGAATATGTTGTGGATCTCCGGCATCGATGGGAGACTCCCTGTAAGTACCCGCCGCTCCAAAGTGAGTGTCCGAGTCATTACCCCTTTATCAGTAAGGAATTTTGCATCGGAGTACACTTGAAACTGGCCTTCGACGCACCACCGGTTTGGCTGGTCAGAGGCTGGGGTGGGGACCTGGGCTGGTGCGCCGGATGTGGAGTCTGAACTGTCAGCCTCATCAGACGAGGCCGACGCTGCAGCAGCTGCGGGTGCGGGAACCTCAGCAGATCCTGAAGCTTCCTCGGACCAGGATACTCCTAAGGAGCCAGACGCTCCTTCCTCGTTTGTGGCCGACCCAGAGGGTGTGCCGGTCAGTGTGCGCTCCTCATCAGACTGGGAGGCAGTGACTACGCCGGACGCCACCGTCTTGGGTGTGGCTCTGGGGGCACGTGCAGCACGGGAAGGTGCGAAAGTGCCTGGGGGCACATATTCGGGGTCCCTCTCATCATCAGACCCGATGATCAAGCGTACAGACGGGGCAACAGACTTTGATCGCCCGCGTGCGTAGGCTCGGTCTTGCTTGGGTGCCATAGTAGATAGTACCTGAAAAGGATCACTATTAGTACAAGTTATGTCAAACAAGACAAGCAAGCCCATACAACATAAAACATTTAAAATAGTGTGTTAGTGATAGGGAAACTGTATCACACGATGGGCTGGATGACGGCTCGTCGTGGATACGACGGACCGTCATAAGGTCCGTCGTGTTGTACTTGGTCAATGCATATAGAAAGAACCCTGAAAGAGGGGTCTCTGACCATCATGACGGTCAAGCAACGACGGACGACGGTCCGTCGTAAGAGTCCGTCATAGGACACTTAGAAAATGTTGGGAGACCCTTATCAGAGGGGTCTCTGACCATCATGACGGTCAAGAAGGACGGACCGTCGTGGGTGCGACGGTCCGTCGTAAGAGTCCGTCGTAGGACACTTAGAAAATTTTTGGAGACCCTTACCAAAGGGGTCTCTGACCATCATGACGGTCGTGCAGGACGGACCGTCGTGGGTATGACGATCCGTCGTAAGAGTCCGTCGTAGGACACTTAGAAAATTTTTGTAGACCCTTACCAAAAGAGTCTCTGACAACCATGACGGTCATGTAGGACGGACCGTCGTGGGTATGACGGTTCTCTGTAAGAGTCTGTCGTAGGACACTTAGAAAATTTTGAGAGACCCTTAGAAACAGGGTCTCTGACAACTATGACGGTCGTGCAGGACGGAATGTCGTGGGTATGACGGTTCGTCGTAAGAGTCCGTCGTAGGACACTTAGAAAATTTTGAGAGACCCTTAGAAACAGGGTCTCTGACAACCATGACGGTCGTGCAGGACGGACCGTTGTGAAGACAACGGTCCGTCACAGGCGTCGTTGGGCAGGGGTGCTAGGGCTTGTGCAACGGACCCTACGACGGTCCGTCGTGTGTGCAACGGGCCGTCATCGGGGTCTCGTTCTGAGTAGCACTGTTAGAACTAGGGGTACCCTACGCATCCCCGATGAACCCACATGGTCGTGTAGTTTGAACCTATATGTGTCTATCCCAACGACCTAAGAAACTACCAAGCAAAATCACCTATGCCAAGGGTTATCAACATGGCACATACGAACATTTTGAACCTAGGTTTAGACATAAGCATATAAAGGAAACAGTATACGACTAAGAACTAAGCTAATACTAACTACAAAACCAAAATGTAAGATAAATAAGTATAAATGTAGAGACACATACCTTGGAAATGGAGAAGAAAACAAACGGAGAATGATTCTGGCAAGATAGACACCGACAGCAGCAGCACCGACAAGTAGATGATAATGATAAGGTTTTTGGGGGCAATGATCAGTGAGGCAAGTGTGGAAGTTGAATAGAGAGAGGAGATGAGGGGAATAAGGAAGTAATGGGGTGGAATATGGAGGAGGGGGAGTATAAACGGTCAGATTTTGAAAAGGGTCCGTCCGGGTCGGGTCGGGT
Organism: Solanum peruvianum; assembly: GCA_027705065.1. Lineage (NCBI taxonomy): Eukaryota > Viridiplantae > Streptophyta > Magnoliopsida > Solanales > Solanaceae > Solanum > Solanum peruvianum. The sequence goes on from JAKWJD010001759.1 coordinate 23,429,209, forward strand.
AGATTTCATTAATCGCGCGACGGTTCCCCGACGACGGTCCGTCGCACTTGCGACGTCCCGTCGTATGTTCCGTCGTGTGTGCCCTAATTTCAAAAATGACAGAAATACGTACCTGGTGTGACGGATGCATACGACGGTCCGTTGCATTTGCAGCGGTCCGTAATTATATCCGTCAGTGGCTACTGCGGAGTAGTTTTCTGCAGAATTTCCTGGTGATGTGCCTGCAAATTTAAAACCCATTGATAGAAAAAATGCTACTTTTATTAAAAAAAACGATAAGTATTGGGTTGCCTCCTAACAAGCGCCTGATTTAATGTCGCGGCACGACTGGGGCCACTTGATTACTCAGACTTCATCAAGATGGTATGCCTCGATCACTTCATTCGCTGATTCAGCATGCCCGAGGTAGATTTTTATGCGCTGTCCATTCACCTTTAACCGCACACCCTCCTTAGTTTCCAACTCAACTACTCCATGACGGAATAGTTGGGTAACCGTGTAAGGACCAGTCCATTTGGACTTGAGTTTGCCTGGAAACAAGCGCAATCTGGAATTGAATAGAAGCACTAAATCCCCGACCATAAACTCTCGTTTTTCAATTTAGTTGACATGATACTTCTTCATCTTTTCTTATATAGGGCTGAGATTTCATAGGCTTTCAAGCGAAATTCATCAAGTTCATTCAACCCATTAACCGTTGCTCTGCAGCTTCGCTCCAATCCATTTTTAACTTCTTCATAGCCCACATGGCTTTATGCTCTAACTCAACCGGAAGATGACAAGCTTTCCTATATACAAGTTGGTATGGAGACATACCTATGGGAGTCTTATAAGCTGTCCGGTAGGCCCAAAGAGCATCATCAAGCCTCCTTGACCAATCTGTTCTACTAGCATTCACTTTTTTGGACGATATCTGTTTGATCTCCCGATTCGATACCTCAACTTGTCCACTAGTTTGAGGGTGGTAAGGAGTGGCCACATTATGGCGAACACCGTATTTCTCCAATAACCCCTTGAACAATTTGTTGCAGAAGTGGGAGCCCCCATCACTAATAATGGCCCTTGGGGTGCCAAAACGGGAAAATATATTCTTTTTCAAGAATGCAATTACACTCTTCCCTTCATTGTTTGCGAGGGCTATGGCTTCGACCCATTTAGATACATAATCAACTGCTACTAGAATGTACTTCATCCCATGAGAACTCACGAAAGGGCCCATAAAGTCAATACCCCAAACATCAAATAACTCAATCACAACAACGGGGTTTAGAGGGAGCTCTTGCTTTCTTGAAATCCCACAATCTCGTTGACATTTATCACATGCTTGAGCAAACCCATGAGCATCTTGATGAAGAGTTGGCCAATAGTAACCACATTCCAATATCTTGTGAGTGGTTCGGATACCACTGTGATGTCCGCCAACAGGTGAAGAATGGCATGCCTCCAACACACTCAACATTTCACATTCTGGCACACAACGCCGAATAAGCCCGTCGGCACAACTCCTATACAAGTATGGTTCATCCCAAAAGAACTTCTTCACATCGTACATGAACTTTTTCCTTTGATGAAAGGACAGGTCTGATGGAACAATATCACTAGCCAGATAGTTGGCAAAATCTGCGAACCGTGGAATCAAGTCTTGTGAAGCAGCCAATACATGTTCATCAGGGAAAGTATCATCAATGTCAGTCTTATCCCCTAACTCTCTCATAGCTTCATCCCCTAGACGAGACAAATGATCAGCAACTTGATTTTCAGTCCCTTTTCTATCCAACACTTCAAAGTCAATTTCTTGCAGCACTAATAACCAACGAATCAGCCTTGGTTTCGCATCCTTTTTCTCTATCAAATATCTCAATGTTGAATGGTCAGTATGCACTATAACTCTAGTACCTAGCAAATAGGAGCAAAATTTCTCAAAAGCAAAGACTAGTGCGAGGAGTTCTTGCTCAGTCACTGTGTAGTTCTTTTGAGCTTCATTTAGGGCTTTACTAGCATAGTAAATTGGGTGAAGGATTTTGTTTCTTCTCTGTCCCAATACTACAACAAGAGCCACCCCACTAGCATCGCACATTACCTCAAATGGACTGTTCCAATCCGGAGAAATAATGATAGGTGCAGACACTAACTTTTCTTTTAGCTCACCGAATGCTTTAAGACAGGATTCATCAAAACAAAATTTACATTCTTTCTCCAGCAATTTGCACAATGGGTGTGCAATCTTTGAAAAGTCTTTGATGAATCTTCGGTAAAAACCTGCATGCCCAAGAAAGCTTCTCACACCTTTCACAGAGATCGGTGGGGGAAGTCTCTCGATTACCTCGACTTTAGCTCGATCAACCTCTATGCCCTTTTCTTAAATGCGATGACCCAACACAATACCCTCTTTCACCATGAAATGACACTTTTCCCAATTTAGTACTAAATTGCAGTCTTCACATCTCTTAAGGACCTCAGATAAATTGGACAAACATCGCTCGAATGAATCACCAACCACAGAAAAATCATCCATAAAAACTTCTATAGTATCCTCCACCATGTCAGAAAATATTGACATCATACATCTCAGAAAGGTTGCGGGTGCATTGCACAACCCAAACGGCATTCTTCTGAACGCAAAGGTCCCATATGGACAAGTGAAAGTGGTTTTCTCTTGATCTTCTGGTGCAATAGAAATCTGATTATACCCCGAATACCCACCAAGAAAACAATACCACCCTTTTCCGCCAAGTCTATCCAACATCTGATCAATGAAGGGCATAGGCAAATGGTCTTTTTCAGTCCATGAGTTCAGCTTACGGTAATCCATACACACCCTCCATCCAGTAACCGGTCTCATTGGAACAAGTTCATTCTTTCGTTGGGGACCACAGTCATTCCCCCTTTCTTAGGTACACACTGAACCGGGCATACCCAACTACTATCAGCGATTGGATATATTACTCCGGCATCCAACCACTTGATGATTTCCTTCTTCACAACCTCTTGTATAGGAGGGTTCAAGCGTCTCTGGTGCTCAACACTCGCTTATGATCAGGCATGAGTTGGATTTTATGAGAGCAAATACCGGGAAGGATCCCAATAATGTCCGCAATAGTCCACCCAATAGCTCTTTTGAACCTTTTTAGTACCATCACCAAACTCTGAACCTGTTGTGCATCCAAGTCTGACGCAATGATTACCGGCAAAGTGTCACCCTTTCCTAAGAATTCATACCTGAGATGAGGTGGGAGAGCTTTTAGTTCTAATTTTGGAGCTTCCTCTATAGATGGTTTCGCGGGTGGGGACTCGCGATTCTTCATATCAAGCTCAAATTTCTTTGGTTTAAACCGAACATCACCTCGGTCAAGAGCAGCGACTAATGACTCATAATCTTCAATGCAATCGCTATCAAAGTTCATTATCACTGCTGCTAATGCTTCGACACCTAGACGTTCTTCTATTTGTGTCTCAAATGTCTCACCCATGTTGTAGGATATCGCAGATGCTGATAGGAGCTCACCACTCTTCTTCATGGACCTACAAATATTAAAGGTTACTTCCTCATTGTTCAACTGAAATTTCATCTGCCCCTTTTCCATGTCTACTAAGGCTCTTCCCGTAGCAAGGAATGGCCTCCCAAGAATGATAGGCACTTCAAAATCGACCTCGCAATCAAGAATAACAAAATCAGCCGGAAAGATGAATGACTCCACTTTTACTAGCACATCATGGAGTATCCCTATAGGTCGTTTCATTGTCCGATCAGCCATCAGTAGCCGCATCGCAGTGGGTTTTGGATCCCCCAAACCCAACTTCTTGTAAATTGAGAGGGGCATGAGATTTATGCTTGCCCCCAGATCACATAATGCTTTCGCAAAATGTAAGGACCCAACTGTACAAGGTATAGTGAATGCACCCGGATCTTCTTTCTTTTGTACTAGGGATCTTGTAGCAATAGCACTGCAATGCTGTAATCTATCATCATCCTCAAAAGTAACCGATCTTTTCTTGGTGACCAGATCTTTCATAAATTTTGCATAACCGGGCATTTGTTCTAGAGCTTCTACCAAAGGGACATTGATAGAAAGCTGCTTCAACATTGTTATGAAGCGCCGGTATTTACCATCCTCGGTCTTTTCACTAATCTCTGAGGGAAAGGTTGTGGTGGCCTGGCATGGGGGTTACCTTCTTAGGTAATTCTGCCTCTTTTCCATTACTTTCCTCTGCTTCACCACTACCCTTCTCCACATTATCATTATTCTTTCTCGCATTTTCCTCAGCAAATGGCATTGGTGGGTCCATGGTTTGCTTACCACCCAAAGTAGTGATTGCCATACAGTGTGCATCATTCTTTGGATTTTGGACAGTGTTGCTAGGAAGAGTGCCCAGTTGCGTGTGTTTACTGTCGCAGATAGTTGAGCCATTTGCAATTCAATCTGCTTAATCGAAATTGCATGTGTATCAACTTTTTGCCCAATACTAGCTAAGTCACCCCTTAACTCTTTGATGTTCTCATCACTAGCATCGAATCTTCTCATCATTTTGTGCAACATATCCTCAACTCGCGCCATACTATCTCCACCATCCCTAGGAGTAACTTCACGATTTTGGGGAGGGACATAGGGCCCATTCCTATCATTTCTGTTACCGTAGTTACCCCTGTTGAAGTTGTTGTCGCGGTTACCATCTCAGACATAATGACCCTCACGGTTGTAATTACCATAGTTCCGACCTTGGTTCCCTTGACCTTGACGCCAATTATCTTGATTTGCGCCTTGGGCACTTGGTCGGAAACCCCCCATCTGTTCATTTACTGCATAGGAATCCTCCACATAATAACACTCATCGATTGGAGGTGGTGGTTTAGCCAAATAGTTGACTGCATTAATCTTTTTTGCACCCGCAGTGACATGTTTTAGTACCAACCCAAGCTCAGTTCTCATCTGAGCCATTTCTTCACAAATATCATTTGTGGCTGGGTTGTGAGTAGACTGCACTGCAAAGGTGTTTCTCCCTGTATCGGACTTCCTAGTACTACAAGCTTTGTTGTTACGGGAGATTTTCTCTAATTTCTCAGCATAAGGACATTCTCCATAAGATCCACCTGCTATAGTGTCCAACACCGCTTTATTGTTATTATCTTGTCCCCGATAGAAGTATTCCTTCAGTGACTCATCATCAATACGGTGATTGGGAACACTTCTCAAGAATGAGGTGAATCTATCCCAAGAACTACTTACTGACTCTCCTGGTAGTGCCATAAAGTTATTCACTCTGTCTTTGTGGTTTAATTTCTTGGAGACCGGATAGTAGCGTGCTAAGAAGACATCCCGTAGTTGGTTCCAAGTGAAGATGGAGTTATATGGGAGCTCACTAAACCACATAGCAGCCTCTCCCGTCAATGAGAGAGGAAACACTCTGAGAACTATTACATCTAGATCCAAATCAGGCCTCCCCACACAACTTTTACACACTGCTCTTACCTTAGCTATATGGGCATGTGCATTTCTCAGAAGGTAGCCCTGAAAACAAACCTCTGGCAGTGAGCATTTGCATCAGACTACTAGTTACCACAAAAGTGTGGCCTGTGGGTAGAGGAGGCAAAACCAGTGGCCCATCCAAATCTGCTATGTTATCATAGCCTCTGTAGTATGCTTGGGGCCGTGGAGCGGGATTCTGTCCCCTCTGTTGATGTTCACCCGGAGCATCGGGTAACATCTGAACATGAACATCAGCCGGAGCTGGGATGTTTGGTTTGGGTCCTCATCATTGATTCCCAATTACGATTCATGTTTCGCAGTGTACGCTCTAGCTCGTGATCGTAGGGAAACAACGGTTCTCTTCCTCTCCGTGTATTTGGCATACAAGGAGGACAGTTCTGAAAGGAAATCAAAAACAATAAAACAACGTAAAATCAAGAAAATATCAACTAAACTTTAGTAATAAGTTCAAGTTAATCTAAAAGCTAAATTCCCCGGCAGCGGCGCCAAAATTTGATACGCTCAAACTTACTTCTCAAATGAGAAGTAAAGCGGTCGCGTCAAGTAAATAACCCAACTAGTGAGGTTGGGATCGTCCCACGAGGAAAATAGTCTAGACTTAACTCCAACTTGTTATTACTATTGTTCGGTTGATGACTTCCTTAAAAAGTAAAACCATAAAGGGGGGTTTGTATTTCCTAATAAGTAAAATTAACTAACGAACTTGACAGAGACACTTAACAGCTTTAATTTTGGGTTTTAATCAATTTATCAAAGTAACTAGGGTTTACGTGTTCCCCACAGGTTCATAACTTTATAATTCTAACTATAACAATTCTTCCTAGTATCTTGCATGCAAAGTGATAAGTTATGTATTTCTAAATCCTTGGTCCGGCATCAAGAAAATCTCACTCCGCACCTTGGTCCGGCTGCGTGTGTTGCTTTCCTAATCCTTATTTTTACCTCATATTAAGCATCGCATTCGATATTTGACTAAGTTATTACCTCGTACCAATCAATAGTAGCCTATTAGATAGTATACACTAAATCTATGTTAATAATTCTTTTCCTATTATCTACCTCCTTGGTCCGGCAAGTAGCATTAAGGTGAGTTCTAACGTTGATCATCCGTTTAAAAAGACTTCTAAGCGAAAGAATTATTAATACATGCAAGACACTATTCTAGAATTGTTATTTTAGCTAGGGTTTATCTCATTATTTGCCTATGGTTCCCACAACCCTAGTTATGGAGTTTAGTTCCTCATAGCCATAAACACAATATTCAAATATGTTAAACAAGAATTCATGTACTTACTTTAATGAGAAAGAATAAAGTCCGAAAATATGCTTGATTAATCACCAAAAGTTACTTGTAAGAATCTCCAACAATCAAACACTCAAAACACAAAGTCTAATAATATGATGTTTAATCTCAAAGAGTCTAACTATATGTAATTAAATAATCTAAGAGTCTAACCTCAAAAACGAGGTTTTTCGAACTATTTATAAAAAATAAAAACCTAATTAAACAAGGATTCTAATTTCTGGAAATCTGCCAAAACGCGGCTGGGTCGACGGACCACGCGACGGACCGTCGTGGTCGCGACGGACCGTCATGGACTCCGTCGTCCCATACTTGTCCAATTCTTCTGCTGCTTTTTCTTCATTCCCCTCGAAGGCAAGTGTGACGGACCGTCATAGACACGACGATCCGTCGAGGGTCTTCGTTTCAAAATACTTCAACTCTTGGAATCTGGGTACTGGGATCACTTCTCTGATCTTCACGACGGACCTGCAGGACGGACCGTCATGGCCATGACGGACCGTCACAAGCTTCGTAATCCCACACTTGGTCAGACTTCCCCATCTTCCTTCAGTAGCTTCTCTACGCTGCCACCTACGGACCGTCACAGCACGACGGACCGTCATAAGCTCCGTAGGTGGTCTCTTCAGCATTTTCGCTCAAAATCTCCGCATTCAGCTTTAGACAGATTTCCTACAAAACAAACAAAAACTTATATCAAAATTAGCACAAAAAGGCTTTCGGACACACTAAACTTAAGGAAAAAGTATTAATTATACCGTGAAACCACGGTATATCTATTAGTAATGCAAACATAGTAATGCATGTATTAGTTATGCATAGATTATTTCTTATGCAAGTTTGTTTTAGGGTATTAAAAAGTATGTACTGTTTAAAAATATTTATTTACAAAAATATCCTTCACAATTATATGGTGGAAGAGAAGTAAAAGTAATTTTGAGGGGTAAGTGAGTCTTTGACCATATTATGCATGCATTAAATTCTTTGTATTACTAATACCATAGATTTATACGTATTAGTAATGCACTCCTCAATACAAAATAACATTAGTTATACATAGCGTTGAAAAATGCACCAAACAAGGAATTAGTAATGCATATAATTAATGCATGCATTATTTACCCTAATACACTCGACGAAATGACCCCTAATGTAATTATCACGCATGATGAATTAGTGTAGACTCAACATCTAATTTTTACTTTTAAATGAATTTAAAAATACTCCCCCCGTTTAAAGATAATGTCCCTATTTCCTTTTAAGTTTGTTTAAAAAAGAATGACCCCTTTCATTTTGTGGCAACACTTTAATTTTAACTTTCAAAGTTACATATTTAAGACTACAAGATTTAAGGGCATTTTTGTATATTTGACATAACTTTAATCTTCTTTCTTTTCTTTAACTCCTTTCCAAGTCAAAATAGACATCCTTTTTGAAACTGGGGGAGTTATTCATATATGTATATATCTTTTCAAACGTTTTGTACATATATTATTAATGCAAAATTACTAAAATAAATTCACTTCTTTTATAGATAATACCATGAGTAGATTTATTTCAAACAAGAAATTAATGAACTTTATTACACACAATATTTAAGAGATTCTTAGAACGCAACACAAAAAAGCAAAACAAACTTTTCATTCTTAAGTCTTTAGAAAAAAAACATGTAATGGCAAACAGTTCAAGATCAAATCCAAGTGGTGATATGACGATAAAAATATGGAATATGCCTAAAAATCATGCTACAAATTTTGGGGACTATTCTGTAGATGGATATCATGAATTTGTGAAGAAGGGTAATGATGGAACTAAAGAAGCATATATTTGGGTCTACTTGTGGATGTTTAAGGAGTTTTCATCGGATGAATAGTCATTCATTGCATCATCCTCCAATACTTCGATCTCGCTTCTTTCACCCACACGTTCATCCACATGGTGATGAAAATGCGTCAATTATTTTTCATCCTTTCATGTACAGGTTTGTGCCAATTCAGTACATCAAAAGGCCCATTTTCTACAATTATCACTGACCTGATAAAATCTTCCGTCCATGAGAAATTTCTTTGTGACCTTTATTGGTGTTATTACTAAGGATGAATATTTTCTATGAAGCAATATTTATTTTATTAATAACTGATAGTACAATTAAATAAATATAAAAAATATGTTTTCATTAATAACTGGGAAAACACACAACTAAGCCCTTTAACTATGACCAACATTTCAGAGACACACCTTAACTAAACCAAGGCACCATTACCCCCGAGCCCATTTTTTTCGTAATTTTGTTCACCTTCTGGCTTACGTGGTATCCAAATATAACCCACGCGCCTCAATTGTGTGGAGTCATGGAGTGCGCCACTTAAGACAAAAGGAGTACAAAGTTACAAAAAAAATTATGGGGTGTGCGGGGGGGGGGTAATTGGACCTTATTTTAGTTAAATGCGTCTCTTGAATTTCGGTCATAGTCTTGGGGTACTTGTGTATTATCCCTTACTAATTTGAATTCTTAAATAGGATATTCACTTAGTTCATTATGGTATTAGAGCAAGTAAAAAGTCATCTATAATAACTAAGTAAATAATGCCTAAATTAAAAAATTAACTTGTACTTCCAATATATACTTGCATAAATTCACTAAGTATAATAACCATGCACGATCAATTAGTGTAGACTCAACCTCTAAATTGTTACTTTTAAATTAATTTATCAAAAATCAATATGGATACCATATGAAGTAAATATATTCTTAGGTTGGTTAGGAAATAAGAGGTGAAATCATATTATGATATCAGAATATTATTAGGAGTCGCATCGATAAATCACACATCTCTCTATGAAATTTTTATAAATAAATGTTTTGTATTTAGAAACTTTAAATTATACATAATTTTATAAATATCCAGTAGTGGTAGTAGTAATTAGTTATTCATTAATTTAATTCTTTCCCATTGTAGAATAATCTCTTCACGCAGAGCATAAGTCGTTTTTATAAAATTCAAAATGATGGTGTCTATATTAACTAATAGATCAAGAGTTGCGTTAAAAATAAAATTAGGGTTTGAAACTTAAAATCATACTCTGTTACAGATGTTAGTCTCAAATCGCATCCAAATATCACCCACGCGTGGGAGAAACGTTACTAGACATAAGAAAACTACTATCTCAAGTAGTGGGAGTGATGTTGAACAAATTAAAAGAACACTTCATGAGATATTGTTAATATTTCATTATCAAAAAATTTTGAAGAAAATTCTAAAACTCAAGAACATGATAGTGTGATTATAATTGTAGTACTTACTTGTAGCGGGAGAATCATAACGATGATTGAGTTGTATTGTTATTCTTGAGAGAACTATTATGATAGATCTCCTGAAAAGAAGTATACTCTTGGGGAGTTTCTTGATAAGGTCTCTCAAGATCTAGTACAAAATCAATTTGTTACGACGAAACATTACTAGACAAAATTGCATGGGAAAATACGTTGGTAAATTTTCTTTCTATAACAAATAAAGGAATGCCTGGGAAAGTTGTAAATGCATAGTTAAGAGTCTAAATGGGAAACTGTTAGGATATATACTAATCATGTTTTGACATAGTATTCTAACAATATTCAAGATTAAATATCTAAGTGGGAGATTGTTAGGGTATGTACTATTAACCATGCATTTGGATATAGTACATTAAAACAATTGTGATGGTTAAAAGTCTAAGTGGGAGATTGTTAGGATATATAGTATTAACCATGTGTTAAGAAATAATATTTATTAGAGAATAAATATTTGCTAAAATTCAATAGATCATATATTATTTTATAGTGCCTATTTACTTATAGATTTTTTTTTTTACTAAAGGATAGACTATTTTATTTGGATTGATATGTCACATCTTTCACCATGTTGAACCAACATTGAAATTTTGTCACTATACTTTTCAAGGATGTACATCACCTATTACATTAATTTTTTTTGTCCTATGTCCTATTATGTGAATGTTTTTCATTATATTAAATTCACTAATAATGACAAAGTAGTAGTCAAATGTATTTTTCATTATTTTATTTTCAAGTTTAGTTTAGTAAAGAATTAGTTTTCTTGTAGCAGTACCTGATAATATGATTAGATAAATATAAAAAATATGTTTTCATTTATAATTGGGAAAATACACAAGTAACTCTTATACTATAACCGAAATTTCAGAGGTACACCTTAACTAAACTAAGATCCCATTACACCCGAAACCATTTATATGGCAATTCTGTGCACCTTCTGGCTTACGTGGCATCCTAATATCTCTCACGCACCTCAATTGTGTGGAGTCAAGAAGTGTGCCACATAAGACAAAATGTGTACAATGTTACAAAAAAAAGTTTATCGGAGGGGGGGGGGGGGGGGGGAGTAATAGGACCTTATTTTAGTTAAGGTGTTCTCTTGAATTTCTGTCATAGTCCAGGGGTACTAATGTCTTATCCCTTAATAATTTAAATTTTTAAATAAGATATTAACTTAGTTCAATTTGGTATTAGAGCAAGTAAAAAGTCACCTATAAAAAACTAAGTAAATAATGCCTAAATTAAAAAATTTAACTTGTAATTCCAATATATACTTGCATAAATTCACTAAATATAATAACTATGTGTAATAACTTAGTGTAGACTCAACCTCTTAATGGTTACCTTTAAATTAAGTTATCAAAAAATAAATATGGATACCTTATGAAGTAAATATACTCTTAGGTTGGTTAAGACATACGATGTGAAATCATACTATGTTATCAGAATATTTTAAGGAGTCGCATCGATAAATCACACAGCTCTCTCTATATTTTTTATAAATAATTTATTTGTAATTCGAAACTTTTGAATATACATAATTTTACTAAGATCCAGTAGTAGTAGTATTTAGTTATTATTTAATTTAATTGTTTCATATGGTAGAATAATCTCTTAACATGGAGCATAAGCCCCTTTTATAAAATAAAATGATGGTTTATATATTAACTTATAGATCAAGTGTTGCCTTACAAAAATAAAATTAAGGTTTGAAATTTAAAATCATACTCTGTTGGAGATGTTAGCCTCAAATCGCATGTCCAAATATTAATTTGAAATCAAGATGTCATAGTGTATGTCCAAATACAAGCTTAGAATAAAGGAGTTGTATAACAAATATAATTTCACCTCTACTTTGATTACTCAATTGTAAGAATGTGAGTAGAAATACGAGATTATGTCTTCTAATGAGTGAAATTTTGGACTTGCTATTAGATGTCGCAATAAGAAATGAGTAGATGAAATCAACGTTTGGACATGTGATTTTACGTTGATTCCATATCATGAGATTAAATCTCAAATTCTCCAAAAATCATGATCTGAATATTTTCAAATTTAAAAATAGACCAATAGATTTAAATTTTGTAAACACAAATCACATCTAAATCTACTAACAATTTATTTCACGTGTAATATAAAATATATAATTCATACCATCACTTTTTGTAACGACCCATTTGGTTGTTTTGAGTACTAGAGCTTTCTATGACATAAATTCTTTTTGAAAGGTTCTCAATGGATATTTTAAACTATTTGTAATTATAATTATGAAATTTGTGGGGTTATTTTAATATTTTATTAAATTGGTGATTAAATAAAATAACATTATAATTTATTGTGGATCACTTTTATAATTTATTTTATAATTAGGCATATAATAATTAGGGTAAAAATAAATAATTGGTAGAAGAAAAGAGAAGAGGAGAAGAGTGGAATAAAGCAAACGGCGCTGAACGAAAGAAAATCATGGCAGCTTCAGGTGACCAAATCAATATTGAGATTACTACTTATACAAATATGTATTATTGTAACATATTCAATCTCAACTCAAATTAGATAATGTTTTATAACTATGGAGTGGAAGTTTGACTAGTCGTAAGACAATTAATTTGCAACGTTAGTTGATTGAAAAAATCAATCAAACATTAATGATCAGTGATGGAGGCATATTATTATTATATAATTATTGTAACGTTAGGGGGTAAGAAAATTAAGGTGTTGCTTATATGAAAGTTTTATATTGATATAACTAATGGAGAATATATTAAACAACTTAAGTTCCTAATTGGGGTAAAGAATTGGAGTGTTGGCGGTGGAAATATGTTACAGGAGTATGACTATCATGACATATGGGTATTGACATCGTGCAACACTCAGGTAAGTGTATGGTGGAGGGTTGGATGCCGCTGGTTTCTTAAGCACTGGCTTGAGACGTTCAATATTAATATTATGGTCTCGTATTATAAATTATTTCTCGACATATTAAGATAGGTTATTAAATATAAGGCATATTATATTGATTGATTATCATTAAGCTCATAAAAATTGGAGAAATTAATGATTACCCTTAGGTTTGAACTTTAGGAAATTGCTTATATAATTAGATGAGTTTTTGGGTCTAGGCTAGACATAAATAATATGAGTGTTTGTAGCCTTGTTAACCCACAAATTATGCATATATACTTGATAGATTGGAAAAGATTGGAAGTATTGAGGAAAGAAAAAACATTGGAGAAGTAGTTGCTTGACTTCGGTTCTTTCATGGAGGTAGGTTATGATTTATGTTATTTGATAGAAAACTCTTAATAGTGATTGATATGCATTTAATGATATTGTGAAGTTTTCTATGTAATTGATTGTGTGGTTTTGTGTGGCTTGGTTGTGTGTTTGTGATTGGTCTGAAATCCTGAGACTTGGAATTTATATTCTTGAACCCTATTTAGCGAAGTGAGGCCTGAATAAAGAAGACTTGATGAAATATATTCAATAAACTGAAAGTGCTGATAATAAATGATAAATTAATGGCATAATTATATCGGAGTGTCACGTTCGACACGGTATTCTAAGATCAGAGCGTCACGTTCCGACACGGTATTCTTGGATAGGAGTATCACATTCCGACAAGGTATAATTAAATCGGAGTGTCACGTTCCAACATGGTATTCTTGCATCAGAGTGTCACATTCCAAAACAGTAATATTAAAGGACAAAGATATGGAATTAACTTAATGTACTAAATCTCAATGAACCCATTTCTCAAATGAGCGTAGCGTGGAGACATGAGTCCTCATGAGTCTGGTTGATATTATGATTGATTATGTAGTTATTTGTTCATGTTGTTTGTTGCTTATCACCTATTAAGTATCATAGTTGAGTTCATACTATTATTCATTTTAATTTAGTTTCTATTTTGGGTTGGCCGATGATACCTACTCAGTACATATTGCCCCGTACTGAGCCCTAATTGTGTTTTTCTTTGTTTTTTTATGGAGTGCAGTGAGTGTACCAATGACTTCGACTTGCCCTAATCTCTAGCCAGTCTCCAGCTTATCAGGTTCCAGGGTGAGCTATTCATACAAGCTCGTGTTGGATTCTCTCGATCATGACATGATGTCCTATGTTTCCGGACACATGCCATTTTATTCTTTTATTATGGTGTATTTGGTATTCTTAGACTTAGACTTGTAGACTAAATGTCCTTGATGTGATGACTTTCAGGTATTGGGAACTGATATTTAGTAAGATTTTGAGCTTCCACATTATGCTTGTATTTTGTAAGTTGGGTTAAATTTGTTGGTTCTCCCACGTAGGAGGTTAAGGGTGGGTGCCACTCACGGCTCGTTTTGGGTCGTGACATGTTTAAATACCATTTATATCTCATAAACAATAATTTTTACCAACATAAATTTATTATTACATGAAATCAGTTCCTACTCTACCATTTATAATAACCAAATTCATTATTTTTTTATCAAATTTATCTTCAAACCAAATTGACCAACAAATGACTGAAAAAAACAATATTAGTTCATATTTTTAGTCATAAAATTGAAAAATTTAAGTTCAATTTGAGAAGATTACCTGTAAGATGTGTGATATTATATTAAATTCTAGACACAACAACTTCTGTTTGTTTTTTGAATGAAAATAAGTTTGGTCAATCAATATTCTAATATTTTAGAAAAGTTTTGTGATATGATATTAAGCGATTTGATAAACTTTTTCTAATTTGTTAACATCTTATAAATAAGTGAGACAATTTCAATAGTTTTACAAGCTATAGGGTTTTATGATTATGAGAAAACAAACAACATAAAATGTCCAAACAAAACTTCAACTTCATTCTCATAATTTCAAATCATGTTATCATATCACATGGTCAAACGGACCCTATATATATACATCAAATTAATAGATGTATAACATATCGTTGTACATAAATATTTTCTCATCTGATCATATATATATATATATATATATATATATATATATATATAATATATATATATATATATATATATATATATATACCAGATAGGCCAAGGCAGTGCCCTGCACGACCACCATGGTAATTATTAAAGTGGGAGATGAAATGTTCTACATTAAAATAAATATGTACCACAATCCAAAAACTAGCTCTGAAATCAAGCCTTCAACGTCAAAATCCACCCAAAGTAAAAAGGCACAAGAAATTCCATAAAATCAATCAAAAAACAACACTATCCACCTCCATAAAAATTAAAATATGTAGTGTAGCGACATGAAAATATCATAGTGGTAGCTCTCCAACTGAGGATATTCTATTCATCCTAAAATAGAGATAGTTGTTCCTTTGATGACAACTACACCACATGTGATCATCTTGTGTAAAAATCAGACGTGCACTAAGTATTGTTTCTGTCGATGCTCCATATTATTAATCATGAATAATGTGTCTCTTACAATTCATAAGTGATTTCAGAGTATATTCCTGCTGCTAGATTGTCTATAATTTGCGTAAAAACAAAAACAAATTTGAAGATTAAGTTCATGCTAGTCACAAAGGGTATTATACTGTTTTCTTAGATCAATAAAATAAAGATAATTATATCGAACAATTTGTTATACGCAACCACAATAGAAAATAAGGTCGTATATTTCGCTATGAGAAAAGATGACCATACAAGATCTCAGTGATTGTCTTTTAGTATAAGAGAATAAAACACCTCCTAGACTTATGTGTAATTGAGCTAAAAGTTCACTCCATGTGTTCTCTTTTAACGTAGTTATAAAGATCAAACACAAAGACAGTCACTTCCCCTTCTACTCCACCAAAACATTCCATTCAAAATTGAAATTTGTTGAAAAATGCTAAAAATTGTAGCACCATAAGTTACTTCACATGCCTCCCTGATTAACATCCCTACTATGATACATCTGATATACCGTGGTTTCACGGTATTATTAATACTTTTTCCTTATGTTTAGTGTGTCCGAAAGCCTTTTTGTGCTAATTTTTATATAAGTTTCTTTTTATTTTGCAGGAACTCTGTCCGAAGTTGAATGCGGAGATTTTGAGCGAAGAAATGCACAAGAAACCACCTACGGAGCTTATGACTGTCTGTCGTGCTTGTGACGGTCTGTAGGTGGCAGCGTAGTGCAACTGCTGAAGGAAGATGGGGAAGTCGGACAAGTGTGGGGTTACGAAGCTTGTAACGGTCCGTCGTGTCTATGACGGTCCATCCTGCAGGTTCGTCATGAAGTTCAGAGAAGTAATCACAGTACCCAGATTCCAAGAGTTGAAGTGTTTTGGAACGAAGACCCTCGACGGACCGTTGTGCCTATGACGGTCCGTCATACTTGCCGTCGAGGGGAATGAAGAGAGCAGCAGAAGAAATTGCACAAGTATGGGACGACGGAGTCCATGATGGTCCTGTCATGACCACGACGGTCCGTCGCGAGGTCTGTCGACCCAGCCGCGTTTTGGCAGATTTCCAGCAATTAGAATCCTTGTTTAATTAGGTTTTTGTTTTTTATAAATAGTTCGAAAAAACCTCATTTTTGAGGTTAGACACCAGATAGTTAGACTCCGTATTGTTGGACTCTTTAGGTTAGACTCTTAGATTGTAAAATTCCTTATTGGTAAACATTGTATTGTGAGATTCTTGATAATCATTGGACTTTTTGTGAGATTATTGATTACTTTGAGATTCTTGCAAGTGAATATTGGTGATTAATCAAGCAAACTTTTGGATTTTACTCTTTCTCATTGAAGTAAGTACATGAACTCTTATTTAATATATTTGAATATTGTGTTTATGGCCATGAGTAACTAAACTACATAACTAGGGTTGTGGGAACCATAGGCAAATAATAAGATAAACCCTAACTAAAATAACAATTCTAAAATAGTGTCTTCCATGTAGTAATAATTCTTTCACTTAGAAGTCTTTTCAATGGATGGCCAACGTTAGAACTCGCCTTAATGCTTCTTGCTGGACCAAGGAGGTAGATAATAGGAAAAGAATAATTAACATAGATTTAATGTGTACTATCTAATAGGCTAGTATTGATTGGTACGAGGTAATAACATAGTCAAATATCGAATACGATGCTTAATATGAGGTAAGGATAAGGGTTAGGATAGCAACACACGTAGCCAGACCAAGGTTCGGAGTGAGATTTTATAAATGACGGACCAAGGATTTAGAAATACATAACTTATCACTTTGCATGCAAGATACCAGGAAAGAATTTTTATAGTTAGAGTTACCAAGTTATGAACCTGTGGGGAACACGTAAACCCTAGTTACTTTTATTAATTGATTAAAATCCAACATTCAAAGTTGTTAAGTGTCTCTGTCAAGTTTGTTAATTAATTTTACTCATTTGGAAATAGAAACCCCCCTTTATTGTTTTTACTTTCCAAGGAAGTCATTGACCAAACAATAGTAATAACAGGTTGAAGTTAAGTCTAGACTATTTTCCTCGTGGGAACGATCCCAACCTCACTAGTTGGGTTATTTACTTGACACTACCGCTTTACTTCTTATTTGAGAAGTAAGTTTGAGCGTATCAAATTTTGGCGCCGCTGCCGCGGAATCTAGCTTTTAGATTAACTTGAACTTATTACTATAGTTTAGTTAATATTTTCTTATTTTGCTTTGTTTTATTGTTTTTGATTTCTTTTCAGAACTATCCTCCTTGTATGCCAAATACACGGAGAGAGTACACTGCGCAATATGAATCGAAACTTGGGAATAAATGATGATGATCCGAACCAGAACATCCCAGCTCCAGTTGATGTTCATGGTCAGCTGTTACCCGATGCTCCAGGTGAACACCAACAGATGGGACAAAATCCCGCTCCACGCCCCCAAGCATACTACAGAGGGTATGATAACATAGAAGACTTGGATGGGCCACTTGTCTTGCCCCCTCTACCCACAGGCCACACCTTTGTGGTAACTAGTAGCCTGATGCAAATGCTCACTGCCAGAGGTTTGTTTTCAGGTCTACCTTCTGAGGATCCACATGCCCATATAGCTAAGGTAAGGGCAATGTGTAAAAGTTGTGTAGGGAGTCCTGATTTGGATCTAGATGTAATAGGGCTCAGAGTATTTCCTCTCTCACTGACAGGGGAGGTTGCTATATGGTTCACTGAGCTCCCATACAACTCAATCTTCACTTGGAACCAACTAAGGGATGTCTTCTTAGCACGCTACTATCCGGTCTCCAAGAAACTAAACCACTAAGAAAGAGTGAATAACTTTGTGGCACTACCAGGAGAGTCAGTTAGTAGTTTTTGGGATAGATTCACCTCATTCTTGAGAAGTGTTCCAAATCACCGTATAAATGATGAGTCACTGAAGGAATACTTCTATCGGGGACAGGATGATAATAACAAAGCAGTGTTGGACACTATAGCAGGTGGATCTTATGGGGAATGTCCTTATGCTGAAATTGCCGAAAAATTAGAGAAAATCTCCCGGAATAATAAAGCTTGGAGTACTAGGAAGTCTGATACAGGGAGAAACACCTTCGCAGTGCAGTCCACTCACAACCCAGCCACAGATGAGATTCGCGAAGAAATGGCTCAGATGAGAACCGATCTTGGGTTGGTACTAAAACATGTCACTGGGGTGCAGAAAAGATAAATGCAGTCAACTACTTGGCTAAACCACCACCTCCTAATGATGAATGCTATTATGCGGAAGACACTTATGCAGTAAATGAGCAGACGGGGGGTTTCCGACCAAGCACCCAAGGCTCAAATCAGGATAATTGGCGCCAAGGTCAAGGGAACCAAGGTCAGAACTATGGTAACTACAACCGTGAGGGTCATTATGTCCGAGATGGAAACTACAACCGCGAAAACAACTTTAACAGGGTAAATATGCTAATAGAAACGACAGAATGGGCCCTATGCTCTTCCTCAAAATCGTGAAGTTACTCCTAGGGATGGTGGAGATAGTATGGCGCGAGTTGAGGATATGTTGCACAAAATGATGAGCAGGTTCGATGCTAGTGATGAGCACATTAAAGAGTTGAGGTGTGATTTAGCTAGTATTGGGCAAAAAGTTGATACACATGCAATTTCGATTAAGTAGATCAAGTTTCAAATGGCCCAATTATCTGCGACAGTGAACACACGGCAACCGGGCACTCTTCCTAGCAACACTGTCCAAAATCCAAAGAATGATGCCCACTGTATGGCAATCACTACTCGGGCTGGTAAGCAAACCAGTGACCCACCTATGTCGTCTGCTGAGCAAAATGTGAGGAAGGATAATGATCATGTGGTAAAGGGTAGTGGTGAAGCAGAGGAAAGTTATGGAAAAGATGCAGAAGTACCTATAAAGGTAATTCCCATGCCTAGGCCACCACCACCTTTCCCTCAGAGATTAGTGAAAAAGACCGAGGATGGTAAATACCGGCGTTTCATAGCAATGTTGAATCAGCTTTCTATCAATGTCCCTTTGGTAAAAGCTCTAGAACTAATGCCCGGTTATGCCAAATTTATGAAAGATCTGGTCACTAAGAAAAGATCGGTCCCTTTTGAGGATGATGATAGACTGCAACATTGTAGTGCGATTGTTTCAAGATCCCTCGTACAAAAGAAAGAAGATCCGGGTGCGTTCACTATTCCTTGTACAGTTGGGTCATTACATTTTGCGAAAGCATTATGTGATCTGGGGGCAAGCATAAATCTCATGCCCCTTTCAATTTAATAGAAATTGGGTTTGGGGGATCCAAAAACCACTGCGATGCGGCTACTGATGGCTGATCAGACAATCAAACGGCCTATAGGGATACTCCATGACGTTCTAGTAAAAGTGGAGTCATTCATCTTTCCGGATGATTTTGTTATTCTTGATTGTGAGGTCGAATTTGAAGTGCCTATTATTCTTGGAAGGCCATTCCTTGCTACAGGTAAAGCCTTAGTTGATATGGAGAAGGGACATATGACATTTCGGTTGAATAATGAAGAAGCGACCTTCAACATTTGTAGGATCATGAGGCAGAGTGGTGAGCTCCAATCAGTATCAGCCATATCCCACAAAGAAAAGATGAAGAAAGAGAATGAACAAAAAAATGAAAAACAAGAGTTTAGGGTTGAAAATTTGGTGCTTGTAGACAGTTCTGGGTCGCCTTGTCTTCCGGGCAAGCTCAAGTCCAAATGGACTGGCCCTTACTTGATTATCCAAGTATTCCCTCATGGAGCAGTTGAGTTAAAAGCCAAGGAGGGAGTGCAGTTTAAGATGAAATAGAGAACGAATAAAACTCTATTTTGGGCATAAAGCATCGGGGAATAAAGTAATAGAGGCAAACCATCTCGATGAAGGTTGAGTAATCAAGTGTCCTCAGTCATGCCGCGATGTTAAATCAGGCGCTTGTTGGGAGGCAACCCAATACGTATAGTGTTTTTTTCTTTCATTCTTTCTAGTAATGGTAGCATTCTCTACTAATGGGTTTTAAATTTGCAGGCACATTACCAGGAAATTCTGCAGAAGATCACTCTGAAACAGTCACCAACGGAAACATGTGACGTATGGTCGTGCTCTCGACGGTCCGTCCTGCACAACCGTGCTGGTTGTCAGAGACCCTATTCCTAAAGGTCTCTAACATTTTCTAAATGTCCTCCAACGGACATCTACGACGAACCGTCATACTCTCGACGGTTCGTTCTGCATAACAATCATGACGGTCAGATACCCCAGGTTTGCTTCACCTACCACTCTTGTATTCCAATTTTTTTTATGCATTGGGGACAATTGCATGTCTTTTGTTTGGGGTGGGGTAAATGGAAAGAGAGTGCTAGGGTGAAGTCTGAGTAGCCCAATTCACTATCCTCTTTTGGGGTTTTCTTGCCTGTGTTCTTTTTCCCCAAGAGACTAATTACTTTTTCTGTTGAACCGCCATGTCTATATCTTTCGTACATAGTTTAATTCTGGAGCATGATGACTAAAATTAAATTCTGATAAACTTGAAATGATGCAAGACTAGGGATAGTAACTGATAATTGTGTGGCTCTAAACATGACATAGAGTTACACCATTGCATTACCCTAAGTCTTAAATTCGAAATAGGTGTATGATAATCTGGTATAGTGATGAGATGTCAAGTGAGTGTGAGGAAAATTCGAATTAGTCCACTATTGGTATTGAGCTAGAACTTGCCTGGTTAGTCCTGCTGAAAGTAAGCTGTAATAGACAATTAGGAAAGGATCATAGGCCCTTATTCAATATAGCCCATTTCTAGCCTAAATAAAAGAAACCAAATGAAATTTATCCTTCTTTGATCCAAATAATCTGAGCTTAAATTAGACCTTTCTTTTTCACCCCAACTGATCTTTTCTAGGAACAATGTGTTGGCCCTGGTCCCTCCTAATACATGTGCACCTAAGCTTATGCCAAAAGCATAAGTTTAGGGTGGCTAATGCAGTAAAAAACCTTCGTTATGGCCCTGACCCAACTTTGGGTATTGTGTACCTTGACTCACGGCAAAGCCATGAGTAGAGGATGGCTATTATGAGGAATGCTCTGGAAAGTGGGGTTGAAAGAACAAGAGAGAGAAAGAACAAAAGTAAACTGACTCAAGAATTAGTTGAAGAAAAGTAAAGAAAAAGAATAACATACAAGAAATACAAGCAAGAAAATAAGAGAGTCACTTACACAAATAAAGAAAGAAGAGAAAATAGCAAGGTGAAAGAATATGAGAAACTGGGCGAAATAAAATGATAGAAAGTGGAAGGTTTAACCTTTATGTCAAGGAGGGCAAAAAGTCACTAAAGTATACCTAAATATACCTTACCTTACCCCGAGCCTATGTTACTAGCTAAAAAAGTCCTATCGTGATCCTAAGGGTTGTATAGTGAACTTAAGGAGTGAAAATAAGGGCAAGCTTATGGCAATAGGTATGAATGAGTGTGACTTTGTTCTGAGAGCGAGTGTTGAAAAGTAATCCTTATACTCAAACTGAAATCATTGTGTGAAAAAGGAGGATTTTTTTTTAAAGTGAGGACACTAGTTGCGATACCGGAATTGTTAGCACCTCTGTGAGAAATTGAAGAGGATAGATGTTAGTGCATGGTGAGTCTCTGTCATGTTCTGATCCCACATAATTCAAGCCTAATAGTGATAGCATGCATAGATTTGATGAGATTAATCAGGATTGATAGCGAAATGATTGCAAAGGATAAAACATGGATATTATTGTACAAAGATTTTGTATTGAGTCATAGTGCGTCGCTTGAGGACAAACAATGAATTTAAGTTGAGTGTGTTGATATACCGTGGTTTCACGGTATTATTAATACTTTTTCCTTAAGTTTAGTGTGTCCAAAATCCATTTGTGCTAATTTTTATATAAGTTTCTTTTTATTTTGCAGGAAATATGTCCGAAGCTGAATGCGGAGATTTTGAGCAAAGAAATGCAGAAGAAACCACCTACGGAGCTTATGATGGTCTGTCGTGCTTGTGACGGTCCGTAGGTGGAAGCATAGTGCAGCTGCTGAAGGAAGATGGGGAAGTCTGACCAAGTGTGGGGTTACGAAGCTTGCGACGGTCCGTCGTGTCTATGACGGTCCGTCCTGCAGGTTCGTCATGAAGTTCAGAGAAGTAATCCCAGTACCCAGATTCCAAAAGTTGAAGTGTTTTGGAACAAAGACCCTCGATTGACCATTGTGCCTATGACGGTCCGTCATACTTGCCGTCGAGGGGAATGAAGAGAGCAGTAGAAGAAATTGCACAAGTATGGGACGACGGAGTCCATGACGGTCTGTCGCGAGGTCCGTCGACCCAGCCGCGTTTTGGCAGATTTCCAGCAATTAGAATCCTTGTTTAATTAGGTTTTTGTTTTTCATGAATAATTCGAAAAAACCTCGTTTTTGAGGTTAGACACTAGATAGTTAGACTCCGTCTTGTTTGACTCTGTTAGGTTAGACTCTTAGATTGTAAAATTCCTTATTGGTAAACATTGTATTGTGAGATTCTTGATAATCATTAGACTTTTTGTGAGAATATTGATTACTTTGAGATTCTTGCAAGTGAATATTGGTTATTAATCAGCAAACTTTTGGATTTTACCCTTTCTCATTGAAGTAAGTACATGAACTCTTATTTAATATATTTGAATATTGTGTTTATGGCCATGAGTAACTAACTCCATAACTAGGTTGTGGGAACCATAGGCAAATAATGAGATAAACACTAACTAAAATAACAATTCTAGAATAGTGTCTTGCATGTATTAATAATTCTTTCGCTTAGAAGTCTTTTTAACGAACGGCCAACATTAGAACTCGCCTTAATGCTACTTGCTGGACCAAGGAGGTAGATAATAGGAAAAGAATTATTAACATAGATTTAGTGTATACTATCTAATAGGCTAGTTTTGATTGGTACGAGGTAATAACTTAGTCAATATCGAATACGATGCTTAATATGAGGTAAGGATAAGGGTTATGATAGCAACACACGTAGCCGGACCAAGGTGCGGAGTGAGATTTTCTAGATGCCGGACCAAGGATTTTGAAATACATAACTTATCACTTTGCATGCAAGATACTAAGAAAGAATTGTTATAGTTATAGTTATCAAGTTATGATCTAGTGGGGAACACGTAAACCCAGTTACTTTGATTAATTGATTAAAATACAACATTCAAAGTTGTTAAGTGTCTCTGTCAAGTTTGTTAATTAATTTTACTCATTTAGAAATAGAAACCCCCCTTTATTGTTTTTACTTTCCAAGGAAGTCATTGACCAAACAATAGTAATAACAGGTTGAAGTTAAGTCTAGACTATTTTCCTCGTAGGAACGATCCCAACCTCACTAGTTGGGTTGTTTACTTGACACGACCACTTTACTTCTTATTTATGAAGTAAGTTTGAGCGTATCAATATCCCTTCCCAACTTCTAGCTAGTGCATACTTCTCTAACTCATTAACACTTTATCGAGTGAGACCATCAATTTTTCTATTGCAGTCACGACATTAAAAAGTATGACATGAATATGTTATGTACGTAGTCAATTAATATCAGATTCGTCAACTTTTTCTAATATGGCTAATCATCATAAAAATAGAAATTTTATCTGGAAGGTCATTTAAAGGAAAGGGGATAAGTCAATTATGGATAAATTAAGAATGGGCAAAACTTGGGATGTGTTTTGTATGAAGAAAAATGTTTTCCTAGAAAATGTTTCCTTGAAAACAAGTAGATATTTTGACTTATTTTCTCATGTTTAGTTGGCAAGTATAAAATATCTTGCGGAAAAATATTTTAGTAATTGCTTTTAGAGTAGAAAAACTTTTTGAGAAATATCCTTTTTTCACTAGAGTAAAAAATAATTTTTAAATTGATTTTTTTTTAAAAAAAAAAAAGTAAAATTTTGTTGGGGGGGGAGGGGGGTTGAGGGTAGGGGTGAAAAGTTATAATTTGAAGTTGAATTTTTTTTTAAAAATTTAATTTTTTTAAGGGGGGATGGTAAGGGGCTAGTGATGTAGGGTAGGGGCTAGAGGATTGGGTGGGGGCCGAGGTTAGGGGTGAAAAATGAAATTTGAAGTTAAAAATAATTTTTGAAAAAATATTTTTTTGAGGGTGGGAGAGAGGTGGGGTGGGGTAGGGTGGGTGGGGGCTGGTAGGGGTAGGTTGGGTGGGTGGGGGCTGGTAGGGGTGGGTTAGGTTGGTGGGGGCTTGTAGGGGTGAGTTGGGGACTTGTAGGGTGGGTTGGGTAGGGGAGGTTGGAAGAAAGTTTTGAAAAATGTTTTCCTTAAGTTGTGAAGAGAAGTCATTTTCCTTAAATTTGAGGAAAATGAGTTTATTTGGAACATATTTGACCCAACCAAACATGAGAAATTTAGTAAAAAAATTTCCAAAAAATGTTTTTCTTCATAACAAACACACTCTTTGTGATAAACATATTTTTACATATTCTCATCATCATGTACATTATTTAGTTTACAGTTGTTTGTCCATATTTAAGGGTGATGCAAATTAATCATCTCGACATGCATATTCGATACAATTCTAGTTTGAATAATCTAGTAGGCCAAGATACAAACTTAAAAAAGAAATTGACAAAAGATAGGGCCTTTTTACAAATCCCACCTGTATGACAATTATATAATTTGTGTTATATGTTCACTCCAACAAAGTTATATTTAACTTACATCATGTAATAATATCTCAAGTATCAACTTATACCTTTAGGGTCGTAAGATAATAAAATCAATCTCGAGATAAGGTTTATGATTAACTTCATTTCATGTTATACGAGTGTCACGACCCAAAATGAGTCGTGAGTGGCACCCACAATCAACCTCCTAGGTGGGAGAAACAAGGAATCCAAACTCCTTCATATACCAATAATTCAACTATGAAAAACAAAAACAATGCAGAAGCTCCAAAACTTATTAAAGTATCATTTCCCAAAACCTGAAAGTAATCACATCAAGAGCATCTAATCTACAAATGCTAAGTCTGCGAATATCTAATACACCAAAATAAAAGAATAGAATTGTATGTGTCCGAAAACATAAGTCATCATGTCATGACCGAGAGAATCTAACACGAGCTTAAATGAATAGCTCACCCTGGAACCCTATATGCTTGAAGTTGACTAGAGCTGAGGGCAATTTGAAGTAATTGGTATACTCGTTGTACTCCATAAAAGGTAAACAAAGAAAAATGCTAGTAGGGCTCAGTACGGGCAACATGTACTGAGTAGGTATCATCGGTCAACCCAAAATAGAAACTAATATAGAATGAATATTAGTATGAACTCAGCAATGACACTTAACAAGTGGTAAAATATAAACAACATGAACAAGTGACTACATAATCAATCATAATATCAAACACACCCTTGAGGACTCTTGCCTCCACGCCACGCTCATTTGAGAGATGGGATCTTTGAGATTGAGTTTATTACGCTAACTCCATACCTTTTTCCTTTAATGTTACTGTGTTGAAACGTGACTTGCCGATCTAAATATATCGTGTTGTAACGTGACACTTCAATCCAAGAATATCGTGTCAGAACATGACACTCCGTTTCAAGAATATCGTGTCGGAACGTGACACTCCAATCAAAGAATACCATGTCGGAACGTGACACTCCAATCCAATAGAACCATTAATTTATCATTTATTATCACCATTGATACTATTTCATCAAGCTTTCTTTATTGAAGACATCACTTCGAAAAAGAGGGTTCAAGAATATAAATTCTACCATCTTAGGATTTTAGAAAACTTCAAAAGATCATTTAATACATTATCAATCACTATTAAGAGTTTACTATCAAATAGCATAAACCGTAACCTACCTCCACCGAAAACCAAAGTCAATCAAACTATTTCTCAATGTTTTTCCTTTCCTGAATGCCTCCGAACCTTTCCAATCTATCAAGTATATGTACATAATTTTAAGTTAACGAGTCTATACGAACTCATATTATTCTATGTCTAGACCAGACCCAATAATTCACCTAACTCTATAATCAATTTAGTAAAGTTCAAACTTAAAGTTAAATCTTAATTTCTCCAATGAGCATAACCTTCATGAAATTTAAATAATTCGACATACCTAAGATTTAATCATTATATCAGAACATGATTTATCATATAATAACTTACCATTGAATCTCAACCCAACAAACAAGTTTGGTGGTTTCCTTAAATAGTGTAAAAATAATTAAATATAAATGACACTCTTGGTGAAGTAGAAATTCATTTCCTTCATACAAAACACAATCTTGATGATTAACATATTTTCAATGTTTTCATCATCAATGTACATTATTTAGTTTACAATTGTTTGTTTATATTTAAGGGTCATGCAAATTAATTATCTCGACATGTATATTCGATACAATTCCAGTTAGAGTAATCTAGTAGCCCAAGATACAAACTTAAAAAAGAAATTTACTAAAGAGAGGGCCTTTTTACAAATCCACATGTAAGGCAATAATATAATTTATTTTATATGTTCACTCCAACAAAGTTATATTCAACTTACATGCTGTAATAATATCTCAAGTATCAAATTATACCTTTAGGAACATAAGATAATAAAACCTATCTCGAGATAAGGTTTAGGATTAACATCATATCATGTTTGGTACGAGACGTAAACTATCCCATGAATATTTTATCCCACCATTTGTACCAAACGATCAATGCACTTATGCATTATATGATATAAGGACCAGACATGAGTCTCAAACTAAGAAAACAATTCTTACATCCCTATTTTTGTTAACATGAACAACTTAGACTTCTCTCTTTCTTAAAAAATGCACTTTCATTTACAAAAACTTTCAGGCATTTCAATTGATTAGAAATAACAGACATCTTGCACAAAAACAAAAAATTGAATTACCATTTTATTTAGAGGAACATATGGTTTGAGTCTAACCTTTTAATAACCATATCTCTTGTTGTGTCTACCCATGCTCCCTCTCACCCATGTTTACTCGGAAGATTATTGCACTTGATTTTTCTAACCTGCTCCTTCTTATCCCCTGTTTACTCAAAAGAGGGAATGTCATATTAAGAAACTTCATTGCTGAAAAATGTAGAACTAAGAGTAAGTCGAACAAAAAAAATATGATGAGATACTCATTCAAAGAGTCGACCACCTGTTAGAACCAATAGATTATTACAGACATTACCCTATGAAAATAATGTAAACATCAAGTGTATAAGTGAGGAATTGCTAATGTAAATAAAAAAATACCAACCCAACAAAATAGTTTTTTTTTTAAAAAAAAAAATGACCATAGATATTCAACAAAGGAGCATCCTTGAAGTATAAACTCGAAAAACATAGTTATATTGAACTCTACTGGCATTGATAAAAATAAAATATAATCACTGTAACGCAGGTTTAGTGGGACAAGATTTAGTTCATCAAGCTATAGAGTAAGGTAAAGGTGATTATAGAGAGATTTAAAACGACACAAAGTCGTCAAAAATCCTACACAGATGTTAGGAGGAATCCATTAGAGTTTGAAGAAGATGGTTGTGTATATCTAAAAGTTTCACCCTTGAAAGGTGTTATGAGGTTTGGTATGAAGGTAAAACTAAGTCCCCGGTATGTTGGACCTTAACACATAGCCAAGAGGATTTGCAATGTAGCTTACGAGTTAGAGCTACCCCAAGAATTAGCAACAGTTCATCCGGTATTTCACATCTTTATTTTGAAGAAGTGCATGTATTATCCTTCATTTATCATTCTAACTAAAATATTGGGATCACGTATAGTCGATCTTATGAAGAGATTTCGGTTGAGATCTTAGATCGCCAAGTTCACAATTTGAGAACAACAGAAGTAGCATCAGTCAAGGTCCGTTGAAGGAACCAAAGTGTTGAATAAGCTACTTGGGAAGATGAAGAGGATATAAAGAATATATATCCACATCCCTTTTAATCCGAATAAAAGGCAGACCAAGATATTAATTTTCTTCTTAGTACTCTTTAAGTTATGAGTAAGCAAGTTATTGTTGCATTTGCATGTTGAGTGTTTGAACTTAATGTTACCACCCTTAGTCTAGTAGGAATACATTCATTCGAGTACAAATGTTCCCAACGTAAAGATATTATAGAATCTTGCAACTAGAAAGAACTATAAAGGAGTTTATAATATAGAAATACTGGTTTTTTGAAAGTATAGGTTAATATGAGATAGTATTAGTTCCTGATATGTAACGACCTGTTTAGTCGTTTTGAGCAACAGATTTTAATTCTGGAAAAACTGGCTGGGACAACGGATGGAACGACGGACCGTCGTGGTCACGACGGCCCGTCGAGGAGTTTCGTTCCATGACACTTAGAATTTTGAGATTGGGTACTGAAAATCGACTCTCTGTAAATTGTGACGGACCTGCAGGACGTGCCGTCACATCCACGACGAACCGTCGTGAGTTTCCGTTGCAAAACACTTCAACTTTTGGGAATTTGGTACAAGAAACGAGTTTCTGACCGTCATGACGGAGGAACAGGACGGACCGTCAAAGGTGTGACGGGCCGTCACAGGCCACTTGAGCTCGAGGGAGCTGCGACGACCACCGTGACGGACCGTCGCAGGCACGACGGCCCGTCACAGGTTGCGCAGTCCCAGGCAAAATAGGATTCCTCTACACGTTTTAGGGGTCGTTTTGGACTATTCTTTCCTTAATTATAAAGATTGAGGGTTAATATTAATAGGTCTAATTACTTGGGGGTTAAAAGGGGGTAACCTTAAGTTAATTAGTGGGTTTATTGTCCTCCTTTACACTTAATTATACTTTTAATTAGGGTAAAAAGAAGGAGGGTTTGAATAAAACAAAACAAAAGAAAAGAACAGAAAGAGAGGAGAAACGAACGAGTAGAGAGAGAGAAACGAAGAGGATAGCAAGGATTTTGAGAAGATAGCTTGTTGATTCAATTTTTCGGTGGAGGTAGGTTATGGTTTTTACGATATTCGTAGTGAACTCTTAATAGTGAATAATATGTGTGTTTTGATGATATTGTAAACCTGTCTATATGCTTAATTGTATGCTTGTATGAAATTGATTTTGTGATTTTGATAAAACAAGCATGATGAAACCCTTGAATCCCAAATCTTGAAAGAAACTTTAATCTATGATATTATTGATGATGCCTTGGTATAAAGAAGGCTTGACGAATTAAAGTAATGGGATTGATGATGCCTTGGTATAGAGAAGGCTTGATGAACGGATAGAATGAATTTAGTGGATCGGAGTTTCACGTACCGACACATAGTAATAGTGGATCGGAGTGTCACGTTCCGACACATAGTATAGTGGGACGGGTGTCACGAACCGACACGTAGATATAGGGGATCGGAGTGTCACGTACCGACACATATAGGGGATCGGAGTGTCACGTTCCGACACATATAGGGGATCGGAGAGTCACGTTCCGACACATAGTGGTAGGGGATCGGAGTGTCACGTACCGACACAAGAAGAAGAAAGACAATGAATCTTGAAAGATGTTAATATACTCAACATAATGAACTTAATTCCCAAATGAGTATGGTATTGAGGCTTGAGCCCTCATGGATGAACTTGATGGTATTTATTGACGATTATGATACTTGTTGTTGCTACATGTTGAGTTTATAGTTGATTTATAATATTACTTGATATATATTATCTTCTATTTTGAGTTGGCCGATGATATCTACTCAGTACGTGTGGTTGTACTGACCCCCTACTTTTATGTTTTCCCTTTTGTTATTTGTGTTATGCAGCAAAAGTTCCGTCAACTTCAACACAACAGTAATTCGGGCCAGATTTCGTCATACCGGATCTCAGGGTGAGCTAACGCTTCTAGCTTGGACTGGATCTTCTTCTATAAGTCTTGATGCCTTGACTTCCGGCATGGACTAGTTTCTTATGTATTTTTAAGCTTCTTAGACATTCTTAGATAGTTTATTTTAGTAAATTGATCATAGATGTTCTTGTGATGATGACTTCCAGATTTTGGGAATATTAATAATAGTTGATTTGTTTTATTTAATGAGTTAAGTCTTCCGCATTTCTTTCGTTGATATTGTATTAAAATGTTAAGGGTTAAATTGGTTGGTTCGCTCACATAGGAGGGTAAATGTGGGTGCCAGTCGCGTCCCCGATTTGGGTCGTGACAGACTTGGTATCAGAGCATTAGGTTCGTTGGTCTCATCACACAAGAACATGTCTAGTAGAGTCTTAAGGAACGGTAGGGGGACGCCTTTACTTTTCCTTGAGAGGCTATAAGACTTTAGGAAAATTCCATTCTTTCATTCTTTCTTTCGTGCTACTACTTGAGTCCAATTGGTATCTAGGTGATACAAATTGGTATCTAACCATCTTCACTCTATTTCGCAGATGGTTAGAACTAGAGCAACGACCGCACCAGCAGCAACAACGGAAAGACAGGAAACGACTGAGCCAGCCACTGGGGCTGTGGCTCGAGGAAGAACAGCGGCAAGAGGCCGTGGAAGAGGTCGTGGGAGGACGTCCTTTAGAGGAAGAGGACGAGCCCCTAGCCCATCTGATACTAGGGCGGTGACTCCTCCACCGACTGAGGATGTAGTAAGAGAGGGTGAGGAAGGGGAAACCGAACAAGGGCAGAATGAGGAAATGCCACCCCAACCTACCCCAGAGATGATCAACCAAGTACTTGCTTATCTTAGCGGGTTGTCTGATCAGGGTCAAGCACCTCCAGTGGTTTCTGCACCAACACCTCCGGTTTCAGAGATACGACATGCGGCTACTATGGCTCCCCGCATGGATGCAACATTGGGAATAGGCACATTTCCACGTCTGACTACTGGGCCTATTATGACAAACGATCAACACAAACTTTTTAGTAAGTTCTTGAAATTGAAACCTCCAGTCTTCAAGGGTGCAGAATCTGAGGATGCTTATGATTTTCTGGTTGATTGTCATGAGCTACTACACAAGATGGGGATAGTAGAACGATTTGGCGTTGAGTTCGTTAGCTATCAGTTCCAAGGGAACGCCAAAATGTGGTGGCGTTCACATGTGGAGTGTCAACCAACAAAGGCACCACCTATGACTTGGGAATCATTCTCTACCCTATTTATGGAGAAATATATCCCAAGGACTTTGAGAGATAGAAAGAGGGATGAGTTCTTGAGTCTGGAGCAAGGTAGAATGACGGTTAATGCATACGAGGCTAAATTTCGCGCACTATCCAGATACGCCACCCAACTCTGTTTCAGTCCACAAGAACGGATCCGCCGTTTTGTGAAGGGGTTGAGGTCAGAATTGCGGATTTCAGCCTTACAGATAGCGGCAACAGCAACATCCTTCCAAGAGGTGGTAGACTTTGTGATAGAGGTGGAAGGAGTGAAGCCAGATGACTTCACCACGACATCGACATCAAAGAGATTTCGAAGGGGAGGTGAGTTTAATGGTTCCTACCCTAGAGGACAGAACTCCAGAGGTCACTCAGTTCGACCAATACAGTCTTCACTACAGACTGTAGTTGGGGGTCCACCTCAGAACGGTCAACACTACTCCGAGAGACCTATGCCCGATTCCAGAGAGCGCTATGGATGTGGGAGATTGGACATATTAGGAGGAATTGTCCAAACAGAGTTACAGAGCCCCACTAGCTAGAGGTAGGGGTGGTCATGGTAGAGGCCGTTTTCTGGAGGACATGGTGGTCGAGGTAATGGCGGTCACCAAAACGGCAGAGGTGATGGGCAAAACGGAGCCACTACTACACAACATGGTAGGGGCAACGGACAGACAAATAATGGGGCCCATTGTTTTGCTTTCCCTGGGAGGTCTGAAGCGAAGGCGTCTGATGCTGTTATCACAGGTAATCTCTTTGTTTGTGATTGCATGGCATCTGTATTATTTGACCCTGGCTCCACGTTTTCATATGTATCTTCCTCATTTGCTAACGGTCTAAATTTACATTGTGAATTACTTGACATGCCTATTCGTGTTTCTACTCCGGTGGGTGAGTCTGTGATAGTCGAAAAAGTGTATAGGTCTTGTTTGGTGAATTTTGTGGGGAGCAACACTTATGTAGATTTGGTTATTTTAGAAATGGGTGACTTTGATGTAATTCTGGGTATGACTTGGCTTTCTCCAAACTTTGCGATTTTGGATTGTAATGCTAAAACGGTAACGTTAGCCAAGCCTGGGGCAGATCCGTTAGTGTGGGAGGGTGACTACACTCCCAATCCGGTGCGTATCATCTCCTTTATTCGTGCTCAGAAGATGGTTAGTAAGGGTTGTCTAGCTTTCTTGGCACATCTCAAGGATGACACTACCCAAGTACCTTCGATCGAGTCGGTTTCAGTGGTCTGTGAGTTTTTGGATGTGTTCCCTGCAGATCTTCCCGGTATGCCACCAGATAGGGATATAGACTTCTGCATTGATTTGGAACCCGGTACTCGCCCCATTTCTATACCCCCGTATAGAATGGCTCCCGCCGAATTAAGAGAGTTAAGGCACAACTTCAAGAGTTGTTGAGCAAAGGCTTCATTAGACCAAGTGCATCTCCTTGGGGTGCTCCGGTGCTATTTGTGAAGAAGAAGGATGGGAGTTTCCGAATGTGCATAGATTACCGACAGTTGAACAAAGTAACTATTAAGAACAAGTACCCCATTCCTCGCATTGATGACTTGTTCGATCAGTTACAAGGTGCTTGTGTCTTCTCAAAGATTGACTTGAGGTCCGGTTATCACCAATTGAAAATACGAGCAACGGATGTTCCAAAGACTGCTTTTCGAACTAGGTATGGGCATTATGAGTTTGTGGTAATGTCATTTGGTCTTACGAATGCCCCTGCTGCCTTCATGAGCTTGATGAACGGATTTTCAAGCCATACTTGGACCTCTTTGTGATTGTTTTTATTGATGATATACTGATATACTCCAAAAGTAAGAAAGAACATGAGGAGCATTTGAAAATGGTGTTAGAGTTGTGAGAAAGAAAAAGCTTTATGCGAAATTCTCCAAGTGTGAGTTTTGGCTAGATTCAGTGTCCTTCTTGGGGCACGTGGTTTCTAAGGATGGAGTGATGGTAGATCCTTCTAAGATTGAAACAGTGAAAAATTGGGTAAGACCCACTAATGTGTCAGAAATACGGAGTTTTGTTGGGTTAGCTAGCTACTACCGCCGATTCGTCAAGGGATTCTCTTCTATTGCTTCCCAATTGACGAACTTGACTAAGCAAAACGTTCCATTTGTATGGTCGGACGAGTGTGAGGAAAGCTTTCAGAAACTCAAGACTTTGTTGACTACCGCGCCTATCCTTACCTTGCCAGTAGAGGGTAAAAACTTCATTGTCTATTGTGATGCATCCTATTCTGGTTTGGGTGCAGTGCTAATGCAAGAGAAGAATGTGATTGCTTATGCTTCGAGGAAATTAAAGGTGCATGAGCATAACTATCCAACTCATGATTTGGAATTGGCCGCGGTAGTATTTGCACTAAAGCAATGGAGACACTACTTGTATGGGGTTAAGTGTGAAGTCTACACGGACCATCGTAGCCTACAGTATGTATTCACTCAGAAAGACTTGAACTTGAGACAGAGGAGATGGATGGAACTACTGAAGGACTACGACATCACTATCTTGTATCATCCGGGAAAAGCAAATGTTGTGGCAGATGCTTTGAGTAGGAAGGCCGGAAGCATGGGAAGTCTAGCTCATTTGCAAGCTTCTAGACGCCCATTGGCTAGAGAAGTGCAGATTTTGGCTAATGACCTTATGAGGTTAGAAATAAACGAGAAGGGAGGATTGTTAGCTTGTGTAGAGGCAAAATCCTTTTCTTGATCAGATTAAGGGGAAACAGTTTGATGATGAGAAACTAAGGCGAATTCGAGATAAAGTGTTGCAAGGAGAGGCCAAGGAAGCAATAATCGATGGGGAAGGTATTTTGAGGATTAAGGGAAGAGTATGTGTACCCCGCATCGATGATTTGATCACCACTATTCTTACAGAAGCTCATAGTTCCGGATATTCTATACATCCTGGTGCAACCAAGATGTACCGCGACCTAAAGCAACACTTCTGGTGGAGTAGAATGAAGCGGGATATTGTTGAGTTTGTGGCCAAATGTCCAAATTGTCAACAAGTAAAGTATGAACACCAAAGGCCCGGAGGAACACTTCAGAGAATGCCCATTCCTGAATGGAAGTGGGAGAGAATCGCGATGGACTTCGTGGTTGGTCTTCCAAAGACATTGGGTAAGTATGACTCTATTTGGGTGATCGTTGATAGGTTAACTAAGTCCGCTCATTTCATTCCGGTCAAGGTGACCTACAATGCAGAGAAGTTAGCCAAGATCTACATCTCAGAGATCGTTCGGTTGCATGGAGTTCCACTCTCCATCATATCAGATAGAGGTACGCAGTTTACTTCTAAGTTTTGGAGGACATTACATGCTGAATTAGGTACTAGGTTGGACCTTAGTACCGCATTTCATCCTCAGACCGATGGTCAGTCTGAGCGAACGATTCAAGTGTTGGAGGATATGCTTCGTGCATGTGTGATAGAGTTTGGTGGCCATTGGGATAGCTTCTTACCTTTGGCAGAGTTTTCATACAATAATAGCTATCACTCAGTATTGATATGGCTCCATTTGAAGCATTGTATGGGAGGAGGTGTAGATCTCCCATTGGTTGGTTTGATGCCTTCGAAGTTAGACCTTGGGGGACTGATCTGTTGAGAGATTCTGTGGAGAAGGTGAAAGCTATTCAAGAAAAGCTTCTAGCGGCGCAAAGTAGACAGAAGGAGTATGCAGATCGAAAGGTTAGAGACTTAGAGTTCATGGAGGGTGAACAAGTCTTGTTGAAGGTTTCACCCATGAAAGGGGTGATGCGGTTTGGTAAAAGAGGTAAGTTAAGTCCAAGGTACATTGGACCATTTGAAGTGCTTAAGCGAATAGGGGAGGTGGCTTATGAATTAACCTTGCCCCCAGGGCTGTCCGGGGTGCATCCGGTGTTTCATGTGTCCATGTTGAAAAGATACCACGGAGATGGAAACTACATCATCCGTTGGGATTCAGTTTTGTTTGATGAGAATTTGACTTATGAGGAGGAACCGGTTGCTATACTAGATAGAGAGGTTCGCAAGCTGAGGTCGAGAGAGATTGCATCCATCAAAGTTCAATGGAAGAATCGACCGGTTGAAGAAGCTACTTGGGAAAAGGAGGCAGATATGCAAGAAAAATATCCACATCTGTTTACAGATTCAGGTACTCCTTTTCGCCATTGTTTTTCTTCCTTCGATCGTTCGGGGACGAACGATGGGTAAATTGGTATCTATTGTAACGACCTGTTTAGTCGTTTTGAGCAACAGATTTTAATTCTGGAAAAACTGGCTGGGACAACGGATGGAACGACGGACCGTCGTGGTCACGACGGCCCGTCGAGGAGTTTCGTTCCATGACACTTAGAATTTTGAGATTGGGTACTGAAAATCGACTCTCTGTAAATTGTGGCGGACCTGCAGGACGTGCCGTCACATCCACGACGAACCGTCGTGAGTTTCCGTTGCAAAACACTTCAACTTTTGGGAATTTGGTACAAGAAACGAGTTTCTGACCGTCATGACGGAGGAACAGGACGGACCGTCACAGGTGTGACGGGCCGTCACAGGCCACTTGAGCTCGAGGGAGCTGCGACGACCACCGTGACGGGCCGTCGTAGGCACGACGGCCCGTCACAGGTTGCGCAGTCCCAGGCAAAATAGGATTCCTCTACACGTTTTAGGGGTCGTTTTGGACTATTCTTTCCTTAATTATAAAGATTGAGGGTTAATATTAATAGGTATAATTACTTGGGGGTTAAAAGGGGTAACCTTAAGTTAATTAGTGGGTTTATTGTCCTCTTTTACACTTAATTATACTTTAATTAGGGTAAAAAGAAGGAGGGTTTGAATAAAACAAAACAAAAGAAAAGAACAGAAAGAGAGGAGAAACGAACGAGTAGAGAGAGAGAAACGAAGAGGATAGCAAGGATTTTGAGAAGATAGCTTGTTGATTCAATTCTTCGGTGGAGGTAGGTTATGGTTTTTACGATATTCGTAGTGAACTCTTAATAGTGAATAATATGTGTTGATGATATTGTAAACCTGTCTATATGCTTAATTGTATGCTTGTATGAAATTGATTTTTGTGATTTTGATAAAACAAGCATGATGAAAACCCTTGAATCCCAAATCTTGAAAGAAACTTTAATCTATGATATTATTGATGATGCCTTGGTATAAAAGAAGGCTTGACGAATTAAAGTAATGGGATTGATGATGCCTTGGTATAGAGAAGGCTTGATGAACGGATAGAATGAATTTAGTGGATCGGAGTGTCACGTACCGACACATAGTAATAGTGGATCGGAGTGTCACGTTCCGACACATAGTATTAGTGGGACGGGTGTCACGAACCGACACGTAGATATAGGGGATCGGAGTGTCACGTACCGACACATATAGGGGATCGGAGTGTCACGTTCCGACACATATAGGGGATCGGAGTGTCACGTTCCGACACATATGGTAGGGGATCGGAGTGTCACGTACCGACACAAGAGGAAGAAAGATAATGAATCTTGAAAGATGTTAATATACTCAACATAATGAACTTAATTCCCAAATGAGTATGGTATTGAGGCTTGAGCCCTCATGGATGAACTTGATGGTATTTATTGACGATTATGATACTTGTTGTTGCTACATGTTGAGTTTATAGTTGATTTATAATATTACTTGATATATATTATCTTCTATTTTGAGTTGGCCGATGATATCTACTCAGTACGTGTGGTTTGTACTGACCCCCTACTTTTATGTTTTCCCTTTTGTTATTGTGTTATGCAGCAAACGTTCCGTCAACTTCAACACAACAGTAATTCGGGCCAGATTTCGTCATACCGATCTCAGGGTGAGCTAACGCTTCTAGCTTGGACTGGATCTTCTTCTATAAGTCTTGATGCCTTGACTTCCGGCATGGACTAGTTTCTTATGTTTTTTAAGCTTCTTAGACATTCTTAGATAGTTTAGTTTAGTAAATTGATCATAGATGTTCTTGTGATGATGACTTCCAGATTTTGGGAATATTAATAATAGTTGATTTGTTTTATTTAATGAGTTAAGTCTTCCGCATTTCTTTCGTTGATATTGTATTAAAATGTTAAGGGTTAAATTGGTTGGTTCGCTCACATAGGAGGGTAAATGTGGGTGCCAGTCGCGTCCCCGATTTGGGTCGTGACATGATATTGTTGGAAAGCCCTTGGTATGATCTCTGCAACGCTGACGAGTTTTCGCGATTCCGAGATCAGAAGAGTGAGTTATACCTTTTGGAAGTTGGGCTATTGGATTAATGAAATGTCCAATTCTATGATTTTAAAGGGTATTTTAGTATTTTAACTACCTTATTAATTTAA
The DNA here is from genome assembly GCA_027705065.1 of Solanum peruvianum. NCBI lineage: Eukaryota > Viridiplantae > Streptophyta > Magnoliopsida > Solanales > Solanaceae > Solanum > Solanum peruvianum. Next base: position 23,467,238 of record JAKWJD010001759.1, read on the forward strand.
TCCATTTTTACGAGTTTAATAAGGGTCAAGAATAAATTTAGTAAGTTTGGAAGTAGGAAATTTTCACGCTAGGGTTAAAGAGAAAGGAGAAGACAAGAGAAGAAGAAAAAAGGAAAGATTCACCAAGATCGTCGAAGTTAACATGTGGATTTCGTCAGGGATGATCCTTGAAAAGGTATGTGAGTATTATATTATTTTGGGTTCGTTCGCCCACGTTCCAAGCATATTTGATTCAGCGTGATTTCATTCATTGAAGGTTAGATTTTGAATATTGTTTTTGAATTTCTTCCGTTCTTGAACATGAGTTGATGTTTATGAATTTCTTGAGGTAGATAGTGTTGTTCTTCGAGTTATATCCTTGTATATATGAATAGGGTACATACATCTAAGGTGAATTTGAGGAAATATATTGGATTAGAATGATTTAAGATCAGGAAAATGAGATAAAAATCCGTCCCTGGGCAGGATCGGGAGCGGCGCGCCCCATCTGCGCCAGAGGGTCTGGGGTGGCACGGCTGCATTGCGCCAAACTTGAGACTCAGACTAATGGGTCTAGCGTGGCACGCCCAATTTTGCGTCCAAATCGGCTCTTTTCAGAGTTTTTGTAATTCAGTCCGATTAAGCCTTGATAACGTTTTTTAACACTTCCTAATGATTCTTACTACCCTAAATGGCTTCTAATCGTATTAAATCATCCAGAAACACATATTACAACCTTGAATCCATAACTTCAAATTCAAGGAAAGTTTCGAGCCAAGTCTACAAAGTTATTATAGTCCTTTCAAGAAGTCTTTTAGAAATGTTTTCTAATCTTTGTTTTTAGACTTAAGGACCAGGTTGAGAAAAGAGTAAACATAAGAAGAAGAAGTTTATTTCAACCTTCATAAGTCATTAAAAATGTTTTAAATGTCATTTTAAGACTTAAGGTTGAGTTCAGTTCAGATTAAAAAGAAGTCTTTTCTTCAAAGGAGTATATGGGGACTAAATATTACTAAAGCAGTACCGAAATTTTTTTGACATTTTAAAAAAGAATGGAAACTGAGATTTCCAAAGAGCCTTCAAACTAGTTTTAAGTTAAGAGTAATAACTTTCTAAATGAAGCAAACATGAAAATTGAGATTTCCAAGGTAGCCTTTGAGCTATGTTTTGGAGCACTAATCTCAAATCACAGAAGAAGTGTGTTTTCAAAACATAAGAGTCAGTATGTTCTTAGAGTAGTATTGAGCACCGATATGGGGTAGAGTTTAAACAACTCACAGCCCCATACACCATGTAGCCACCATGGGTAGAAAATGATCATACTTTTTAGATGAAACATTTTTACACAGACTAGTGCATCCATTAGGTAGTTGAGGTCTTATACCTTTGGCTGGGTATAGGATGCGTTGGCAGGGTGAGGTAGATCATTGTATCATTACTATAGCTCTTAAGTGATGGTTGTCGGTTAGAGGAACTACAAAGAAATTAATTGAATTTTATATATACATAAATTTATTTATATTTTTACACTTGGAGTTAATTGTATCTTTGTATATATTTAGAGTTTACAACATGTTTTCAAACAACTTTTCTTTATATTGCACTTGCTTTTAAATTGTTTTATATGGAAATAAGTCAGTTATATTGAGTTAAATTATTTATGAGTTGAGCAGAGCCAAGGTAACTGTTGCTTCTTACTCTTTTCACACTTATGCCGTTTTAACATTACAACTCGTTTCACTCGTACATTCAATTTACTGATGCCAGTTGACCTATATGATATCATGATACAGAAGCATGTAACGAGGATCGGCATCCGGACACTGTTGATCCAGTTGAGCACTCTATAATCAGTTAGTGAGCCTCCTTATATTTCAGAGGACTCCTTTTATTATTTTTTTTCAGTACTTCCTTCATAAGGATGTTGTGGGGCCTAACCTAACATCCATTTCAGTTTTAGAGGCTTCACAGATAGACAATGATATTTAAGTCCTTAAGTCTTTTCGTCTTCTTCTATTTGTTAAGACTTGGTTGCCACTTTTGGTCAATTCAATGTTTTAAACCTTTACAACATTCATAGTTAGTATGAATTATCACTTCATTTGATTTTTCATCTTTGTTGTGATTGATCATTGTCTTTCGCTAAGTTAAGTAAGCTAGACCAAGGATCCGCTCAAGGCAACAATGGTCATTGAGTGACGGCCACGTCCAGGGATGTACGCTCGGGGTGTGAGAAACTTAGTTCTAATTTAAAATATTCTTTTAATGTAAATCCAATGAACTATATATACTTCTTTGATAAAGATTTGGTTAATTTTTATTTCCAAAATTGAATAAATGAGTAAAATTAGTAAGAGTTTGATTAGATTAATAAAAAAAATAGTAACTAATCAATAGCTAATAAGCTAATCAATGATACGTACTTCAAGAGAATATGATACAAAATAGACATCAATTTCATGTAACAACTCAAAGTTATATTAGAACAATTTATTCAGCTGCAAAAAACCTAAAGTTTGAAAATTTATTAAACTCTTTATATTATAATTTTACTAAGAGAGAGTTTGATTATAATAATGCAAACCATGTTTTTTTTCACTATTATGTTTTGTATATTACTTTTTATATTATATAATAAGAGGGAAATACCAAGCTCCACTCTGTCAATATGCATTCTTTTTGACAGAAGATATTTGAAAATTTTCATAATTCTCTTGTTTCAGCTCCAATGTACCTCATGTTTAAAATGTATACAATTCTTTGATTAGAAAAAGTAGTCCAGATCACCTGTGAACTTGGGTCTACACACTGCACATGCTTTAAGTCATTTTAAAGAGTTTCATTGCTTTGATCATGTGAGCCACATACAAACTTCATCTTACATCTACCTTTTTCTTCATTTTGCAAACATCCAAATCCCAACTGTTTCCTATGATCCTCCGAGATTTATATGCCCCTTAAAATTCATACAATTTTGAAATTACGAATGAATTAAACACAAAAATTATAAGCATATTGATACTAAATGATAATTAGATAAATATAAATGCATAGCTTCTATATGAACCATATTTATCCTGGTAGAAAAACAAAAAATACTCTCTCAATTTCATATTAATTAAATTTGTGAGATAATTCACATATATTAAGAAAAAATATTCAAGGACACAACTTAAACCATACTTTATAGTTTCTAATATATGTCGTTTTCTTAGTCATAATTCAACATATTTCTCCAACAAATAAAAAGGTAAATATGAAAAAAGTTTCAAATATGCATGTTGACCCTTGAATTGTTGAATAATGAAATAATTCTAAAAATAAGTTAACAATGAATTGGAGGGGGGGGGGGGGTAATCGTTGTGTTTAAAAAATTTAAAGTGACACAAATAAACATTACAAATTTCAAATATGTGTGTGTAGGGGGGGGGGACACACAGACATATGATATAACAAATAAATGAATGTTCGACAATTATTTAACGGTAATAATATAATTCTCATCTTATTATATTTTAATGATAATAATAAATATGAGTATTTATAACCAAAAAACTATTTAAATATTGTTAAAGACTTTTGCTACTCTGAATGCAATAACATTAATTCAATCATCACTAAATATTTTTGTGGTAGTAAATCTTACCGCAAAATAAAAATCTATTTCCACTAAATATCTATTTTGTTAAAGTAGTTCTATATATGGTAATCCACAAATCCAATTGCTAAGTTATAAATATTTTTTTTAAAATGATTTCTGAGAATAGAAGTATATTTAAATTTTACTCTATATTCTTAAAAGATTTACGATGATCAGTTATATTTAAGAATTTTTATCCTATATCATAGAAGGTGAATGTTTTTCATGATATTAGTTTCACAAATAATGATAAAGGAGAAATCAAATTTATCTTTAATTACTTTTTTTTTTAAGTTTAGTTTAGTAAAGAAGCAGATTTACTTTCGGCATTACCTAATAATATAATTTAAATAAATAAAAAAATGTCTTTCATTAATGATTTAAACTTTTAAATAAGATATTCAGTCAGTTCAATATGGTATCAGAGCAAGTAAAAAATCTTCTATCAAAAACATAACAAATAATGTATAGTTTTTTAAAAAAAAAGAACCTGTAATTCCAATATATATTTGCATCAAATCACAAAGGGGTTGGTAGTGTATATAAAAATAATTCCCAATAAATTGTATTAGTAATGCAAACATTTGTAATGCATGTATTAGTTATACTTGTATTAGCTATGCACATATTATTTCTTATGCAACTTTGTTTTAATGTATTAAAAAGTATGTATTGTATAAAAATATTTATTCACGAAAGTATCCTTCAAATTTATATGGTGTCAAATAAGTAAGAGTACTTTTGAGGGGTAAGTGAGTCTATGTTCATATTATGCATACATTAAATTCTTTGTATTACTAACACAATAGATTTCTAGGTATTAGTAATGTACTCCTCAATACAAAATAACATTAGTTATAAATGGCAAGGAAAAATGCACCAAACAAGGAATTAGTAATACTTATATTTAATGCATGCATTATTTTTGCTAATACACTCTACCAAACGATCCTTAAATGTAATTACCACGCATGATCAATTAGTGTAGACTCAACCTCTAGTTTTTTTACTTTTAAATAAAGTTGTTAAAAATCAATATGAATGCCATATTGAAATAAATTATTTCTTAGGGTTTGGACATGAGATGTGAAATCATGATTTGATATCAAAATATAATATGGTGTCGCATCGCTAAATCACATTTCTCGATATGTATTTTTACAAGTAAATGTTTTATGATTAAAAACTTTTAAATGAACATAATTTTATAGAGATTCACTAGTCACTAGTAGTAATAGTTAGTTATCCTTTAATTTAATTCTTTTACATGGTAGAATAATTTCTTCACGTTGAGCATGAGTCCCTTTTAAAAAAAATTCAAATGATGGTATATGAATATAAAGTTATAGGTCACGTGTTGCATTAAATAAAATGGAAATTATGGTTTGAAATTTGAAGTCATACTTTTTTTTTTGAGAAGTTAGCCTCAAATCTCATGTCCAAATATTGATTTGAAAGCAAGACATCGTAGCGTATGTCCAAATAAAGCTTAGAATAAAATTGTTGTGTGAGAAAGATAATTTCACTTGACTACTCAATTAGAAGATATATAGTAGAAAAAGGGATTATGTTATCCAAGAAGTAAAATTTTGGACATGCGATTTCATATCGCAAATTGAAATCACGAGATGAAATCATCGTTTAGATTATGAAATCTCAAATTTCCAAAAATGACTATTGAGGAATCTTCAAATTCAAAAATTTCCCAAGAAGTTAAATTTTTTTGAGAACAACCCAAATTTATATCTACTAACCATATATTTCATATGTATATAAAATATATAATCCATATCATTACTTTTAAAACCATTTATATCTTATATAACAATTATTTTTATCAACACAAAATTTATTATTACTTTAAATGTATTCCTACTCTACCATTTATATCGACCAAATTCGTTATTTTTTATCAACTTTATTACAAAACAAATTGACCCACAAATGATTCAAAGTAACAATGTTAGTTCATATTCTGGGTCATATAATTGAAAAATGCAAGTTCAACGTGAGAAGAATATTCGTGGTATGTAGGATAATTATATTAAATACTAGACACTACAACATAAATTTACTTTATTTTAAATGAAATAAAGTTTGGTCAATAAATGTTGAAATATGTTAGAATAGCTTTGTCATAGTATGATATGTGATTTTATAAACTTTTGTTAATTTAATATGATTGTATAAAGAAGCGAGACAATTTTAATATTTAAAATTTATTGGATCTTATTATGAGAAAACAAGCAACATAAAATGCCCAAACAAAACTTCAACTTTATCTCATAGTATCAAATAATGATTTCATATCGCATGACCAAATGGACCCTGAATATATATATATATATATATATATATATATATATATATATATATATATATATATATATATATATATATTTCTGTGTGTGTGTGTGTGTGTGTGTGTGTGTGTGTGTGTGTGTGTGTGTGTGTGTGTGTGTGTGTGTGTGTGTGTGTGTGTGTGTGTATAACTTAATATTTTGTCTGTATATATCTTTTCAAACGTTTTGTACAAATATCATTAATGCAAAATTACTAAAATAAATTCACTTCTACTATGTTGGTATATATATTATTAACTATGTATTAAGAAATAATATTTATTAGAGAATAAATATTTGCTAAAATTCAATAGATCGTATATTCGTTTATTGTGTCTATTTACTTATATAGTAGATGATTTAGAGTGTAGATGTCACGACTCAAAAATAACAAGTCGTGGTGGCACCTATGTTCCCAACCAATAGGTAAGTCAACCAACATATTTTAACAAACTTAACTAATTAATGTGTGAAAGAGAACAATTATACAAATCTCCAACACCGAGTTTCTTATAAGTATGAATGTGGAAAATTGTAAAAAAGTACTACTGAAGAATTGGCTTCATAAGTACAAGAGCTTCTAAAATACGATGCAAGTCTGAAACTAGAATGACAAATCTTACATAAGGGATATCATGTCTGAATACTGAATAACAGAATAAGTAAAAGATAGAGGGAGGTGTGGGCCACGGAACAGCCAAGCACTTCACCACAACTCCAAGACACTATAAACTCGGACTCAAACTGCTCCTCCAGATGTGCTCCTACTCGAAATTGAATCTGAAGCACAAAGAGTACATCAAGGGTAGAATGAGTACGAAACCACATGTACTCAGTATGTCTCATTGACAGACAAAGAGGAAGTAGTGACATGAGTTTATATAAGAAAAAAATAAATTCTTAAATTATACATGTAAATGTATATACATTACACTTACTATTTAGGTTTCATCAATAAAGGTAATCAAACATCAAATACTTTCCAAACACTAAATAAAACACGTAATCATCACGAATGAATGATCTAATGAAATGAAATGAAATATGATACCATGTAATGATATGTCTCGAAATGCCCAGTACTCAACATGTCTCGGGATGCTCAGTACTCCTCAGAAATACATCGAGAGCTCTTGACCCATGGGGGACTCGCGAGGTCCATATACCGACACGGACGATATCCACGTGTCTGTGCAGACAATCTCAACGCAATATCATAATGTCAAACAATTTCAGCACAAACGGTCTCCACGTGCCCAAATTACAATCTTAAGATCTCACCATCCCCAGCACGGACGATCTCCACGTGCCCAACTGATAGTCAATCTCATGTAAATGCATGTACACAATATTATTTCAATAAAGGGGATGATGATGCACTTGAATCAGTAAAATATCAACATACTACATAACCACCTCGATTATCCCAAACTATACGGGTGAAGTAAAGAAAATACAATCACACAAGGATTTCATGTCAATAACATATAAGCTAATGCCCATATACTTTGGCATTCTCAATTTACAAACCATATTCTATAGTAGTAACTTTCTCTTTTATAACACTGGTACTTCTACCAATGCCCGTCACACCATTGATACGAGACCCCCATCTTTCGCCCTTACCCTTTTGTCTATTTCATTTTTTTAATTAGGAAAACGTCTTTCAACAAGTCGAAAATTCTTAACATATCTTAAGTGTCGATTCTCGTGGAACGAATCTTCAAGATAGTCCTTTCCCTTTTCGCAAAGTTTCAAAACGCTCATGATCTACCAATGATGCAATATTCGTATGTGAGCGAGTTTATAGATATTCAAATTATTATAGGTATACCGTAGATCCTAAAAGTCACTCGTAACTCTAATCAAGCCCCACATTCTTGATATAATTTATATGTCAAAATCATCACATTTGCTAATTTCAAGTCAAGAATTGAACCTTAATCTCTTCAAAAATCATAATTTTAATGGTATTCAGATAACACTATTCAAATAATATTTAATTACCTACCTCAATATATTTAACTTAAATCTTTATTTGATATTTAATCGAAGCTGGTCACTGTAATATCTAAACTACGAACAAGCAGAATGCACTACAACGTGACAATCTATAAAAATTGTCAAATCCCAAAAATTTCATAACAAATGCCAATCATTGGCAATCTTTAAAAATAATTGAGTCATGATTCTTACTGCCAATGATTGGCTCATGATTTACCACCACCATTTTTTTTTACTATTAAATAAACTTAAAGTGCACAAAATTGGCTTCCGATCCTTTCCAACAAAAATTGTATAACGCCTTCAATAATAAGAAGAAATAATTTAATGCCAGTTGCCAACATATATATCACCGAAAAACAATTTCTTAGTTCATATTTTCGACCAGACGAGAACATTCACTTCCTGCACATTGTTTTAACCTCTTGCACAAAAATTTACAATCAATTTCATGAATCTTAGTGTTAACTATATGTGTCAAGTCTCGTATTTCTAAATTTTAAATATAAGTTAAGTCTAACCTTCCCAAGATTCATAAATCTAATAGTATTCCATCCAATATAATATGATACAATATAATATAATGCAATATCTCTATATCTAAGTACCTAATATATTAATAACTAAATCTATACTATAATAAATAATAAATATAAATTTATAGGAGGAACCAATGGTTACAAACCAGTGGTGCCCTCAGGAACAAAAAAAACAACATTTCCCTTCCCATTAATATAATCACATGACCCCAAATATTTCCCCTCAACTTGATTAAGTATAACAACTACACTACTAATAATAATAACAGAAACAACATACTCCAACTGCAACTAGGAAGAAAAAATATACATCGGTCCCTGCAAATTTTCCTATCAATTCCCTTATTATAATAATAAATAGAAGAAGAAGGGATCACCTTTCCATATACCTTACATTCACTATGATCCATATAATAATCAAGAAAATTTCTAAATTTCTTCTTACCTGAAGATTTCGTTGGTTCCCTCAAGTTCTGTAGTCACACCGCCCAGGTAGTTTTCTAACCCTTTTATTTTTTGCCTTAATGTTAATGGCAATAGTATAACAATAAACTACTCCCACTAACTCAAAAAATTAATGGGTCAAGTAAAAGGTATTAAATGAATTATTGATATGACCCACAAACTATTACCTAAATACTCTTTGTCTTCGAATAGTTTTAAAATACCTCTTTAAATTTTCCAAAGGAGTCTAATAGTCCTAGTTCTCAAAACGACCTAGCAAATCATTACATCATATACTACTTAAAAAAACGTTCGTCCTCGAACGAAAAAAAAAAAGATCTAACCTGAACGCTGAAAAAGATGAGGATGTTTACTCCTCATGTCTTACTTTGTCTCCCATGTAGCCTCCTCCACTGGACGATGCTTCCATTGAACCTTTAGTGAAGCAATCTCCTTGGACCTTAGCTTCCGAATTTGCCTATTCAAAATGGTTATCGGCTCTTCTTCAAAAGCCAACTTATGATCAAGTAACACTAAATCCAATTGAATCACATGAGCACCACCGTGATGATACTTCTTCAACATTGAAATATAAAATACAGGATAGACACCTAACAATCCAGGTGGCAAAGCCAACTGATATGCCACCTCACCAATACGCTCCACAATCTCAAAAGGACCAATATAACTTGGACTCAACTTGCCCTTCTTTCCAAATCTCATCACACACTTCATGGGTGAAATCTTAAGTAGAACCCTCTCTCCAACCATAAACTCCAAATCACGAACCTTCCTATTTGCATAACACTTTTTCCTACTCTGTGTCATGAGAAGTCTATCTTGGATCAATTTGACCTTGTCCAAAGACTCCCTCAGCAAATATGTACCCCACGGTCTAACCTCAAATGGATCAAACAAACCAATTGGAGATCGACATCTCCTTCTATACAAATCCTCAAATGGTTCCATCTCAATGCTCGAATGATAACTATTATTGTAAGCAAATTCCGCTTATGGCAAAAACAGATCCTAGTGACCACCAAAGTAAATCACACATGCCCACAACATGTGATCAAGAACCTGAATAGTTCATTCAGACTGACAATCAGTCTGAGGATGAAAGGTTGTACAAAGATCCACTCGAGTGCCCAGCTCGTTCTGTATAGAACGCCAAAAATAAGATGTAAATTGGGTGACACGATCTGAAATAACAGAAATAGGAACCCCATCAAAACGAACTATCTCTCGAATATAAATCTTGGCTAACTTCTCTGAATTGTAGCTAGCCGAACTGGCATGAACAGTGCAGACTTAGTCAATCGATCTACGATGACTCATATAGCATCAAACTTACACAAGGTACATGAAAACCCTACTACAAAGTCCATAGAAATGCGCTTCCACTTCCATTCAAGTATGGGCATCCTCTAAGTCATACCTCCAGGCTTTTGGTGTTCATATTTCACATGCTAACAATTAAAACACCGAGATACAAAATCTACTATGTTCCTCTTCATACGACACCACCAATAATGTTTCTTCAAGCCACGATACATCTTAGTAGCCCTTGGATGAATAGAGTACCTCGAACTATGGGCCTCCTCCATGATCAATCTAGTAAAATCACATGTTCGAGGAACACAGATGCGACCCTTAATCCTCAAAACTCCCTCATTATTAAAAATTGCAGCCTTGGCTTCTCCTTTTAACACCTTGTCTCTAATCTTACATGAATCACTATCATCAAACTGTTTAGCCCGAATATGTTCCAACAAGGATGACCTAGCCTCCATATAAGCCAAAACCTTCCCAGGTTCTGAAATATCAAGTGTCACAAATCTATTGGCCAAGGATTGGACATCGCTAGCTAAATGAAACTCGTCAACCTGTAAAATTGCAAGACTACACATACTTACCACCTTTTGACTCAAGGCATCTCCTACAACTTTTGCCTTGCCTAGATGATATAGAATAGTCATGTCGTAGTCCTTGAGCAACTCCAACCATCTCCGCTGCCTCAAATTTTCAGATCCCTGTGATTGAATATATATTGGAGGCTACGATGATCCGTGAACACCTCACAATGCACACCATAAACATAATGCCTCCATATTTTCAATGCAAACACAACAGCTGCCAACTCTAAATCATGAATAGGATAGTTCTTCTCATGAACCTTCAACTATCTCAAAGCATGAACTATCACTTTTCCCTTCTACATTAATACACAACCAAGACCAATCCGACAAGCATCACAATACACAACAAAACCCTCTCCCTCCACGGGTACGGTAAAAATCGAAGCAGTAGTTAATAAAGTCTTGATCTTTTGGAAATTTACCTGACACTCGTCAGACCACTGAAAAGTCACCTCTTTCTGTGTTAATCTAGTTAATAGAGATGCAATGGATGAGAAACCCTCAAAAAATCATCGATAATAATCTGAAGGCCTAAGAAACTCCAAATCTCGATAAGTGAAGAAGGTCTGACCCAATCTCTAACTGCCTCAATCTTTTTAGGATCCACCATCATACCCTCTTTGGACACTACATGTCCTTATAATGCTACTGAACTAAGCCAAAGCTCACACTTTGAAAACTTTTCATAAAGCTTCTTCTCCTTCAGAATCCCAAGCACGATCCTCAAATGTTGTTCATGTCCCTCCTTAGTGCGTGAGTATATTAATATATCATCTATGAAGACAATAACAAAGGAATCCAAATACGGTCTGAAAACTCCATTCATCAGGTCCATAAAAGCTTTAGGGGCATTCGTCAATCCAAAAGACATCACTAAAAGCTCATAATGGCCATAACGTGTCCTAAAATCTGTCTTTGGGATATCCTCCGCCCTAACCTTCAGTTAGTGATAGCCAGATCTAAAATCAATCTTGGAGAAAACTGAAGCACCTTGCAACTGATCAAATATATCATCAATACGAGGTATCGGATACTTATTTCTTATGGTTACCTTGTTCAACTGCCGATAGTCAATACACATACGCATATATCCATCCTTATTCTTCAGAAATACACTGGAGCATACCAAGGACATACACTCAGTCTAATAAAACCCTTCTTAAACAAATCCTGCAACTGGTGCTTCAACACTCTCAATTCAGTCAGTGTCATACGACAAGGAGGAATAGAAATAGGCTGAGTGTCTTGCTCCACATCAATACACAAATCAATATCACGACCTGCTGGAAGACCTTGGCAAATCGGTAGGGGAATACCTCTGAAAATTCACTCACTACTGGAATAGACTCAAGCATAGAAGTCTCAATACTAGTATCTCAAATGTGGGCCAAGTAAGCCAAACATCCTCTCTGTACCAACTCACGAGCCTTAAGAAATGACATCACACACTTAGGAGGGTGACTAAGAGAACCTCTCCATTCTACTATAGAAATTAAAGGCATAGCTAAAGTGATTGTCTTGGCATGACAATTTTAAATTGTGTTGTAAGAAGATAACCAATCCATACCGAGAATCACATCAAAATCTATAATATATAAGACCTTTAAATCTAAATGAGTGTCATACCACATCAAGGTGATAGTACATGATCAATATACCCGATCTACAACTACAGAATCCCCGACAGGAGTAGAAACATGTATCGGCAAATCAAGAGACACATAAAATATATCCATACTAGGAACAAAATATGTGGACACATAAGAATAAGTAGAGCCTAGATCAAATAATACAGTAGCTGGTCGATGACAAATCGGAATAATACATGTGATAACTACATCTGAAGCCTCAGCCTCTGGCCTACCTGGCAAAGCATAACAGTGAAAGCGACCTCCATCAGATTATGAAGCTCCACGACCACCACCTCGACCAGAAGGAGAAACACCTCTACCTGAGTAAGAACCAGTTGTACCACTCAGTGCACCACCCCTAGCTACAGGTTGTACAGCCCTGAAACTCGAAGCCTTAGTACCCTGATGTAAGCCACCACGTATGGTTCTAGGGTAGTCTCTCACAAAGTGTCCCATAACATCATACTCAAAATAGTCCCTACAATACGCACGTGGATAAGAGGAACCTGACCGACTAGAATTCCTTCCATGAACTATAGGCCTACAAGATGAACCCTCTGAAGTATCAATTGCGCTCTAAGAACTATGCCTAGACTAACCAACCTCAGACGCAGGTATAGCAGCATGAATGGGTCTGCTGGACTGAGAGTGATAAAATCGACTCCTAGGCGGAGCACCACCAAAATCACCTGAATACGGGCCATCTTTCCCTCACGCTGCTCAAATCCCTCATGTCGAATCATCTCCAACTCCTTAGCAGCATCCAACACTTTCTGGAACGCAACACCAGAAGCAGCAACCTGAGAAACTCCTAGACGAATTGGAATAATCATCCCCTTAACAAAACTCTTCAAGCTCTCAACCTCTGTGGGAAGTATCATCGAAGAATGCCTAGCCAAAGCATGAAATATACCCTCATATTCTGCAACTGACATACCACGTTGCTGCAAACCCTCAAATTCGGTCCTCTTGCGGACCCTCTCGCTACGTGGAACAAATTTTGATAGAAATACCTGAGTAAACTGAGTCCAGGATAGTGGAGGAGATCTAGCTGGCCTTTTACTAATATAATCCCTCCACCACTGCTTGGCAGAGCCAGTCATTTGAAACGTTGTGTAGTGATCTCCATGAGACTACACTAATCCAAGATTATGCAACCTCTGATGACAACTAACTATAAATGCATATGCATCTTCATTTAAATCACACGTATAAGTAGGAGGATTTATTATTCTGAACCTCCCAAACATATTTTCCTCATCAATTGTCATAGAAGGTATGTTTGCTATATGTGATGCAATATCTGGAAACTCCAGACTATCCAAACGAGGAGCTACAGCATCAGCTCGTTGAGTCCTGAGAGACTGAGAATCAGGAGCAACTATCGGATCTGGAGTCTGACCTCTAACACGGGTCTGTTATCCATCAGAAGTGACAGTCAAAGCTCCTGCCAGAGCCATTCCCTTTAGGATTCTTAACGTACGAGCCAAGGTATTTTGAAGCATAGGGGTGGCAATAGTACCGGGTGGAGCCTTAGCTTGCCCAACCCCCTCGACACGATCATGCACATCCCCCTGAATAACATCTGCATCAAGAGGTACGGTCCTATCACGATGCTGGGTAGCTATTGGTACTTGACCTTCCATAGGTGCTGCAATACGGCCCCTACCCCAACCTCAAGCTCGTCCCCTGCCTCTACCTCAGATAATGTTCAAAGAAGCAGGCGCAAGAATAGGATCTCGCCACAACTTTCCGGTGTATGAGTCCTCGCCATCTAAGGAATGACATATCGAGATTAAAATTTTAACAAGAACAAGTGTGCACGATAGTGAATGAAAGAACAAAATATGTCCTAACTCTCCTATAGCCTCTCGAGACAGGTATGGACGTCTTCATACCGATACACAAGACTCTACTAGACATTGCTCTTGTACTCGTGAGACTGGTGAACCTAGGGCTTTAATACCAAATTGTCACGACCCAAAAATCACAAGTCGTGATGGCACCTATGTTTCCAACCAATAGGTTAGCCAACCAAATATTTTAACAAAATTAAATAACTAATTGAGTGAAAGACAATAATTAGCCAAATTTCCAACACTAAGTGTCTTACTAGTACAAATGCGGAAAACTGAAAAAATTAATACCCAAGAATTGGTTTCATAAATACAAGAGTTTCTAAACTATGATGCAAGTCTGAAACTAGAATGAAAAATCTAACATCATGGATATCCTGTCTGAATATTGAATAACAGAATAACTAAAACATAGAGGGAGGTGTGGGCTACGGAACAACCAAGCAACTCACCACAACTCCAAGACACTCCAAACCCGAACTAAAACTACTCCTCGAGATATGCTCCTACTCGAAATCAAATTTGCACCACAAAGAGTGCAACAAGTGTAGTATGAGTGTGAAACCACGTGTACCCAATAGATCTAATTCACCGACAACGAAGAAGTAGTGATGGGAGTTTATATAAGAAAAAAGTAAATTCTTAAATTATACAAGGTGTATATATATATATATATATATATATATATATATATATATATATATATATATATATATATATATATATTACACTTACTTTTTAGGTTTCATCAATAAAGGTAATCAAACATCAAATACTTTCCAAACACTAAACAAAACACATAATCATCAAGAATGAATGATGTGATGAAATGCAATATGATACCATGAAATGATATGTTTCAGAATACCCAGTACTCACTCAACCGTATATACATGATACTCCTCGGAAATACATCACGAGCTCATGACCCATGGGGGACTCGCGAGGTCTATATAACGACATAGACAATCTCCATGTGTCTATGCGAACGATCTCAACGCACTATCATAATATCAAACAATATCTGCACGGACGGTCTCCAGGTGCCCAAATTACAATCTTAACATCTCACCATCCCCAACACGAACGATCTCCTCGGGCCCAACTTTTACTCAATTTCATGTGAATGCATGTACCCAATATTATTTCAATAATGGGGATGATGATGCACTTGAATCAGTCAAATATCAACATAATACATAACCACCTCGATTATCCCAAACTATACGGGTGAAGTAAAGAAAATACAATCACACAAGGATTTCAAGTCAATAACATATTAGCTAATGCCCATATACTTTGGCATTCACAATTTACAAACCATATTCTATAGTAGTAACTTTCCCTTTTATAACACCGGTACTTGTACCAATGCCCGTCACACCGTTTATACGAGGCCCCCTTCTTTCACCCTTACCCCTTTATCTATTTCATTTTTTTAATTAGAAAAACATCATTTAACAAGTCTAAAAGTCTTAACACACATTAAGTGCTGAGTAGAGATAGTTGTTTTAAACTGGCTGACAAAAACATATTCTCTAAACTATTATATGTACTTATACTATTGATCCTGATATAACTATTATGATCGGTATATATTAATTATCATTTTGATTTATTAAAAGGTGAGATTCTGAGATGGGTCAATATGCCTGGTATGTTGGATGATAATAATATATATTGGTGAAATAATAAGTTAGTTGATGAAATCAATGTGTCGTTATAGATATTGACTGATATGCCTTTTTGAGAAACTTATAAGTTTTCATTGTGTAACATCTTGCAAGTGGATTTATGAATCCGAAAAATGAAATTAATTAAGTAGTGCTCTAAATGAAATTAATCATTAAGTTAAATTCGTCGTAAATTTAATTTATTGAATAGTATCTGAAATCTTAACATGGGGAATTACATAAGTGTTTAATGGGGAATTACGATATAGAGGAGTGCAATTACGAATTTCAAGTGGAATGATTTGTAATTTATTATGGTAAGATTAATTCAAATATTTCAAGTGGAATGATTTGTAATTTTATGGTAAGATTAATTCAAATTAAATATTTGAAATTATTTCCATAATAGGAAGCCTCGGTAATTAATTATATGGTCCCTATAGTGCCCATATTTAACTAGAACTCAGAATTCTATTTCTATATAAACAAAAAGGAAGAATAATATGGGTTTTTCTAGTCTTCTAGAAAAACTAGGTTTTCTAGTCCTTTTTGGATTAGGAAGAAATCTCTGTATTACGGGATTCTCCTAACCTAGAAAAAAGATGATTAGTTTTCTATTTAATACTTGCCCACCCAAGTATTTAGAGAGTTCGGATGTGACTTGGGATCACTGTAGAACACCATAGCTATTTTGTAGGTTCGCTTTAAAGTTTATCTATCTGGGGATTCGCTTGAAGGTATCAGCTCACGCTTCAAGGGGTATTTATCGAATCAAATTTCTGCATGTTTATGTGTTCTAGCATAAATGATATTAGTTATCTATTATTTATGTAAGCAGTAAAGATCCTGATATACTTCCGTTGTGCATATATGTATTCTAACAATTGGCATCAAAAGTCTTGCTTACACCTATATAGATAGCCTAGATTGAAATATATAAGTACGATTGTATATCTTTCATGTAAAGAAGTCGATGAGTTTTCTATAAAGATGCCGCCTACCCTGATACTAAATTGATTCTGTAATCTTTGTTAAAGGCTGATTATGTGGGAAAAAAAAGGAAGAAGAAAGAATTGACGGTGGCAGTTAAGATACTTCTATAAAGTGGAATATATCTTTACTTGACCCAAGAGTTTCTTGTAAAAAAAAGTTAAAGCATTATCTTGTTAGCAGAACTAGAAAACAATAAGGAAGTGACAATAAGTAACATTATTAATCATTTTTCATTAAGTTATTTTTTACTAGTGGTTGTCACTTGTTAATTGTTAAGTGCAATTTCGTATGGGTCGGCAGCAACAATTATATCCGTTGTATCTATTAGTTTTTCCGAGTGATTGGGCATACAGTAATTCTGGTCAAATTATTGATGAAGTGTAGCTTCACTTGCTTATTTTTTTTTTATTGAAGAGGAATCAATCATTTTTCTTTGAACTAAATGGTTATAGTTATACAATTTTACACAAGAATATATAATTTTTTTTTAAAAGATTCCAATTAATATGAAATTTGGTAAGTTCATTGATGACGACCTAGTAAGAAGTACTCATTTCTATGTGGTTATAATTATTTTGAGGTCGTTGAAATGGTGTTAAAGTTGTTCTTTGGCACTAAATTGTAATTTAGTATGAATGACATCCTTTATATTGATTTTATTTATGTTATATGTGGTCCATGATTACACATGATGAGTTAACGGAAATTGATATATGATAAGGATATAGATCTATTCATTTTTCCTTAAATCGTTTGAATCAGAATTTGATCATAGATTTGGAGATAAATATTATTTTTGAACTCCAATTGATCAGAAATTCGGTTAGTTCATCAGAAACGATCAAATTTGAATGCTCATTGTTATACAGTGATTTGGTAATTTGAGATCGTTCAGATGATGTTTTTAGATAATTTTTGTATCTTGAAAAATTAATTTTATCAAAAAATTACTCGAATATGATATAGTGGTGATAGAGTTTGTTCTCTATAATCATGATGACTAAATTTTTGTGAAATATTAAGTTCATGTGTTGGCTTAGACCTCCCTCCATAACGGATGAAATTAATACAAGTCATTAAAATTTAATCTCTAGTTTTGATTATCTTTATTGACTCCCTTAAACTGAGTAATATTAGATAAGATCAATGCATCTAGGGATACTGATATTCACTAGACTTAAACTAACATATACTCTCCATCTGAGTTGGCTTTTGTTTTAAATTTGTTGAAGTGAATATCTGATACCATATATATATATGTTGCATGAGTAGTCATTTTTTCATCAAAATTTATTGTTCAAGATGCATAGATATCTAAAAGGCGTGCTTTGAATTTTAATATTCAATGTATACATAAACATGCTTTACATTGAAATTTAGAATTTTGTGCGTTATTATTAATTCATTTATCTATTTCACAAAATGATGATATATAATAAGAATTACTGAGCGGGAAAATATTAAATTTTATTATGACCAAACAACGTTTTCAACCAAATTGATCAAAGTTTTAGAACTAGAAAAAAAATTCTGATTGATCTGAAATTTCGTAAATTTATAAGAACGACCTAGTAAGAAATTAATTTTTTTGGATCGTCATATGATTTTTTGGTCTTAATTGATAAAATAGTAGTGAAGTATTAGTTTTATGTGTTGGCTTAGACCTTCCTCCCTAACGGATGAAATTGATAATAGTCACTATGTATTTAATTTTCTAGTTTTGATAATCTATATTAACTCTCCTAAACTGAGTAATTTAAGATTGGATCAATGTAGCTAGAGGATATTCACTTGACTTAAACTAACAATAGATTCTTCAACTGAATTACGTCTGTATAAGTTTATGGAGTGAATAATTGGTCATTGTACATGTGTATTGCACGAGTAGTTCTCCAATCCCAACGATTGGCTATTCGAGATGCATGGATATATATGAATGAGCCCTGAATTTCCTTATTCGGGATTACTCGAAATATTATGATCTATTTAACGTATTGTGTCTCATATTCTCAATAGACTTTACACACCCACTTAGTACTACTTAAGATTTTCTTTTGATAGAGATAAGATATTAACTTAATGAATGCATTGTATATGTACCTTATGTTAGAAGAAATCATATTCAGTTTCTAACAAGATAAGAGATGAATATATAATATGTTTATTTGTAACTCTTCTATCATTGAGTTTGATAAATAATTTATCTCTTGTGGTATATTGATGCATGATTATTTTATAAGTATGAGAGAATCAAATTATAATAATCTGTCTCATAAAGGAGAATGTCTTTTAAATTGAATGAAGTTTATTTGTACACTAGGGTCTAAGTCAATTATTATGAATAGCATTTTGAGGTTGGTTAATTAATGGACATAATTGTTCATTGAAAGGGAAGTCACTACCAACATGTACATTTTGTTTAGAAGGAAAAAAAGACGAAGAGATCTTAGTTTCTCTTAAAAAGGATTTAAGAGGTAGCGATAAGTTATAATTAATCTATCTGATTTGTGTAATAAATGAGCACATGCGCAAGAGGTGAATTTGAATTTTTGAGTTTTCAACAAAATTACTCGTGATATGAATATATTTTTTGATATTTTATAAGTCTAAATATCTTGATAAACTCAAAATATATTTAAAACACGTGAATGTATCATCATGAAAAATATATAAAGTTACTACAATCTGATTGTAGTGACGTAAACCTCTTTTGCAGAGCTGATAAATGACTTATCTTATAGAATAGTTGTCTTTCAATTGTCTATGCTAGACACTCTATAATAGATTGTTGTAAAAGAGAAAATAATTAGACGCTTATGAAGATTATGAGATTATTTTTTGACTTATTATTAATTATTTTATTTTTTTTGGGATAGGTTCTAATAACTACATTCCAAATTCACTTTTTTTTTTATATTAGTACCTTGAGAAACTATAAAACTAGTTGAATTTGGCGTAAGTGTAATCTGTGACATGTTCAGATATAGGATTGTCCAGCACATGTGCTGAGTGGGAGAATAAAAAAAATTGGAATTAAGAACGGAATGTGTATGTTAATCGGATATCCTAGAGAATGAAACAAGGTTTTTTATAGTGTCCTAAAGAAAATAAGTCAACTGTTACCACAACTTTCTAATTTCTAGAAAAAGATAATTTTAGTAAACCATGTTCCTAGAAGTAAATTACTTTACGGGAATTGAACAAAGAAATAAAAAATATGTCAATTGTAAATTTGTATGCTCAAGAACATCTAATGGGTATGTCAGAATTGACGTCCCATTGCACTTAAGTTGTCTGAGAAATGTTACTAGACATAAGCAAACTATTATCTCAAGTAGTGGGAGTGATGTTGAACAAATTAAAAGAACACTTCATGGGACGTTGTTAATATTTCATTATCGAAAGATTTTGAAGAAAATACTAAAACTCAAGAACATGATAGTGTGATTATAATTGTAGTACTTAGTAGTAGCGGGAGAATCATAACGAAGATTGAGTTGTTTTGTTATTCTTGAGAGAACTTTTATGATAGAGCTCCTGAAAAGAAGTATACTCTAGGAGAGTTTCATGATAAGGTCTCTCAAGATCTAGTACAAAATCATTTTTTACAAGGAAGCACTACTAGACAAAATTGCATGAGAAAATACCTTGGTAAATTTTCTTTCGATAAGGAATAAAGGTATGCTTGCGAAAGTTGTAAATGCATAGTTAAGAGTCTAAGTGGGAAACTGTTCGGCTATATACTATTAATCATGTTTTTTGACATAGTATTCTAACAATATTAAAGATTAAATATCTAAGTGGAAGATTGTTAGGGTATATACAATTAACCATGCATTTGGATATAGTACATTAAAATAATTGTGATGGTTAAAAGTCTAAGTCGGAGATTGTTGGGATATATAGTATTAACCATGTGTTAAGAAACAATATTTATTAGAGAATAAATATTTTCTAAAGTTCAATAGATCATATATTCGTTTATGGTGTATATTTACTTATAGGGTTTTTTTTTTTTACTAAAGGATGAGTATTTTATTTGGATTGATATGTCACATCTTCACCATGTTGAATGAAGACTGAAATTTGTCACTATATTTTTCAAAGATGTACATCACCTATTACATTTAAGTTTTTTTTGTCCTATGTCCTATTATGTGAATGTTTTTCATGATATTAAATTCACTAATAATGACAAAGCAGTAGTCAAATGTATTTTTAATTATTTTATTTTCAAGTTTAGTTTAGTAAAGAATTAGTTTTCTTGTAGCAGTACCTGATAGTATGATTAGATAAATATAAAAAATATGTTTTCATTTATAATTGGGAAAATACACAAGTATCTCTTAGACTATAATCGAAATTTCAGAGACACGCCTTAACTAAACTAAGGTACCATTACCCCCGAATCCATTTTTCCGGTAATTTTGTGCACCTTCTGGCTTACGTGGCATCCTAATATCTCCCAAGCACCTCAATTGTGTGGAGTCAAGAAGTGTACCACGTAAGACAAAATGTGTTCAATGTTACAAAAAAAATCTTAGGGGGGGAGGGGGGAGTAATAGGACCTTATTTTAGTTAAGGTGTTCTCTTGAATTTCGGTCATAGTCTAGGGGTACTAATGTCTTATCCCTTAATAATTTAAATTTTTTAATAAGATACTCACTTAGTTCAATTTGGTATTAGAGAAAGTAAAAACTCACCTATAAAAACTAAGTAAATAATGCATAAATTAAAAAATATAACTTGTACTTCCAATATATACTTGCATAAATTCACTAAATATAATAACCATGCATGATAACTTAGTGTAGACTCAACCTCTTAATGTTTACCTTTAAATTAAGTTATCAAAAATAAATATTGATACCATATGAAGTAAATATACTCTTAGGTTGGTTAGAACATAAGATGCGAAATCATATTATGTTATCAGAATATTTTAAGGAATCACATCGATAAATCACACATCTCTCTTTATATTTTTTATAAATAAATATTTTTTAATTAGAAACTTTCAAATATACATAATTTTATAAAGATTCAGTAGTAGTAGTAATTAGTTATTCCTTAATTTAATTCTTTCATATGGTAGAATAATCTCTTCACGTGGAGCATAAGGCCCTCTTATAAAATTTAAAATGATGGTTTATATATTAACTTATAGATCAAGTGTTGCGTTAAAAAAAATAAAATTAGGGTGTGAAATTTAAAATCATACTCTGTTAGAGATGTTAGTCGCAAATCGCATGTCCAAATATTAATTTGAATCAAGATGTCATAGGGTATGTCCAAATACAAGCTTAGAATAAAATAGTTATATACCAAATAAAATTTCACCTCTATTTTGATTACTCAATTAGAAGAATGTGAGTAGAAATAAGAGATTATGTCTTTTAATAAGTGAAATTTTGGACTTGCAATATGATGTCGCAATAAGAAATCACAAGATGAAATCAACATTTGGACATGCGATTTTACGCTGATTGCATATCATGAGATTAAATCTCAAATTCTCCAAAAATCATGATCTGAAAATTTTCAAATTCAAAAATAGACCAACAAATTTAAATTTTGTAAAAACAAATCACATCTATATCTACTAACAATTTATTTCATACGTAATATAAAATATATAATTCATACTATTACTTTTTGTAACGACCCATTTGGTTGTTTTGAGTACTAGCGCTTTCTATGACATAAAATACTTTCTAAAAGGTTCAAAATGGATATTTTGGACTATTTATAATTATAATTATAAAATTTGTGGGGTTGATTTAATATTTTATTTAGTTTATGGTTAAACAAAATACAATAAAATATATTGTGGGTCACTTTTACCGTTTATTTTATAATTAGTAAATTTAGTTGTGCTACACGCGATGTATAAATGTTTTTTTAAAAATTTTTGACATAGATTAGCTAATAAATTTTATCATTTAGATTTATAATTTAAACTCAATTCATGAATTGATTTTATTAAAAAATAAATATCCTTAAATTAGCAATACGGTCAAATATCTATATTTTTTTTGGTTGAATAGTATCTATTCTTTTAAGTTAGTTATAATATATAATTAAGAATTTATGACTTTATTATCTATTTCAATGAGTTTTCAAAATTAAATATGGTCTATTTTGACATTTTGTTAAAAAATTAATGTGAAATTTTTAGTCTTTTAAATTTTTTAAAAAATATCAAAAGAATTAAAATAGTAAAAAATCCAAAAATATTCTTAGAAATATAAAAAAAAAACTATTTGTAATAGATAAGCTACCTATAATTTGAAGACTTGGAAAAGTACTTCAGTATTTGTGCATTAAAATTTAAAGTCTTCTCTCTATATATTGATTCTTTGGAAGGAAATGGGTGATACATGATTTTAGTTCGGTAAAAATGATTTTTAGTGATATAGAATAAACATAAAATTAATATATTGTTGTTAAAATTCATAACAAACAAAGTAATAAATGAACAATTATAAATGAATTATAAAAGATTTTATGTAAGTTAAAAAAAAAATCTTATAATATCGAATTAAACTTATAATTCGACTTAAATTTTTTCTAAATAAGGTAAATATAAAAAAAGTTGTTCACAAATAATATGAATATCCATAATTATTAACGATAAATAATATTTTCATATCATTAAAGTGTACGAGAAAAAGTTAGTAAATTTTTAGAATCATTATAAGGGAGGATAAATGGTTACGTAATAAGTATATTTGAAATAGGTTTATGTATTAGTTTTATCCTTACTAAATTTTCTTTTATAAATCTACGTTATTTTAAAATTTATTTCAATGCTAATTTTTTAGTCTCCCTTTTTTCTTATTTTACTTTTCATGTTTTTAATCTTTGCTTATTTGATTCCATTAAGAAAACACTAACAATTATCATCGTAATTTAGAGAATCAAGTTTGCTCGTGTTTAGTATTTTTATTAAATTTTTAAAAAAAGTAACAATTACACATCTTAACATAATCAATTTAGCTTGTATTTAGCTTTTCATTAATTTATGCAAATGTTTAAAATGAATTCTCTTAATTAATTTTTATTATATTTTTCATGATTCATATTTTATTGAAAATTTAGAAATAACTTCATATATTGATGTTTTATCAATTCACTAATTAAACTGATGAGTAACCAATCAGCTCTTATTGCATTGGAGGTTTAACAGGAGACTATAAACAATCCTCACAATAATAACAACAAAAAGACATTAAATTATGGTTAACTAATCAAGCAAAATACTAAAACTATTTAGTTATATATGATTTGAAGAGGAAAGAAGAATCATATTCTCACATAACATAATTCAATTCTTCAAAATTTACGAAGGGAATAAAATAATCAGTTTCTTTAGAAACTACAAGAATAAGAAAAAAAGTCTCAAAAAACTACAAAGAGAAGCAAAAGAGAAAATGAACAAATTAATTTTTCTGTTAAAAAAATCATGACTTTTATCATAAACAATCCAAATTAAAAATATCATATGTATAATTATAATAAAACAAAAATGATAATGATAATTAGACACGTCAAATTATTTACCTCACAACATCAAACTATGCAAAATATCTAACATTTTTCATTATATATCCCCCTCCTGCAAAAATAAGATCAACGAAGACAAAAGAATAACAAATCAAAGAAACAAAAAATAAAGAATAAGGAAAATAATATTAAAATGACCATCATACATGTCTTAGACTGAGTTTTTATAGGTGTAATATTTAGGAATTATATTTTTTTATTATAAATAATTTGAAGGTTATGAATATGAAAGGTTAGGAGTTATATATATATTATTAATGTCACGATCCAAAATTTGAGCGTGATGGAACTCGTCTTATCGCGCCAAGACAAGTCAGCTTAACATACAACTAATACAATAAAATGCAGAAAATTTACTACAACTTAAATTATACTCTCAAAATCTTGTTGTCACGTGTACAAGCCTCTATAGTATTACAATTGATTAAAAATAAATTATACGTCTCATATAAAATTGTTTCTAGAGTAGAACAAAATCGTAAACCGGAGTAAGAAAGTCTGTTGAGAAGACAAACAACTATCTCACAAATCTCCAAGAATCCTCGAAAAAGAAGAAAATATATCATAAAGGTCCGGGCTAGAAACCTACAAAAAAATTGTAGAAGCAAAAAGTGAGTACCAAACCACAAGGTACTAACAAGTAAACCCCTAAACACAATCTAAGGGGATGAAATACGGTTACTACTACCACCCAAACCAAACCTCCACAATTATGACCTGCATAAAAATCAGCCCAACCTAACAGCTGTAACAACCTGTTTAGTCGTTTTGAGCAGCAGATTTTAATTCTGGAAAAATTGGCTGAAACGACGGACCCCACAACGGACCGTCATGGGCACGACGGACCGTCGCAGGGTCTCGTTTCAAAACACTTAGAAATTCTGAAATTGGGTACTGAAAATCGACTCTCTGAACTTCGTGACGGAATGGCAGGACGGACCATCACAGGCGTGACGGACCGTCACAAATTCTTTAGTGGAAATCTAGTCTCTGAACTTTGCGACGACCTGCAGGACGGACCGTCGCAGGCACGACGGGCCGTCACAGACTGCGTAATCCTAGTCTGGGTCGGATTTCTTTAAATGTTTTAAGGGACGTTTTGGACTATTCCTGCTTTAATTATACAGTTAGTGGGTTAATGTTAATAAGTCTAATTACTTGGGGGTTAAAAGAGGTAAACTTAAGTTAATTAGTGGGTTACTATTGCCATCTTTTATTCTTAATTATATGCTAATTAGGGTAAAAGAAAGAGGGTTTGAATAGGAAAAAAATAGAAAGAACAAGAGAGAGAGAGAGGATCGATCGAACGAGGAAGAGAAAAACACAAAGCTTTGGGGAATTTGCTTGCTTGATCACTAATCTTCGGTGGAGGTAGGTTATGGTTTCTATACTATTCGTAGTAAACTCTTAATAGCAATGATATGTATTGATAGTATTGTAAACCCTGCTATGTGCTTAACTGTATGCTTGCATGAATGGGATTATATGGTCGTGATAAAATAAGCATGATGAAGCTATTGAATCCCAAATCTTGATAAAAACCTAATCTCTTGTTAATGATGATGCCTTGGTATAAGAAAAGGCTTGATGAACAAAGTAATGAGATTGATGATGCTTTAGTATAAGAGAAGGCTTGATGAATTGATAGAATGAGATTAGAGGATCAGAGTGTCACGTTCCGACACATAGAATTAAGCGATCGGGTGTCACGAACCGACACGGAGATTTAGGGGATCGGGTGTCACGAACCGACACGTAGATTTAGGGGATCGGGTGTCACGAACCGACACGTAGATTTAGGGGATCGGGTGTCACGAACCGACACGTAGATTTAGGGGGACCGGGTGTCACGAACCGACACGTAAATTTAGGGGATCGGAGTGTCACGTTCCGACACATAGTAGTAGGGGATCGGAGTGTCACGTACCGACACAAGAGGATTAAAGAATATGAGGGAGCGGAGTGTCACATACCGACACAAGAGAAATAAAGATAATGAATCTTGAAAGATGTTAATATACTCAATCTAATGAACATGATTCCCAAATGAGTATGGTATTGAGGCTTGAGTCCTCATGTATGAACTTGGCAATACTTATTAACGATTAAAGTACTGGTTGTTGCTACATGTTGAGTATCATAGTTGATTTTATGATATTACTTGGTATATACTATTTTCTATTTTGAGTTGGCCGATGATATCTACTCAGTACCCGTGTTTTGTACTGACCCCTACTTGTTTATTTCTTTCTTTGTTATATGTGGAGTGCAGCAAACGTGCCATCGTCTTCAACTCAACCGCAGTTCTAGCCAGTCTTCGTCACACCGGATCTTCAGGGTGAGCTAATGCTTCTAGCTTGGACTGGATCTTCTTCCTCATGTCTTGATGCCTTGAAGTTCCGGCATGGACTAGCTTTCACTTACTTTAGCTTTTAGAATACTCTTAGTTTAATCATTTGATCATAGATGTTCTTGTGGTGATGACTTCCAGATTTTGGGGAACAATAGATATTGAATTTTAGAAGTTATTGTATTGGTTTTATTAATGAGTTTAAGTCTTCCGCATTGTTTTCTGTTGATATTATATTGAAATGTTAAGGGTTAGATTGGTTGGTTCGCTCACATAGGAGGGTAAATATGGGTGCCAGTCGCGGCTCGGTTTTTGGGTCGTGACAAACTTGGTATCAGAGAATTAGGTTAGTTGGTCTCATCACACAAGAACGAGTCTAGTAGAGTCTTAAGGAACGGTAGGGGGACGCCTTTACTTTTCTTTGAGAGGCTATAAGACTTTAGGAAAATTCCATTCTTTCTTTCTTCTTTCGTGCTATTACTTGAATCCAATTGGTATCTAGGTGATACAAATTGGTATCTGAACATCTTCACTCTATTTTCGCAGATGGTTAGAACTAGAGCAACGACTGCGCCAACACCAACACCGACACCGGCAAGACAAGAAGCATCCGAGCCAGCCACTGGGGCTGTAGCTCGAAGAGGAGTAGCGGCAAGAGGCCGTGGTAGAGGTCGTGGGAGGACGTCCTCTAGAGGAAGAGGACAAATGCCTAGCCCATCTGATGCTAGGGCGGTGACTCCTCCACCGACTGAGGAAGTAATAAGAGAGGGTGAGGAAGGGGAGAATGAACAAGTGCAAAATGAGGAATTGCCACCCCAACCTACCCCAGAGACGATCAATCAGGTTCTGCTTATCTTAGCGGGTTATCTGATCAGGGTCAGGCACCTCCAGTGTTTCTGCACCAACACCTCCGGTTTCAGAGGTACAACATGCAGCCACTATGGCTCCCCGTATGGATGCCTCATTGGAAATAGGCACGTTTCCTCGTCTGACTACAGGGCCTATAATGACAAATGATCAGCATGAACTTTCAGTAAGTTCTTGAAATTAAAACCTCCAGTCTTCAAGGGTGCTGAATTTGAGGATGCTTACGATTTTCTGGTTGATTGTCATGAGCTACTACACAAGATGGGTATTGTAGAATGGTTTGGTGTGGAGTTCGTGAGTTATCAGTTTCAAGGGAACGCCAAAACGTGGTGGCGGTCACATGTTGAGTGTCAACCAACAGAGGCACCACCTATGACTTGGGCCTTATTCTCTAGCTTGTTTATGGAGAAGTATATCCCCCGGACTTTGAGGGATAGGAAAAGAGATGAGTTCTTGAGCCTAGAGCAAGGTAGGATGTCGGTTACTGCGTATGAGGCTAAGTTTCGTGCATTATCCAGGTATGCCACCCAATTTTGTTTCAGTCCACAAGAGCGGATTCGCCGTTTTGTGAAGGGGTTGAGGTCAGAATTGCGGATTTCAGCCTTACAAGTAGCGGCTACGACAAAATCCTTCCAAGAAGTGGTAGACTTCGTGATAGAGGTGGAAGGAGTGAAGCCAGATGACTTCACCATGACATCGACATCAAAAATGTTTCGAAAGGGAGGTGAGTTTAACGGTTCTTACTCTAGAGGACAGGGTTCCGGAGGTTACTCATTTCGAACAATTCAGTCTTCACTACTGACTCTAGTTGGGGGTCACCTCAGACCGGTCAACACTTCTCTGAGAGACCTATGCTTGACTCTAGAGAGTTTTATGGATGTGGGGAGACTGGACATATTAGGAGGAATTGTCCAAAACAGAGTTATAGACCCCCAATAGCTAGAGGTAGAGGTGGTCATGGTAGAGGCCGTTATTCTGGAGGACGCAGTGGTCGAGGTAATGGTGGGCACCAAAATGGCCGGGGGTGGGCAAACTGGAGCCACTACATCACAATATGGTAGGGGCAACGGGCAAACAAACGAAAGGGCCCATTGTTATGCCTTCCCTGGGAGATCGGAGGCGGAGACATCTGATGTTGTTATCACAGGTAATCTTCTAGTTTGTGATTGCATGGCTTCTGTATTGTTTGATCCTGGATCCACATTTCTTATGTATCTCCTCATTTGCTAATGGTCTAAATTTACATTGTGAATTACTTGACATGCCTATTCGTGTTTCTTCTCCGGTGGGTGAGTTTGTGATAGTTGAAAAAAGTATATAGGTCTTGTTTGGTGAATTTTGTGGGGAGCAACACTTATGTAGATTAGGTTATCTTAGAAATGGTTGACTTTGATGTAATTCTGGGTATGACTTGGCTTTCTCCGAATTTTGCGATTTTGGATTGTAATGCTAAAACTGTGACGTTAGCCAAGCCTGGGACAGATCCGTTAGTGTGGGAGGGCGACTACACTTCCAATCCGGTTCGTATCGTCTCCTTTCTTCGTGCTAAGAGAATGGTAAGTAAGGGTTGCTTAACTTTCTTGGCACACCTCAGGGATGATACTACCCAAGTACCGTCGATTGAGTCGGTTTCGGTAGTTCATGAGTTTTTGGATGTGTTCCCTGCAGATCTTCCTGGTATGCCACCGGATAGGGATATTGACTTCTGTATTGATCTTGAACCCGGGTACTCGCCCCATTTCTATACCCCTTATAGAATGGCTCCCGCGGAGTTAAGAGAGTTAAAGGCCCAACTTCAAGAGTTGTTGAGCAAAGGCTTCATTAGACCAAGTGCATCTCCTTGGGGTGCTCCGGTTTGTTTGTGAAGAAGAAGGATGGGAGTTTTCGGATGTGCATAGACTATAGACAACTGAACAAGGTAACTATTAAGAACAAGTATCCTCTTCCTCGCATTGATGACTTGTTCGACCAGTTACAAGGTGCTTGCGTCTTCTCTAAGATTGACTTGAGATCCGGTTATCATCAATTGAAAATACGGGCAACGGATGTGCCAAAGACTGCCTTTCGAACCAGGTATGGGCATTATGAATTTGTAGTGATGTCTTCTGGTCTTACGAATGCCCCTGCTGCGTTCATGAGCTTGATGAAGGGATTTTTAAGCCATATCTGGATCTCTTTGTGATCGTATTATTTATGATATACTGATATACTCTAAAAGTAAGAAGGAACATGAGGAGCATTTGAGAATTGTATTGGAAATGTTGAGGGAGAAAAAGCTTTATGCCAAGTTCTCTAAGTGTGAGTTTTGGCTAGATGCAATGTCCTTCTTGGGGCATGTAGTTTCTAAGGATGGAGTGATGGTAGATCCTTCTAAGATTGAGACAGTGAAGAATTGGGTAAGACCCACTAATGTGTCAGAAATAAGGTGCTTCGTTGGGTTAGCTAGCTACTACCGCCGATTTTTGAAGGGATTCTCTTCTATTGCTTCCCAATTGACAAACTTGACTAAGCAGAATGTTCCATTTGTATGGTCGGATGAGTGCGAAGAAAGCTTTCAGAAACTCAAGACTTTGTTGACTACCGCACCTATCCTTACCTTGCCAGTAGAGGGTAAGAACTTCATTGTTTATTGTGATGCATCCTATTCAGGTTGTGGTGCAGTGCTAATGCAAGAGAAGAATGTAATTGCTTATGCTTCAAGGCAATTAAAGGTGCATGAACGTAACTATCGACCCATGATTTGGAGTTTGCCGCGGTGGTATTTGCATTAAAGCAATGGAGGCACTATTTATATGGGTTAAGTGTGAAGTATACACGGATCATCGTAGCCTACAGTATTTTTACTCAGAAGGATTTGAACTTGAGACAGAGGAGATGGATGGAACTACTGAAGGACTACGATATCACAATCTTGTATCATCCGGGAAAAGCGAATGTTGTGGCGGATGCTTAAGTAGAAAGGCGGGAAGCATGGGAAGTCTAGCTCATTTGCAAGCTTCTAGACGCCCATTGGCTAGAGAAGTTCAGATTCTGGCTAATGACCTTATGAGTTAGAAGTAAATGAGAAGGGAGGATTTTGGCTTGTGTGGAGGCAAGATCTTCCTTCCTTGACAAGATTAAGGGAAAGCAGTTTAATGATGAGAAATTGATCCGATTCGAGATAAAGTGTTGCAAGGAGAGGCTAAGGAAGCACAAATCGACGAGGAAGGTGTTTTGAGGATTAAAGGAAGGGTATGTGTACCCCGCGTCGATGATTTGATCAACACTATTCTGACAGAGAATCATAGTTCAAGGTATTCTATACACCCTGGTGCAACCAAGATGTATCGTGACTTAAAGCAACACTTTTGGTGGAGTAGAATGAAGCGAGACATTGTGTATTTTGTTGCCAAATGTCCAAATTGTCAACAAGTAAAGTATGAACACCAGAGGCCTGGAGGAACACTTCAGAGAATGCCCATTCCTGAATGGAAGTGGGAGAGAATTGCAATGGATTTCGTGGTTGGTCTTCCCAAGACAATGGGTAAGTATGACTCCATTTGAGTGATTGTTGATAGGTTAACTAAGTCTGCTCACTTCATTCCGGTCAAGGTAACTTACAATGCAGAGAAGTTAGCCAAACTTTACATCTCAAAAGTTGTTCGGTTGCATGTGGTTCCACTCTCCATCATATCAGATAGAGGTACGCAGTTTACTTCTAAGTTTTGGAAAACATTGCATGCGGAATTGGGTACTAGGTTGGACCTTAGTACTGCGTTCCATCCTCAGACCGATGGTCAGTCTGAGCGAACGATTCAAGTGTTGGAGGACATGCTTCAAGCATGTGTGATAGAATTTGGTGGCCATTGGGATAGCTTCTTACCCTTAGCGGAGTTTTCATACAATAATATCTATCACTCAAGTATTGATATGGCTCCATTCGAAGCACTGTATGGGAGAAGATGTAGGTCTCCCATTGGTTGGTTTGATGCATTTAAGGTTAGACCTTGGGGTACGGACCTTTTGAGGGATTCTTTAGAGAAAGTGAAATCTATTCAAGAAAAGCTTTTAGCGGCGCAAAGTAGGCAAAAAGAATATGCAGATCGAAAGGTTAGAGACTTAGAGTTCATGGAGGGTGAACAAGTCTTGCTGAAGGTTTCGCCCATGAAAGGGGTGATGCGGTTTGGTAAAAGAGGTAAACTAAGCCCAAGGTATATTTGCCCTTTGAAGTACTTAAACGAGTAGGGGAGGTGGCTTACGAATTTGCCTTGCCTCCGGGGCTGTCCGGAGTGCATCCGGTATTTCATGTGTCTATGTTGAAAAGATACCATGGGGATGGAAACTACATTATCCGTTGGATTCAGTTTTGCTTGATGAGAATTTGTCTTATGAGGAGGAGCCTGTTGCTATTTTAGATAGAGAAGTTCGCAAGTTGAGGTCAAGGGAGATTGCATCCATCAAGGTGCAATGGAAGAATCGGCCGGTTGAAGAAGTTACTTGGGAGAAGGAGGCCGATATGCAAGAAAGATATCCACATCTGTTTAAAGATTCAGGTACTGCTTCTCGCCCTTGTTTTTCTTCTTGTGATCGTTCGAGGACGAACGATGGGTAAATTGGTATCTATTGTAACGACCTGTTTAGTCGTTTTGAGCAGCAGATTTTAATTCTGGAAAAATTGGCTGAGTCGACGGACCCCACGACGGACCATCATGGGCACGACGTACCATCGCAGGGTCTCGTTTCAAAACACTTAGAAATTCTGAAATTGGGTACTGAAAATCGACTCTCTGAACTTCGTGACGGAATGGCAGGACGGATCGTCACAGGCGTGACAGACCGTCACAGATTTTTTAGTGGAAATCTAGTCTCTGAACTTTGCGACGACCTGCAGGACGGACCGTCGCAGGCACGACGGGCCGTCACAGACTGCGTAATCCCAGTCTGGGTCGGATTTCTTTTAATGTTTTAAGGGACGTTTTGGACTATTCCTGCTTTAATTATACAGTTAGTGGGTTAATGTTAATAAGTCTAATTACTTGGGGGTTAAAAGAGGTAACCTTAAGTTAATTAGTGGGTTATTATTGCCATCTTTTATTCTTAATTATATGCTAATTAGGGTAAAAGAAAGAGGGTTTGAATAAGAAAAATAGAAAGAACAGAGAGAGAGAGAGAGAGGATCGATCGAACGAGGAAGAGAAAAACACAAAGCTTTGGGGAATTTGCTTGCTTGATCACTAATCTTCGGTGGAGGTAGGTTATGGTTTCTATACTATTCGTAGTAAACTCTTAATAGCGAATGATATGTATTGATAGTATTGTAAACCCTGCTATGTGCTTAATTGTATGCTTGCATGAATGGGATTATATGGTCGTGATAAAATAAGCATGATGAAGCTATTGAATCCCAAATCTTGATAAAAACCTAATCTCTTGTTAATGATGATGCCTTGGTATAAGAAAAGGCTTGATGAACTAAAGTAATGGATTGATGATGCCTTAGTATAAGAGAAGGCTTGATGAATTGATAGAATAAGATTAGGGGATCGGAGTGTCACGTTCCGACACATAGAATTAAGGGATCGGGTGTCACGAACCGACACGTAGATTAAGGGGATCGGGTGTCACGAACTGACACGTAGATTTAGGGGATCGGGTGTCACGAACCGACACTTAGATTTAGGGGATTGGGTGTTACGAACCGACACGTAGATTT
Source organism: Solanum peruvianum (assembly GCA_027705065.1). Lineage (NCBI taxonomy): Eukaryota > Viridiplantae > Streptophyta > Magnoliopsida > Solanales > Solanaceae > Solanum > Solanum peruvianum. The sequence continues at coordinate 23,500,733 of JAKWJD010001759.1, forward strand.
AAGGGGACCGGGTGTCACGAACCGACACGTAGATTTAGGGGATCGGAGTGTCACGTCTGACACATAGTAGTAGGGGATCGGAGTGTCACGTACCGACACAAGAGGATTAAAGAATATGAGGAGCGGAGTGTCACGTACCGACACAAGAGAAATAAAGATAATGAATCTTGAAAGATGTTAATATACTCAATCTAATGAACATGATTCCCAAATGAGTATGGTATTGAGGCTTGAGTCCTCATGTATGAACTTGGCAATACTTATTAACGATTAAAGTACTTGTTGTTGCTACATGTTGAGTATCATAGTTGATTTTATGATATTACATGGTATATACTGTTTTCTATTTTGAGTTGGCGATGATATCTACTAGTACCCGTGTTTTGTACTGACCCCTACTTGTTTATTCTTTCTTTGTTATATGTGGAGTGCAACAAACGTGTCGTCGTCTTCAACTCAACCACAATCTCTAGCCAGTCTTCGTCACACCGGATCTTCAGGGTGAGCTAATGCTTCTAGCTTGGACTGGATCTTCTTCCTCATGTCTTGATGCCTTGAAGTTCCGGCATGGACTAGCTTTCACTTACTTTAGCTTTTAGAATACTCTTAGTTTAGTCATTTGATCATAGATGTTCTTGTGGTGATGACTTCCAGATTGTGGGGAATAATAGATGTTGAATTTTAGAAGTTATTGAATTGGTTTTATTTGAGATTAAGTCTTCAGCATTGTTTTCTGTTGATTATATTGAATGGTAAGAGTTAGATTGGTTGGTTCGTAAGGGTAAATTGGGTGCAGTCGCAGCTCGGTTTTGGGTCTGACAACAGCTCACAATTTACATAGCACGTTGTTCAACCAGAACATTTAACAAATTACATATTCTCAACATCAACATTTTGACAAATTACATGCCCTAAACAACAATACTTTAACAAATTATATCCTTAACAACAAACTTTAACAAATTGCATATCCTCAACAACTTTGACAAATTATATGTTCTCAACAACAACACTTAAACAAATTACATGTCCTCAACAACAATATTTTAACTAATTGCATATCCTCAATAACAAGCTCAGTATTCATCAATCACCAATTTCACAGAAAGGCATTCACAAAATCAGCAAAATATAATATCAAGTTCACTAATGATGAGTATGTGCAATGCAATGTCAAGTATAATGATGCATGTCTTACCTAGTGATACACACCCTCTATCTCTCACTCTTGGACCCATGGGGGACATATCTGTCCGCGCATCTGTCGCGGCGCACGACATGACCCTCGATAATAGTAACCATCGCAGCGTGCGATAAGTACCTCGAAATATAGTATCCATCGCGGCGCGTGATACGTCCCTCGAAATATAGTATCCATCACGGCGCGCGATACGTCCCTCTAAATGGTACATCATCTTTATGTTCTCATTCTTTCTCAATGCACATAACACTTGTCACAACCATGTCTCGGAATAATGCAAATGATATGTTCACACAAATAATGATGAGATAACCATTTTCATAACATTGCACAATTCAGAGTAACACAAACATGAAATCACCTATCCAATGATTCAACAAGTCTTCAAACCTTTCTCAACACATCACACATAAACAATTAATCACATTGCCTTTTGTTACCACTTTTTCATCATTAGAAATTAATTAATGTAGACAATTAGCCCATCACCAAGTCGCCTTACTCCTAAACATATTCAACAAGGAAATTACACACATTCCATATGCTTAATAAGAGTTTGGAAATTCAATTGCCTCAAAAAGTCAAACAATCATTGGGACTTGAGCCTCCCCTTTTCGTTTAACTCCCAACTCAAAGCAATATATTCAAATAAATTACACAATAAGATTATACAACTAACAACACTACTATGTGTTTTGCTTTGACCCAAAAATTCACAATAATTTATACTCAAATTTCTAATCTTGATGTCAATTAACATAATAATTCTCATATTTTTCAAATTTCAAACCTAAAGTTAAGTTTCACTTTCTCCAATATACTAGATATAATAATATTCATATAATTTTATATCTTTATATTTAATTACATATGATAATTTATCAAACTAGGATAATTATATAATATGATGAATATAAGACCTATTTGAAAAGAAAAAAATAAGAACCAGTACGTTAATCTCTCTATTCCATATATACATACCTCTAATCCATAAATAATATAAAATAAATAATTAAAAATCTAAATTGGCAAAATTGGCAATCATCGGCTAATGATTGCCATTAATGATTTAAACCTAACTTTTTCAATTGTGTTTTTCTCTTTCCTGCATATTAATAATAATAATTTATCTTATAATAATATTTATACAAATCATAGACTTACTTATTAATGTAGTGATAACTCTAACCTGACGATTGACGATGTCGGCAATTCCTACAATGGCCGCGTAGAGCTCTGCATATGTAATTTCTTGTTTTCTTTTGTTTTTCAAAAAAAAATTAATTATATACAAAAAGTAATAAATTTCATCAACTTATTTTTATATATATAGGTCAAATAACATAGGGTATTAAATAATATCACTTTAGCTCAATAATTATCAATTAAGTCAATTATTCATCAATTAATTTACTCAAGTTAAATGGATAATCAAAATTTCAAAAAATAACCTTCTGGGTCATTACATTATCCACCACTAAAAATCATGGTCGTCCTCGAACATAAGGTGAAAGAAGGAAGAGTAACCGATGTTACCAAAGCCTAAGTTATTACGAGTTGGTGTTCATATCTCTAAGTGAGCTCCTCCTAAATACCATGTCATCAAGGTAAACTACTAAGAATTGAACCTTTTAATCAAAATTTAAAAGGTCTATAACTCAAGAGTGATTATCAAGTCAAAAACTAACTCATGAAACAATTCTAAAGTGAAACTAACTGGACCATAACACAACAATCATGACGAATCTTTTCTTACATAACCAAGAAAGACTACTGAATCAATACTGGCTAAAACAAGAAGTGGACCTTAACCAACCATCAAACACTCATAATGCACAAATCATCACAGATCTTGTCAAAATTCTCTGCTCAAAACATCATCTTTTCCCGAGATTAAATTATAGGAATTGGACCTTTAGGAATCACATATTAATCAAGGGAGATTCAAGCTTATCTAACCTAAAGAAGAACAAAATAAAGTAAACATCTAACAAACTATACACTCCAAAATGCGAAATCTCTAACAACACTGTCACATAACGTAAACATTTCATGGAAGCTCTTCCATAAGTTCTCATAAGCAGGGTCGTATAGGTTGATATAGTGGTATACTTTCACTATCCCAAACAATATCAAATCTATCATAATTGACATAACCAAGTCTGCCTAAAGAACATACACTATCAAGAGGATATAAGAGGATCGGTACATCCGATCCACCACTAGGGATACACACATAGAAGTGAAACACGTACGTGAATCATACTAAAATCATGTCCAGAACGAAGAACGTTGTCACATAAGACTATATAGAAGAAATCTCAAATACACGATACTCTTTCACGGTGTCCATATCAATTAAATTCCCTTCATTTGACTTAATCTCTCTGTTTTTAGCCACCCCAATCAATTAATTTGATTCATCATACCATTACAAATACTTAATTCATCAACTCCCACATAGTTCTCACAGTATCTCACTGAAGCTAGAACTCTAAATACCAACAACATCATAACTAAACTATCAAAGTCTTTCTTGTAAATCCATTGTCACCTCTAAAAAAATTTAAAATATGACTCTAAGTCACACCAAAGACTGATAACACTAATTTCAAATCTAAAGTACTTTTCCATCGAGGTACGATAATTGAATCACTCTAAATGTCAACTTCACGGAATCTTTCAAATACTATTTCGCAACTACCATTCATACCATTATGTAACTCTCTCATGCCAAAACACAAAAAATTTCTTGGTCACCCCAATAATTCTATATAGTATAAGCTTAAAATCCCTACTCACCATCAAATACCTATGTGACACATCATAACATTTTATGTTATAAGAAAAAAAGTAGTTTCAATCTCCTCAAAATTTGTGATAACCCTGTAATATTATAGGTCCATACTGTTGCATATCCACAAAAAGTCATCTACCGCTAAATAATTTAGCCCCACAAAACAACACATAATCTTATAAACCTCACATTTTTTCCCCAAATCAAAAACTCAATTTTTATAAAAATTGTTGATAAATTCCTAGTGAGTCCATACTGAACCAGTTCACATCCATAGTCATATTATAACTTATATATGAAAACCCTTACATTCTTTAACTTCAAACCAAGAGTCTATATTACAGGTTTTATTCCTTCATATCTCTTAAAATCTTCCCATGACGCAAATTTTATACCTTAAACTCTTCAATAAACAAAATTTTTATTCTCTAACTGCCTCTTATCAGTCTTATCGTTTGATCAACATCCCATATACTGTAAACGAACTCTTTAAGAGAAATACTTTCTTAGGCTTTTAACAATCAAAAGTGACAAACTCTACGATCCAAACCTTGTACATGTTCTTTTAAATTCTCAATAACTGATGCAGTGATTAATGTTTACCTTACTTATTCACACTCTGACAGAGCACACTACCAAAAACTTTAACTCACCATGAAAAACTTAAAATTTGAACCTAACTATGTAACCCAATCCCTTTATCTATCAACATTAACTCATACCTTGAAATATTTTTCCCCTATAAATTCACATATCTTAGCTTATCATTGGTTGTCTCTCTATCGATCTTATGATATGCTCCACTAAAAATTCAACCATACTCGTTATCAAACTCAAAATCACAAAAGAATTTATAATCACACTCGAGTTGAACATATGTACACTACTTTCTCAAGTGTCTAATAATTTTTACCCAAGCTAATGAACTTGTGAAACTATTACTATAACCAAAGAAAAAAGGATTAAATCACACGTCTCTGAATCCAATTCTCAATTACTTTTACGATACCCCTTTAGCCCTTGTAATAAGAGATATATTCATTCTCTCACTTCTTTCTAAAAGCTAAACTACATCCACCTATCCTTGTTATTATGACTTTAGCTTCTTCCTCTTTAATTCTATTCGAGTGACATCCGAACTCCTCATAAAACCTCACTACTTACCAAATAGTAGCAACCATATTCTTAGATACTAAAAATTCAGCATTACAATACAAAACCCTTTTACCCAACAAACCTTAACATATAGTTGTATTGTAGCCATAATTCATCATAAAACCTTATTACCATCATGCTTAGTTAGTCCTTTCCATCGCCATGAATTCAACCTCGCCATCTAAATGACATCCCAAACCTAGATATGTCAACCATCCAAGGGACTTTCTCAATTTATACACACTTTGTTAGAAAAAAAAAATCTCCAATTTCATTCACCCAAGTATACTCACTAAACTAAGACTTTCTTTACCCATAAATTTGTTATTTCGATAACAATCTACTCATTTGGAGCTTAAGATAAAATTATTTGACATCATTTAGAATTTCATGATACACTTCACAACCTAAATGTATTAATGTCATACCAAAGACTCATCACTAAAATTTTCCTTATAAATAATGCTTAGGTCAATCGTATTTAGTAACAAGCTGGTTCGTCTCTCAAATATAAATGTGACATTGAACCTCATTATACGAGCATGTGATGAAACTGATAACTCCTTAAGTAGTTAGTATTCATTCTTAACAATCAACATATCTATTTTTATAAACCATTAGAACCACATTGTGAAAGTCTGTTACATCCACCACTAGAACACATCAAACCTATCGAGAAGATTGTATCCAAATAGCCCACACATTTTTACCTATTTAATAACTTTAAAATATTATCAAATTCGCTCTATATGTAGCCAAAGCTATATGTATTCTTTCGTAGGGCAGGTCGATAACAAAAGTAAGATACTCCACAATTCTAACCAAGTACCTATCAGTACCATTGTAATGGTCGTATCACGACCTTTTTTAGTTTGCAGTCAATTTGTGAAACCACAGAAGGGATTCTGACATGAATTGGTGCAACATCATTTGCTAAGCAACCCATTAATGGTATAACTATATCAACTGTATTTTTCAAGATTACACTATTTATTATCTAGCCAATTCTTCAAACATTTAACTTCTAATTGTCGAACCACCCACATATTGCTTATACAGATAAGTACTATATTTATTATTATTATTTTACTATGATAACAAACCTTACTCAACCCTTTCAAATATGATCACGCATTCGTTTCATAAGTATATCATTTCCACCTTAATAAAAGATTTAACATCAAACAAATACATGACACACCAACGATTTACCAAAAGGAACTTTGCACGAGTCATCACATAAATGAGAGTGAAGTGATAAGAATTAAAATTGGACCAATTACACACGATAGAGATCCAAGAAGTGAATATATTTCTTAACAGTCCCTTTAGCCTCTCAAACATAGGTACAGACGTCTCTGTACAGATCCTCGAGACTCTATTTAGACTCAACTAGTACATACATGAGACCTATGAACCAGGGACTCTGATACCATTTTGCCACGACCCAAAATTTGAGCATGATGCACTCATCTTATCCCACCAAGAAATTCAGTCTAAAATACAATTAATACAATAAAATGCGGAAAATTTACTACGAATTAAATTATACCCCCAAAACCTGGTTGTCACGTGTACAAGCCTCTATAGTATTACAATTGATTCAAAATAAATGATAAGTCTCATTTGATATTGTTTCTAGAGTAGAACAAAATCATAAAAAGGAGTAAGAAGGTCTGTTGAGAAAACAAACAACTACCTCACAAATCTTTAAGAAGCCTCGTAAAAGAAGAGACTATATCATAAAAGTCCGGGCTAGTAACCTACAAAAATTCATAGAAGCAAGGGGTGAGTACCAAATCACACGGTACTCAGCAAGTAAACCTCTAAACACAATTTAAGGGGATGAAATACGGGTACTCCTACCACCCCAACAAAACCTCCACAACTACAACCTGTATAAAAATCAGCCTAACCTAACAGCTCACAGTTTATATAGCATGTAGTTCAATGAGAACATTCAATCAAATTACATATCCTCAACATCAACACTTCGACAAATTACATGCCCTTAACAGAAATACTTCAAAAAATTATATATCCTCATCAACAATTCTTTATCAAATTGCATATCCTCAACAACAACACTTTGACAAATTATATGTTCTCAACAATAACACTTTAACAAATTACATGTCCTCAACAACAATACTTTTGCAAATTGCATATCCTCAACAACAAGCTTAGTATTCATCAATCATCAATTTAACATAAAGGCATTCACAAAATCAACAAAACATAATATCAATTTCACTTATGATAAGTATGTGCAATTCAATGGAATGCAATGTCAAGTATAATGATGCATGTCTTACTTAGTGATACACACCTGCTGTCTCCCATTCCGGGACCCATGGGGTACATATCTGTCCATGCATCTGTCGCGGCGCACGACACGACCCTCGATAATAGTAACCATCGCGGCACGCGATACATCCCTCGAAATATAGTATCCACCACGGTGCGCTATATGTCCTCGAAATATAGTATCCATCATGGCGCGCGATACGTCCCCCTAAATGGTACATCCTCTTTATGTTCTCATTCTTTCTCAATGAACATAACACTTGTCACAACCATGTCTCCGAATAATGCAAATGACATGTTGACACAAATAATGAGGAGATGACCATTTTCATAACATTGCACAATTCAGAGTAACACAAACATGATATCACCTCAACAGTGATTCAATAAGTCTTCAAACCTTTCTCAACACATCACACATAAACAATTAATCATGCTACCTTTTGTTACCACTTTTTCATCATTACAAATTAATCAATGTAGACAATCAACCCATCACAAAGTCGCCTTACTCCCAAATATATACCACAAGGAAAATACACGCATTCCATACACTTAACGAAAGTTTTGAAATTCAATTGCCTCAAATAGTCAAACAATCATTGGGACTTGAGACTCCCCTTTTCGTTGACCTCCCAACTCAAAGCAACCTATTCAAATAAATGATTACAATAAGATTTCAAAACTAACAACACTCATATTACTATGTGTTTCGCTTCAACCATAAAATTCACTAAAATTTATACTCAAATTTCTAATCTTGATGTCAATTAAAACATGATAATTCTCATATTTTTCAAATTTCAAACCTATAGTTGAGTTTCAGTTTCTCCAATATACTAGGTAAAATAATATACATATAATTTTTTACCTTTATATTTAATTACATATGATAATTTATCAAACTAGGATATTTATATAATATGATGAATATAAGACCTATTTAAAAAAGAAAAAAAAGAACCAGTACATTAATCTCTCTATTGCATATATACATACCTATAATCCATAAATAATATAAAATAAATATTAAAAATCTGACTTGGCAGAATTGGCAATCATCGGGCAATGATTGCCATTAATGATTTGAACCTAACTTTTTCAATTGTGTTTTTCTCTTTCCCACATATTAATAATAATAATTTATCTTATAATAATATATATACATAATCATTGACTTATTAATCTAGTAATAACTCTTACCTGACGATTGACGAGGTCGGCAGTTCCTACAATGGCCGCGCAGAGCTATGCTTAGGTAATTTCTTGTTTTCTTTTGTTTTTATAAAAAAAATTAAGTATGTACTAAAAGTGATAAATTTCATTAACTTATTTTAATAAATATTGTCAAATACCATAGGGTATAAATAATTATCGCTTTAGCCCAATAACTATTAATTAAGTAACTTATTAATAGCAGTATATATATATATATATCTATATATATATATATATATATATATATATGATCTATGTATCTGTGTCGTAGTATGTATGCATGTATGTATGTATGTATGTATGTCTGTATGTATGTATGTATGTATGTATGTATTGATTAGTTATATGGTAATTAGGGTAAAAGTGATTGGTAGACGAAAAGAAAAGAGGAGAACAGGGAATTAAAGCAAACGGCGTTAAATGAAAGAAAATCATGGCAGCTTCAGGTGAGAAAATCAAAAATGAGATTACTTCTTATATAAATATGTATTATTATAACATTTTCAATCTCAACTCAAATTAGATAATGTTTTATAACTATAGAGTGGAAGTTTGACTAGTCATAAGACAATTAATTTTTTACATGAGTTGATTGGAAAAATTAATCAAACATTAATGATCAGTGAGGGAGGCGTACTATTATTATATAATTATTATAATGTTAGGGGGTAAGAAAATTAAGGTGTTGCATTTATATGAAAGTGTCTATATTGACATAACTAATGGAGAATATATTTAAGAACTAAAGTTCCTAATTGGGGTAAAGAATTGGAGTGTTGGCGGTGGAAATATGTTACAGGAGTATAACTATCATGACATATGGGTATTGGCATCGTGCAACACTCAAGTAAGTGTATGGTGGAGGGTTGGATCCGTTTGTTTCTTAACCAGTGGCTTCAGATGTTTAATATTAATATTATGGTCTCGTATTATAAATTATTTTTTATATATTAAGATAGGTAATTAAAAATAAGGCGTATTATTTTGATTGAATAACATTAAGGTTAAAAAAATTGGAGAAATTAATAAGTATCCTTAGGTTTGAACATTATAAAATTGTTTATATAATTAGATGAGTCTTTTAGTCTAGGCTAGACATAGAATAATATGAGTGTTTGTAGGCTTGTTAACTCGCAAATTATGCAATACTTGATATATTGGAAACGTTTGGAAGTATTGAGGAGTGAAAAAGAATTGGATAAGTAGTTTGTTGATATTGGTTCTTCGGTGAATGTAGGTTATGGTTTATGCTATTTCATAGTAAACTCTTACTAGTGATTGATATGCATTGAGTGATATTGTGAAGTTTTCTATGTACTTGATTGTGTGGTTGTGTCTGGCTTGGTTGTTTGTTGTGATTGGTCTGAAATCATGAGACTTGAAATTTATATTCTTGAACCCTATTTAGTGAAGTGAGGCCTTGAATAAGGAAGTATTGATGAAATATTATAAATGATTGAAAATGTTGATAATAAATGATAATTAATGGTATAAATTAATCGGAGTGTCATGTTCTGACATGGTATTCTTGGATCGGAGTGTCACATTCTGACACGGTATTCTTGGATCGGAGTGTCACATTCGGACACGGTATAATTGGATCGGAGTATCATCTTCTGACACGGTAAATCGGAGTGTCACGTTCTGACACAGTAACATTAAAGGACAAAGATATGGAATTAACTTAATGCACTCAATCTCAATGAACCCATTTCTGAAATGAGCGTGGCGTGGAGACATGAGTCCTTATGGGTGTGGTTGATATTATGATGGATTATGTAGTCACTTGTTCATGTTGTTTGTTGCGTACCACCTATTAAGTATCATACTTGAGTTCATACTATTATTCATTGTATATCAGTTTCTATTTTAGGTTGGCCGATGATACCTACTCAGTACATGTTGCCCCGTACTGAGCCTTACTTTTGATTTTCTTTTATGGAGTGCATTGAGTGTACCAATGACTTCGAATTGCAGTCAGCTCTAGCCAAGTCTCCAGCTTATCAGCTTACAGGGTGAGCTATTCATACAAGATCGTGTTGGATTCCCTCGGTCATGACATGATGTCCTATGTATTCGGACATATACCATTTTATTCTTTTATTTCGGTGTATTTGATATTCTTAAAATCAGATTTACAGATTAAATATACTTGATATGATGACTTTCAGGTTTTGGGAAATGATATTTAGTAAGATTTTGAGCTTTCGCATTATGCTTGAATTTTGTAAGTTGGGTTAAATTTGTTGGTCTCCCACCTAGGAGGCTAAGTGTGGGTGCCACTCACGACTTGTTTTGGGTCGTGACACTTTTAAAACCATTTATATCTCATAAACAATAATTTTTACCAACATAAAATTTATTATTACATTAAATCAGTTCCTACTCTATCATTTATAACAACCAAATTAATTATTTTTCATCAAATTATTTACAAACCAAATTGCCCAACAAATGACTCAGAGTAACAATGTTAGTTCACATTCTCACTCATATAATTGAAAAAGGCAAGTTCAGTTTGAGAAGACTATCCGTAGGATGTGCGATATTATATTAAATACTAGACACAACAACTTATGTTTATTTATTTTTAATGAAAATAAGTTTGGTCAATAAATATGCTAATATTTTAGAAAAGTTTTGTGATATGATATTATGCGATTTTACAAACTTTTTCTAATTTGTTAAGATCTTATAAATAATTGAGACAATTTTAATAGTTTTACAAGCTATTGGTTTTATGTTTATGAGAAAACAAACAACATGAACTTTCCAAACAAAACTTCAATATCATTCTCATAATTTCAAATCATGATTTCATATCACTTGGTGAAACGGAACCTAAATATATACATCAAATTAATAGATGTATAACATGTCACTATATATAAATATTTTCTCATCTAATCATATGACTATATGAATATATACTAGATAGGCCAAGGCTAGTGCTTTGCACGGCCGACATGGTAATTATTAAAGTGCGAGATGAAATATTCTACATTAAAAATAAATATGTGCCATAATCCAAACAATATCTCTGAAATCAAGCCTTCAACGTTAAACTCCACCCAAAGTAAAAAGCCACCAGAAATGCCATAAAATCAATCAAAAACTACACTATCCACCAGCATAAAAATTAAAATATCTAGTGTACCAACATGAAAATATCATAGTGGTAACTCTCCAACTGAAAATATTCTATTCAGCCTAAAATAGAGATAGTTGTTCCTGTGATGACACCTACACCACCTGTAATCATCTTGTGTAAAATAATACCTTCACCAAGTATTGTTTCAATCGAAGTTCTATCTTACTAATCATGAATAACATGCCTCTTACAACTCATAAATAATTTCAGAGTATATTCCTGTAGTTAGAATATCTATAATTTGCCTGAAAACAAAAACAAATTTGATGATTAAGTTCATTTTAGTCATAAAGGGTATTATACTGTCTTCTTCAATCAATAAAATAAAGATAACTTTATCGAACAATTTTTTATGCACAGCCACAATAGAAAATCATGTCGTATATTTTGCTATGAGAAAAAATGACCATACAAGCTCTCAGTGATTGTCTTTTAGTATAAGAGGATAAAACACCTCCCTGGACTTATGTGTAATTGAGCTAAAAGTTCACTTTCATATGTTTACTTTTAATGTAGTTATAAATATCAAACATAAACATAGTCGTTTTCCCTGCTACTCCACCAAAAATTTCCAATCAAAATTGAAATTTGTTGAAAAATACTAACACTTGTAGCACCATAAGTTACTTCCATACCTCCCTAATTAGCATCCCTACTATTATTCATCCCTTCCCAACTTCTAGACATTGCATACTTCTCTAACTCATTAACCATTTATCGAGTGAGGCCATCAACTTTTTTAGTCCAGTCCCGACATTAAAAAGTTTTACATAAATCTATTATGTACGTAGTCAATTAATATCAGATTCGTCATCTTCTTCAAATATGGCTAATCCTCACAAAAATAGAAGTTTTATCTAGAAGGTGATTTAAACGAAAGGGGATAAATCAATTATGGATGAATTAAAAATGAGCAAGACTTGGGATGTGTTTAGTATTAAGGAATTTTTTTTGCTGGAAAACAAGTAGATATTTGATTTATTTTCTCATGTTTAGTTGATAAGTATAAAATAATTTCCGAAAAAATATTTTAGTGTTTGGTTTTAGAATAAAAAAAACTTTTTGAAAAAAATATCCTTTATTTTAGAGTAAAAAATAATTTTTGAAGTTGAATTTTTTTAGAAAAACAAACTAAAATTTTGTTGGGGGAGGGGGGTGGTTGAGGGTAGGGGTGGAAAAATTACAATTTGAAGTATAATTTTTTTTTAAAAAAAAGTAATAATAATATTTTTGAGGGGGGGGGGGGCTGGTAGGGGGCTGGTAGGGGGCTAGTGGTGTAGGGTGGCGGTGGGGAGAGGGCTAGTGGAGTGTGTTGGGGTCGACGGTAGGCGTGAAAAATCAAATTTTTAAGTTTAAAATAAATTTAAAAGCAATAAATTTTTAAGGGTGGGGTAGGAGTGGGGTAGGGGTGGGTTGGGTGGGGGGGCTGGTAGGGGTGGATTGGGTAGGTGGAGGGATCGTAGGGTGAGTTGGGAACTGGGAGGGTGGGTTGGGTAGGCAAGGTTGAAAGAAAGTTTTGAAAAATATTTTCGTTATGTTTTGAAGGGAAGTCATTTTCCTTAAATTTGAGAAAAATGAGTTTATTTGGAAAACATTCGACCCAACAAATCACGAGAAATTTTAAAACATTTTCGGATAAAGTTTTTCTTCATACAAAACACACTCTTGGTAATTAACATATTTTCAATATTCTCATCATCAATTTACACTGTTTAGTTTACTATTGTTTGTCCATACTTAAGGGCCATGCTAATTAATCATCTCGACATGCATATTCGATACAATTCTAGTTTGAGTAAACTAGAAGACGAAGATACAAACTTAAAAAAGAAAGTGACAAAAGAGAGGGCCTTTTTATAAATTCCACCAGTAAGACAATAATATAATTTGTGTCATATGTTCACTCCAAAAAAGTTATATTCAACTTACATGATGTAATAATATCTCAAGTATCAACTTATACCTTTAGAGTCATAAGATAAGAAAATCAATCTCGAGATAAGATTTAGGATTAACTTCATTTTATGTGTTGTATGAGTGTCACGACCCAAAATGAATCGTGAGTTGCACCCACACTTAACCTCCTAGGTGGGAGAACCAAGGAATCCAAACCCCAATATATACCAATAATTCAACTATGAATAACAAAAACAATGCAGAAGCTCCAAAATTTATTAAAGTATCATTTCCCAAAATCTGAAAAGTCATCACATCAAGGGCATCTAATCTCCAAATACTAACTCTAAGCATATCAAATACACTAGAATAAAGAATAGAATGGTATGTTTCTGAAAACATAAGACATCATGTCATGACCGAGAGAATCCAACATGAGCTTAACTAAATAGCTCACCCTGGAACGTGATATGCTGGAAGCTGTCTAGAGCTGAGGGAAATTTGAAGTCATTGGTACACTCGATGCACTCCATAAAAGGAAAACAAAGAAAAATACAACTAGGGCTCAGTATGGGCAACATATACTGAGTAGGTATCATCAGTCAAGCCAAAATAGAAACTAATATACAATGAATAATAGTATGAACTCAACTATGATACTTAACATGTGGTAAGCAACAAACAAAATGAACAAGTGACTATACAATCAATCATAATATCAGACACACACATGAGGACTCATGTCTCCACGCCATGCTCATTTGAGAAATGAGTTCTTTGAGATAGAGTACATTAAGTTAATTCCATATCTTTTTCCTTTAAAGTTACTGTGTCAGAACGTGACACTTCGATCTAATTATATCGTGTCAGAATGTGATACTCTGATCCAAGAATATCGTGTCGGAATGTGACAGTCCGATCCAATAATATCGTGTCGGAACGTAACACTCCAGTCCAAGGATACAATGTCAGAATGTGACGCTCCGATCCAATAGTACCATTAATTTATCATTTATTATTACAACTAATACTATTTCATCAAGCTTTCTTTATTCAAGGCATCACTTTGATAAAGAGGGTTCAAGAATATAAATTCTACGATCTCAGGATTTTTGACCAATATCAGAACACACAACCAAGCCACACAACCACACAATCAAGTACATAGAAAACTTCACAAGATCATCCAATGCATATCAATCACTATTAAGAGTTTACTATTAGATAACATAAATCATAATCTATGTCCACCGAAGAACCGAAGTCAATCAAACTATTTGTTAAAGTTTTTCCTTTCCTCAATGACTCCGAACCTTTCCAATCTATCAACTATATGTACATAATTTGTAAGTTAACGAGCCTATCGAACTCATATTATTCTATATCTAGCCCAGACCCAAAAATTCACCTAACGCTATAATCAATTTCCTAAAGTTCAAACTTAGAATAAAATCTTAATTTCTCCAACTAGCAAAACCTTAATAAAATCTCAATAATTAAACACACCTAATATTTAATAATTATATCAGCACTTGATTTATTATATAATCTTACCATTGAATCTCAACCCAACACACAAGTTTGCTAGTTTCCTTAAAGCAAGTAAAAATAATAAAATACAGATGACAAGTTACCTAACATAAAATCACCTTTTGATTATAAAAGTTCGAAATGATAAACATATATACCTTTTCTAAAGGGAAATATGAAAATTACTTATTTTATTTTATTATGTGAAAGCTTATATTTATAAAAACAAAAATCATTACCACCAATTTTATAAATCCACGCTACACATACATACAGGAGCTTCATTCCAATTACCATTTATTTTAAACATTGAAAAAAATGAAGCATTACATATATTAGTATTATACACCCCACCCACACACCCACAAACACCACCCACAAAAAACCACCCACCCACACACACACACACAAATATATATATATATCAACTCAACACCTCCTCTATCCTTCGTTACAGTATCATTGGTTCGCTAATCTTAATCCATTCTTGCATTATATATATATATATATATATATATATATATATATATATATATATATATCAACTCAACACCTCCTCTATCCTTCGTTACAGTATCATTGGTTCGCTAATCTTAATTCCATTCTTGCATTAGATTGCAATCATGAGTAGAATGGATTACAAATAGAATTGAGGAAAATTGCATTCCCTAATAACAATAAAATCCGACAAAGCCTTAAAGAAAACAATACCAGATGAAGGAACTCCGCGGCGACCTTTGTAATTGCCGTCAAGGTGAGTATCCCGCTCACTTTTAATTAATTAGGGCACATAATTATGAACGAGTGATTAAATAAATAATAAATACAACTAACCTCTTGCTACCCATGGGCATAAGTTATTAAATAAATTACGAGCTTGACCTATTAACCATCAATTAATAATATTTATTATTTAATAAATATCCATTAACTTAATAACCATAATTATATAAATGGTTCAAAATTACCATTTAAAATTTACGGAAAGAGTTACTATAGTTCTAGTACTCAAAACGAAGAACTGGATAATTATAACGAGACATCAACTAACCCATGAATATTTTATCTCACCGTTTGTACCAAACAATCAATGCACTTCATGCATTGTACGATATAAGGAGCAAACATGCGTCTCAAATTAAGAAATCAATTCTTACGCCCCAATTTTTGTCAACATGAACAACTTGGACTTCTCTGTTTTTCAACATATCCACTTTCATTTACAAAAACATTTAGGCATTTCAAGTGATTAGTAATAACATAGACATCTTGCACAAAAACAAAACATTAATTACCATTTTCTTTCGAGGAACATATGGTTTAAATCTAAAATTTTCATAACCATTTGTCTTGTTCTTTCTGCCCCTGCTTCCTCTAACCCTTGTTTCCTCGGAAGACCATTTCTCTTGATTTTTTTACCCTTCTCCCTCTATCCCTTTTTTACTCAATAGAGGGAATGTCATATTAAGAAATTTCACTTCTGAAAATGTAGAACTAAGAGTAAGTCGAACAAAAAAAATTAAAGACGATGGGACAGTCATTCAAAGAGTCGACCACTTGTTAGAACCAATAAATTAAAACTAACCTTGCACTAGGAAAATCCTGTAAACATCAAGTGCATAATTGAGGAACTTCTAAAGTAAATAAATAAATACCAACTCAATAAAATAGTTACCAAAAAAAAGAATAAATGACCATAGATATTCAATAAAGGAGTATCCTGGAAGTTTAAACTCGAACAACATAGTTATATTGCACTCTACTGGCGATGATAAAAGGAAATATAATCACTATAAAACTTTTTAAGGTTCAAATTTTAACTTTCCATGAGATTAATGCTTACCTGAAGGATGTCGAGCATGCTGATAGTCCTAATGTGTGACTATCCTTCTACTTTAGAAAAGTGAATTGATTAATCAAACTAGTAAATAATAATTCAAAAGAAGCAATATTTAATTTTACACTCCAATCCTATAATAAATGTCGAATTTACTATGTTGTTAAGTGGAAGGAGGCAATAACATAGGTGGATTATCATCATTTGAAGTAGATGTAATTGAAAGAATTAACAAATATTATCCATTAGCTGAAAAGTTTGTTCTGAGATAATGATTTCATAAATTTCTCCTTCAATAATATTGTCTTCAATCTTTCTTGAAAGTTGAAGATCACTTAGGCTTTGGGCAAGGTAAAAAAAAAAGAAATTCATCAGAAAATATTAAAGACAATATAATTCTTGAATAGTTCTGTATAGAAGCATAGACTCACCAACAAAATCCAAAAAAAGTTAATACTGATTAAGAATCTTCAAAATTGAAGAGGCGTACCTTGTAGAGAATTTGCAAGGAAGACAAATAAAAAAACTTTTCGTTGGTTCAAGAATACTATGAAACACCTTTGTTGCATTAATTTTTGAATTGAATGAACTTAGCTTTTTAGAAAGAGGAAAAGGGGATAAAAGCCCTAAATAGGTCATTATCTTTAAGTTTGGATTTAAAATCATCCATAAAATTGCACCTGAATATAAAATATAATTAGTACATGCATATGGAAACTTTAATAGAAAACAACCCAAAAAAAGAAATCGTGACTGTACAGAACATATTTTTTCAATAATAGAAAAATATTAACGAATGATCTTCACTATCATATGGAAAAATTTGAAAACCATTAAAAAGAAAAAATGTGTAATTTTAGAGAAACTTAGAAGAAATCAATGATTGGCAACTCAAGAAAATAAAATATGCCTAAAAAGTACATGTGGTTTGATGAGAAAGAACTATAATACAAGTGCTAATACAAAAGTAAAAGATATTGACTAGTCAATCAGATTGGACAAAGTTTATAGTACAATTGACATTGCTATTGGTACAATTATTGATTAGAATAGATATCAAAGTAAATACCATGTACAATTTGTATTACTTTTGGTAAAACTTGTATATGTTGTGTAAGTCTTTTAGGAGTGCCACTTCTAAATAAGAATAAAGTAATAATATATACATAAACTTACTTAAATCATTCTTATTTGTATAAATATTTTCAAACGTTTTGTATATATATTATTAATGCAAAGTTACTAAAATAAGTTCACTTCTAATATAGATAATATCATGATTCGATTTATGTCGAACAAGAAAATAAATTTGTTACAGACATTATTTAAGAGAGTTTAATTTCAAAATAAAAAGAGCAAAACAAAATTTTCATTCTCAAGTCTTTAGCATAAAAAATAATCAAGCAATGAAAAACAGTTCAAGCTTAAATCCAAGTTGTGATATGATGATTATATATGGGATATGCCTAAACAATCATGCCACTAAATTTGGTGAGTATTCGGTTGATGTATGTTGTGAATTTACGAAGAAGAGTGATGATGGAACTAAAGAAGAATATATTTGTGCTGATTGTGGGAATTTTAGGAGTTTTCATCAAATGAATAGTCAGTCATTGTTATATTGATCCAATACTCCGATCTCGCTTCTTTTACCCACATGTTAATCAACATGGTGGTGGAAATGTGCCTGTTATTTTTCATCCTTCAATGACTCGATTTGTACCTGAAGGACCATTTTGTACTACTATCCCTGAAATGATGAAATCTTTAGTCCATGAGAGATTTGTTGGTGACACTTGTTGGTGTTATTACAACAAATGAATATTAGCTAAGAAACAATTTTTATTTTATTAGCATAAAGTTATGTTAATTAGTTTCTAGTATGTTTTTTTCTAACATTAGTAAAGAGAAAGAAGAATTATAGCTTATGTCCACATACAATTGAAAGTTCATAGGAATAATTACCCAACCTGTGATCTAGAGTTGGCTGCGGTGGTATATCGCCTTGAAGATATGGTATCACTGTTTGTATGGTGCTCATGTTGATGTATTCACTAATCACAAGAGCCTAAAATATGTGTTCACTCAGAGAGAGCATAATTTCATACAAAGTAGGTGGTTAGAATTTCTGAAGGATTATGATATGAGCATTCTTTATCACCCAGGTAAGCCTAATGTAGGTGCAGATGCCTTAAGCATGTCATCTATGGGTATTATTGCCCATCTTGAAGAAAATAAAAAGGAACTAGAAAAAAGATGTGAATAGACTTGCATGCTTAGGAGTCCGAGTAATGGATTCCACATAAGGAGGAACAGTGGTGACGAATGGAGCTGAATCGTCGTTAGTATCAGAAGTGAAAGAAAAGCAAGACCAAGATCTCATTTTGCTTGAGCTGAAAGAAAATTTTCAAAAGCAAAGAGTATTATCTTTTGAGCAAGGATGAAATGATGTTTTGAGATATCAAGGTAAATTGTGTGTACCAATGGTGGATGGACTTCAAGAGAAGACCACGGAGGAAGCTCAAATATGTAACACCCCGTATCCAAAACAGACCAAAAAAGTTTTTTAGAAAATCTACAAGTGCAACAGACGGTGGCCATCGACGGTCGTACCCTGACCCACGATCCGTCCTGCACATCCATCGATAGAGTCAGAAGCCCCCAAAATCTCAGCCCAGAAAAAATTTGACTACATGTCGAACGACGGATGGACGTACAGTTCGTAGGTCATACTACGGTCTGTCGTATGAGTCCTTTGATCAACACCCCGTTCACCCACTCTCTGATAAGAACCATGATTGACCAGCACTATCCGTAGATGGACCTACGGACCGTAGGTGAGAAATAGAAGACAGTTAGGGGGAATATACAGTTGGGCCAACTACAGATGGTCATAAATCTTACCACGAAATGAATTATTTGACCCGTTTCCTACCGAGAGATAGATAATTGAATTAGCTTTCCATAGATACCTACCTTGCTAAAATCAGACCTCCAAGTAAAAAGTTATGCCAATTTTAGAAAAGGCCTGTCGAACAGGCCCAACCTACGGACCAAACGACGGACCGTCTCTCTAGGTCGTCGTTTGGTCCGACATCAACTTACCCAGGGGTCTTTCTGTATTTTATCACTTTGTTTAAGCCCTACGATACGTTGTTTTGACCCTAAATCATCATATTTTAGTCAATTTAATCCTAGAAACATAACTAAAATTTATCTAAGTCAAATCATTAATTAAAAAAAATAGAAAATTAGGAGCAAGAAAGGAGAGAAAATGTCAAGAATCCTAGTAGAAGAACGCAGCAAGGTCCAGCAGTTCTAACCCCAAAATCTAAGTGTTTCTCTGTGAATTTCATTACTAGGCATGTGGGGTTTCACTACTGGGTTCCTTTAACCCATTATGTCCCTAGTTTTCAGTCAGTTCTTGATTCTTTTATCATGATTAAACCTAGGGTTTCTAGATCATTGATAGAATTTCATGAATTTAATAAATATATGATCCAAATCAGATTTTAAAGTTATAATTTTGTTTATCGCACGAAGTTCAGAACCCAAGCTTTGTATTTCTTTAGTTTTTGAATTATACATGCTAGGTCAGATATTTCAGCTATGCAGTTATACATGCCTCAATTTTTAATGCATCATTATAAGATTAAATGTTGCGTTCTCAGTCTGCATGTTCAGTTTTGAGCTATCCAGTTCTTACAGACATAATCAGTTAACTATATAAATTAATGGGAGTAGCATAATACCGAGTTGGATTAGGGTTCGATGTGCCTAATTAGTCCTCGAACTACTAGCCAAGTAGGTTGTAGGTCCTCTCTGTGGGCAATCAGTTTAGTGATCATGCCAGCATTCATTTATACCTATGGCAGGGTATATTGGGTCCTCTCAATGGGCCATATACATCGGACTCCGCATTTTGTTCATGTGATTTTATTATCGGTTATTAGTAGCTCCCACAGTCCAGTCAGACACTATTGCATTTACCATTTATCTGTGTACTCAATATCCAATTTAATCATGTTATAAATTTGTTATTGCATTCAGTTAGCTCAGAATTCTCTACATCATGTTCAAATTATTATACTTGCTTTTGTGGTTGTTCAATTATGTTTATTTCAGCTTTATTATATCATATATGCTCAATATCTTTCAAGTAATGACACATACGTGCGCTACATCTTCTCGTGATGTAGATTCAGGTTCTCAGCATCCAGATCACGCATAGATTGATTTTTGATCTTCAGTTCAGCAGATTCAGTGGCGAGTCCTCATTCTCCGAGGACAATAGTCATGATTTTTTTTCCAGTATTTAGTCTTTTAATTTCAGTATTTGCTAGATTTTGCTGTGGCTTGTCCCAGTATTTCTAGTCTAGTTTAGAGGCTATGTTCTGACATAGTTAGTTTAAGCTTTATATTGAGTTAATATTTCTTTTGTATTAAACTCACTCATTTGTTTTCAAATATCTCAATTATGGAATATTGGTATTCCCCGTCTTTTGAGTTTAAATTTATGATTAAGCCTCCATATCAGTTTATATTATTTAGTATGCTTATGCACATGCGAGCAGGGTTTGCTAGGGATCACTTGTGGTCCTAGGTTCCGTGTCCGCGTCTCGGAGGTAGCTAGGGGCGTGAAAATATTTCTAGATACTCAATCATTCGGATTCCACAAAGATGTACTAGGATTTGTGAGAAGTATATTTTTGGAATAGTATGATGAAGGCCTCGCTAAAATTTTGTTTACAAGTGCCCAAATTGACACCAAGTTAAAGTAGAGCACCAATGGTGGGGAGGTTTAGCTTAGAAATTATAACTTCCAAAGTGGAAGTGGGAGATGATTAATATGTATTTCATCACAGGCTTACCAAGATCTCCCAAACAGCATAATTGTATTTGGGTGATACTCCATCTCACTTTTTATTAGTAAAGACTACTCATTCGGCAGATGAATATGCTAAGTTGTACATCCAAGAGGTTGTAAGGCTTCATGGAGTTTCAATCTCTATTATATCGGATAAAAGTGCATAATTTCTGTAGAATTCTGGAAGTATTTTAAGGTTTGAGCTCAAAGGTGAATCTAAGTACTACCATTCATTCTCTGACTAACCGGCAAGCAGAGCATACCATTCAGACATTAGATGATATGTTGAGGGCATGCGTGATTCGATTTCAAAGGGATTTGGGATGATCACCTTCCCCTCATTGAGTTGCTTACAACAACAGTTACCACTATAGCATCTTAATGACTCCTTATGAAGCGCTTTATGGGAGATGATATTCCTATTGGATGATTTGAAATTGGTGAAGCATGTTTGATAGGATAAGATTTAGTTCACCAAGCTATAAAGTAAGGTAAAGGTGATTATAGAGAGATTTAAAACGTCACAAAGTCATCAAAAAACCTACACCGATGTTAGGAGGAATCCATTAGAGTTTTAAGAAGATGATTGGGTATATCTAAAAGTTTCACCAATGAAAGGTGTTATAAGGTTTGGTAAGAATGGAAAGCTCAGTTCCTGGTATATTTGACATTATCGCATCGAAAAGAGGATTGACAATGTAGCTTATGAGTTAGAGATAACCCAAGAATTAGCAGAAGTTCATACGGTTTTCACATCATTATGTTGAAGAAGTGCATGTGAGATCATTCATTGATCATTCTAACTAAAAATATTGGGACCAAGGATAGTTTATCTTATGAAGGGATTTCGGTTGAGATCTTAGATCAAGGTCCTTTGGAGGAACCAAAGTGTGGAAAAAGCTACTTGAGAAGATGAAGAGGAGATGAAGAAGAGATATCCACATCCCTTCGAATTCGGAGAAAATGCAGACCAAAAACTAATTTTTCTTCTTAGTACTCTTTATGTTATGATTAAGCATGTTATTGTTGCATTTGCATATTGGGTGTTTGAGCTTAATGTTACCACCTTTAGTCTAGTAGGACATTTGAGGATGAATGTTCCAAGGCAAAGATATTGTAGCATCTTTCAACTAGAAAGAACTAGAAAGGAGTTTAAAATATGAAAATAGTGGTTTTTGGAAAGTGTAGGTTAATCTGGAAAATTTATGTTAAAAGTGAGTTTTGGTCATTTTCAGAAGAGTGAGTTATGCCCTTTTGAAGTTGGGCTATTGGATTAACGAAATGTCCAATTCCGATATTTTAAAGGGTATTTTAGTTTTTTCACTACCTTATTAATTTAGTCCATTTTAAGGAGTTTTATAAGGGTCAAGACTCAATTTAGTCAGTTTGGAAGTTGGAAATTTTCATGCTAGGGTTTAGGAGAAAGAAGAAGAGAAGAGAAGAAGAAGAAAAAAGACAAGATTCACCAAGATCGTTGAAGTTAACATGTGGATTTCGTCAGGGAAGATCCCTAAAACGGTATGTGAGTTTCCATAAAGTTGTGTTCATTCACCTACGTGTAAAGCATATTTGATTCGGCATGATTTCATTCATAAAAGATTGAATTTTGAATGTTGTTCTTGAATTGCTTTAGTTCTTGAACATGAGTTGATGTTTATGAATTTCTCGAGGTAGATAGTGTTGTTATTTGGGTTAGATCCTTGTATATATGAATTGGGTACATAGATCTAAGGTGAATTTGAGGAAAGAAATTAAATTGGATTAGAATGATTTAAGGTCAAGAAAACGAGATGAAAATTCGTCAGGCGTCACCTGGGCATGGTCAAGAACGGCGCGCCCCATCTGCGCCAGAGGGTCTGGGGTGGCACGCCTGCAGTGCGCCTAGTTGGAATCTCAAACTAATGGGTTTAGCGCAGAGCACCCAGAATGTGTCCAAATCGGTGTTTTTTCGCCCAGTTATTGTATTTTAGTTCGATCAAACTTTCTAAAATGTTTTAACACTTCCTAATGATTCTAACTACTCTAAATGACTTCTAATCATAAATAAATCATCCCGAGACATAAATTAATACCTTAAATCCATAACTTCAAATTTAAGAAAAGTTTAGAGCCAAGTCTAGAAAGTTCTTATAGTCTTTTCAAGAAGTCATTTTACAAATGTTTTCTAAACTTTGTTTTTTAGACATAAGGATCAGGTTGAGTAAAGATTAAGGGTAAGAATAAGAAGTTTATTTCAATTTTCATAAGTCATTAAAAACTGTATTAAATGTCGTTTTAAGACATAAGGTTGAGTTCAGTTCAGAGTAAGAGAAGTCTTTTCTTCAAAGCAATATATGGGGACTAAATATTCCTAAAGCAGTATTAAAATGATTTTAATATTTTAAAAAAGAATATAAACAAATATTTCCAAGAGCCTGTGGGCTATTAAAGAGTAATAACTTTTTAAATGAACCAAACATGAAAATTGAGATTTCCAAGGTAGACTTTGAGCTATGTTTTTGGGCACTAATCTCAAATCACAGAAGAAGTATATTTTTAAAACATAAGAGCCAGTATATTTTTAGAGTACCATTGAGCATCGATATGGGGAAGAGTTCAAACAACTCACAGCCCTATAAACCATGTAGCCACCATGGGTAGATAAAACCTTTTCACAGTAGACTAGTGCATCAAATAGGTAGTTCAGGTGTTATATCTTTGGCTGGGTATAGGATGCGCTAGCAGCGTGAGGTGAAACATTGTATTATCATTATAGCTCTTATGTGATGGTTGTCGGTTAGAGAAACTCCCAAAGAAATTAAATGTATTTTATATATAACTCAATTTATTTGTATTTTTGAATTAAGAGTTAATTATATCTTTGTATATACTTAGAGTTGAAAACATGATTTCAAACAACTTATCTTTATATTGCACTTGCTTTTACATTGCTTTATATGGAAATGAGTCAATTATATTGAGTTATATTATTTATGAGTTGAGCATATCCAAGGTAAGTGTTCCTTCTTACTCTTTTCAAGCTTAAGTTGTTTTAGCATTCCAAATCGCATACTCGTACATTCAATGTATCGATGCCAATTGACATATATCGTATCTGGACGCAAACGCAGGTAACGAGGATCGGCATTCGGCGCAACGCTGATATAGTTGTGAACTCTATAATCAGTTGGTGAGCATCCTTACATTTTAGAGGACTCCTTTTGTTTCTTTTCAGTACTTTCTTTATTAGGATGTTGTGGGGTCTATACCAACATCCTTTCAGTTTTAGAGGCTTCATAGATAGACAAGGAGATTTGAGTCCTTAAGTCTTTTCATCTTCTTATATTCATTAAGACGTGGGTTGCCACTTTTGACCAATTGAATATTTTAAACCTTTACAACATTTGTAGTTAGTATGCTTTTTCACTTCAGTTGAGTTTTGATCTTTATAGTTATTGATCATTGTCTTTCGCTGAGTTAAGTAAGCCAGACCAAGGACCCGCTCAAGGCCAACAATGGTCATTGAGTGACAGCCACGTTCAGGGTGTAGGCTCGGGGCGTGACAAACCTAGTTCTAATTTAAAATTTTCTTTTAATGCAAATCCAATGAATATATATACTTGTTCAATAAAGATTTGGTTAATTTTTATTTCCAAAATTGAATAAATGGGTAACATTATTACGAGTTTGATTAAATTTATAAAAAATAGTAATTAAACAATAGCTAATTAGCTAACCAATGATACATACTACAAGAAAATATGATATAAAATAGACACCAAAATTCGTGTAACAATTCAAAGTTATACTAGAACCATTTATAAGCTTAGTGATAATAAATGATAAGTTGATACATATAAATGCATAGCTGCTACATTAACCATAATTTCTCCTGGTAGAAAAACAAAGAAACTCTCTCAATTTCATATTAATTAAATTTATGAGATAATTCACATAGATTAAGAAAAATATTTAAGGACACAAATTAAATCATACTTTATAGTTTCTACTATTTGTCCTTTTCTTAATAATAATTAATATAAGTTTCTCCAACAAATAAAAAAGGCAAATATAAAAAAAATTCAAATATGCATGTGGAGCCTTAAAACAATTCTATTATTTTGAAAATAATTAAATAAACCTAAAAATAAGTTCACATTAAATTTGGAAAGGGGGGGGGGGGGGGTAATTATTCTTATTAAGAAATTAAAGTGGCGCAAATAAGCATTATAATTTCAAATATCTGTGTCTGGGGGGGGGGACACATACATATGATATAACAAATAAATGATTGTCAGATAATTATTTAATGGTAATAATATAATTATCATCCTTTTATTTTTTAATTAAAATAATAAATATGAGTATTTAAAATCAAAAAACTATTTAAATATTGTTAAAGGCTTTAGCTACTATAAATACAATAACATTAACTCAATCATCACTAAATATTTTTGTGGTAGTAAATCTTACCGCAAAATAAAAATCTATTTCCACTAAATATCTATTTTATTAAAGTGGTTCTATATACGGAAATCCACATATCCAATTGCTAAGTCATAAATATTTATTTTTTAAACAAATTCATCCCTGAAAATAGAGGTATATTTCAATTTTCCTCTATATTTTTAAAAGATGCACGATGATCTATTACATCTAAATCATTTTGTCCTATATCCTAATAGGTGAAAGTTTTTATGATGTTAGTTTCACAAATAATGACAAAGGATAAGTCAAATGTATATTTAATTACTTTATTTTCAAGTTTAGTTTAGTAAAGAATTAGATTTACTTTCAGCAGTACCTAATAGTAAGATTTAAATAAATAAATAAATTGTGCTTCCTTTTATAATTTAAACTATTAAATAAGATATTCAGTCAGTTCAATACGGTACTAGAGAAAGTAAATAGTCATATATAAAAAACATGACATGACCCAAAATGAGTCGTGTGACACCCACACTTACCCTCCTAGTGGGCAAACCAAGAAAACCAAATCCCAACATCTACATATAGTTCAACTACAAATAATAAAATAATGCAAAAGCTCCAAAACTTATCAACTATCATTTTCCCAAAACCTGAAAGTCATCATAACAAGGACATCTAATCTTCAATTACTAAATCTAAAAGTATCAATAACACCAAAATAAATGAACAAAAGTAATTTGTGTTCGAAAACAAAGAAAATCACATAACGACAAAGAGAATCTAACCCAAGCTTGAATGAATAGCTCACCCTTGAACATGAGATGCAAAGACTTGCTAGAACCGACGGAAATTAAAAGTCATTGGTACACTCGCTACACTCCATAAAAGGAAAATAAAGAAAAACACGAGTAGGGCTCAGTATGGGGCAATATGTACTGAGTAGGTATCGTCGGTCAACCCAAAAAAAAAACTAATATAGTATGAATAATAGTATGAACTCAACAATTGAACTTAACGTGTGTTAAAAAACAAAAAACATGAACAAGTGTCGACAACAATAAAGTAAGTATATAATAAGTCAACAATATCAAGATCTTCTAGGAGGACTCATGCCTCTAAAAAAACCATTTAGGGAATTGAGTTCTTTGAGATTGAGTACATTCCGTTAATTCAATATGCTTTTCCTTTAATATTATAGTGTCGGAACGTGACACTCCAATCCAATTATATCATGTCGGAACGCGACACTCTGATCCAATAATATTATGTCGGAACGTGACACTCCGATACAAGAATAACATGTCAGAACGTGACACTCTGATCCAATAATATCGTGTCGGAACATTGACCCTCCGATCCAATTATACTGTGTAAAAATGTGACACTCCGATCCAATTATACTGTGTCGAAATGTGACACTCCGATCCAATTATACTATTAATTTATCATTTATTATCACCACTTTCAATTTATTGATGATATTTTATCAAGCCTTCTTTATTCAAGGCATCACTTCGATGAAGAGGGTTCAAAAATATAAATGCCACGGTCTAAGAATTTCATACGAATCGCTATAACACACAATCAAGCAACACAACCACACAATCAAGTACCTAGAAAATTCCCAATATCATTCAATGCATATCAATCACTAGTAAGAGTTTACTATCAATTATAATAAACAATATCCTAGCTCCACCGATGAGCTAAAGTCAAGCAAGCTACCTCCTTGCCTCCAAACGTTTTAAATCTACCAGGTATATAAACATAATTTGTAAGTTAACGAGTCTATAGACATCATATTAGTCTATGTTTAGCCTAGACAAAAACTCATCTAATTCTATAATCAATTTTATAAAGTTCAAACCAAAGGATAAGTCTTAACTCATCCAATTAGCATAACTATAGTGGTATTTAATAAATTCAATACACCTAATATTTAACTTTCTATCTCAATATTTTCACAACTTAATTTATGATATAGTAACACAATAAATACCAAAGACTAAAATATCGTAAAGGTTAAAGCCACTGGTTGCCGAAACCAGTGGCAATACTAAAAAAAAACAAGGTATAATTTGTCACTCTAAGTCAAATTTATATCATATATAATACTTTTAATTATTGACTATTGATAACCACCAAAACCCATGTCACGACCCAAAAACGAGCCGCGAGTGGCACCCACACTTATCCTCCTATGTGAGCAAACCAACAAATCTAAACCCCAACATTTACAAATATTTCAACCATAATGAACAAAATATAATGCGGAAGACTCAAAATCTTATTAATATAACCAATAAATAAGATTCTAAAAGTTTATCAACTATTATCCCCAAAATCTGGAAGTCATCACACCAAGAACATCTATCCTCAAAAATTCTAAATCTAAGAGTATTTAGGAAGCTAACATAAGTAAAAGAAATGGTCCATGTCCGAACTTCAAGACATCAAGACGTGAAGGAGAGAATCTAGTCTGAGCTAGGAATAATAGCTCACCCTGAAATCTGATATGCTGGAGACTGGCTAGAGTTGCGGATGTGCCGAAGTCGATGGCACGTTTGCTGCACTCCACAAATAACAAAGAGAAAAATACAAGTAGGGGTCAGTACAAGGAACACGTACTGAGTAGGTATCATTGGCCAACTCAAAATAGAAAGCAATATATATCGAATAATAATATAAAATCAACTACAATACTCAACAGGTGACAACAACAAGTACAAGAACCATTGGTCACAACACCAAGCACACCTATGATGACTCAAGCC
Organism: Solanum peruvianum; assembly: GCA_027705065.1. Classification (NCBI taxonomy): domain Eukaryota; kingdom Viridiplantae; phylum Streptophyta; class Magnoliopsida; order Solanales; family Solanaceae; genus Solanum; species Solanum peruvianum. The sequence goes on from JAKWJD010001759.1 coordinate 23,529,876, forward strand.
TCCACACCATACTCATTTGGGAAATAGGTTCTTTAAATTTGAGTATATTAACATAATTCAAGATTCATTCTCTTTATTCTTCTTGTGTCGGAACGTGACACTCCGATCCCCTACTACTATGTGTCGGAACGTGACACTCCAATCCCCTAATACTACGTGTCGATACATGACACTCCGATCCCTTAATACTACGTGTCGGTACGTGACACTCCGATCCCCTAATACTACGTGTCGGAACGTGACACTCCGATCCCCTAATATCCCCTAATACTACGTGTCGGAACGTGACACTCCGATCCATTAAACTCATTATTTTAGTTCATCAAGCCTTCTTTTATGTCAAGGCATCATCATTAATAGGGAGGATTTAAGGTTTAAGATTCAACAACCTCATCATTCTAATCCATCACAATTACATAATCACATCATGCAACCACACAATTAAGCATATAGAAGACTTTACAATACCACCCAATACATATCAATCGCTATTTAGAGTTTACTATGAAATAACATAAACCATAACCTACCTCCACCGAAGAATCGCGATCAAGCAAGTTACTTCCCAATGCCTTTGCTTTCCACTTTGTTCTCTCTCTCTCGCTCGCTCTCCCCTCTTCTGTTCTTTTTATTATTTTTTCTTCTTCTTCAGATTCTTTTTCTTTTACCCTAATTATCATATATACCGTTATATAAAGTAACCCATTATTTTTTTAAAGTTATCTCCTTTAACCCCCAGTAAGTATATTATTAAACTTACCCCACTAATTTCACAATTATAGTCATGAATAGTCCAAACACCCCCTTTAAAACGTTTTAGCAGAAATCCGACCCAGTCGGGGTTACGCATCTTGTGACGACGCGTCGTACCTGCAACGGTCCGTCCTGCAGGGTCGTCACAAAGTTCAGAGACTCAAATTCAGTAAAGGGGTTTGTGACGGTCCGTCGTATCTACGACTGTCCGTGCTGCAATTCCGTCGCAAAGTTCAGAGAGTTGATCCCCGTGCCCAGATTTTAGAGTTTAAGTGTTTTGGCACGAAGACGCTCGACGGACCGTCGTGCCTATGATGGTTCGTCCTACTTGTCGTCGAGGGTAATGAGGAGAGCAGCAGGAGAATTACACAAGTGTGGGACGACGGAGTCCGTCACGGTCTGTCGTTACCATGACGGTTCGTCGCGTGATCCGTCGACCCAGTCAGTTTTTTATCGAAAGTAATTCTACTGCTCGAAACGACTAAAAGGTCGTTACAATAGATTCCAATTTACCCATCGTTCGTCCTCGAACGATCACAAGAAGAAAAACAAGGGCAAGAAAGAGTACCTGAATCTGTAAAAAGGTGTGGGTATCTTTCTTGCATATCATCCTTCATCTCCCAAGTGGACTCTTCAACTGGCCGATTCTTCTATTGAACCTTGATGGATGCAATCTCCCTTGATCTCAACTTGCGGATTTCTCTATCTAAAATAGCAACAGGCTCCTCCTCATAAGACAAATTCTCATCAAGAAGAACTGAATCCCAACGAATAATGTAGTTTCCATCCCCATGGTATCTTTTCAGCATAGACACATGAAATACCGGGTGCACTCCTGAGAGTCATGGAGGGAATGCCAATTCATAAGCCACCTCCCTCACGCGCTTTAGAACTTCAAATGGACCAATATACCTCGGACTAAGCTTACCTATCTTACCAAACCGCATCACCCCTTTCTTGGGTGAAACCTTCAGCAAGACTTGTTCACCCTCCATGAAATCCAAGTCTCTAACCTTTTGATCTGCATATTCCTTCTGCCTACTTTGAGCCGCTAAAAGCTTTTCTTGAATGAATTTCACTTTCTCTAATGATTCCTTCAAGAGATCAGTACCCCATGGTCTTACCTCAAATGCATCAAACCAACCAATTGGAGACCTACATCTCCTCCCATACAGTGCCTCAAATGGGGCCATATCAATACTTGAGTGATAGCTATTATTGTACGAGAATTCTGCTAACGGTAAGAAGTTATCCCAATGACCACCAAATTCTATCACATATGCACGAAGCATATCCTCCAACACCTGAATCGTTCGCTTAGACAAACCATCGGTCTGAGGGTGAAATGCAGTACTAAGATCAACCTAGTACCTTATTCAGCATGCAATGTTCTCCAAAACTTAGAAGTAAATTGCGTACCTCTATCCGATATGATGGAAAGTGGAACTCCATGCAATCGAACAATTTTTGAGATATAGAGTTTGGCTAACTTCTCTGCGTTGTAAGTCACCTTAACCGGAATGAAGTGAGCAGACTTAGTTAATCTGTCAACAATTACCCAAATAGAATCAAACTTACCGAATGTCTTGGAAGACCAACCACAAAATCCATTGCAATTCTTTCCCATTTCTATTCAGGAATGGGCATTTTCTGAAGTGTTCCTCCGGGCCTCTGGTGTTCATACTTTAACCTGCTGACAATTCGGGCATTGGGCAACAAAATAGCAATGTCACGCTTCATCCTACTCCACCAAAATGTTTGCTTTAGGTCACGATACATCTTAGTTGCACCAGGATGTATAGAAAACCTTGAACTATGAGCCTCTGTAAGAATGGTGTGAATCAAATCATCAATACGGGGCACACATACCCTCCCTTAATTCTCAAAACGCCTTCCTCATCGATTTTTTCCCTCTTTAGCCTCTCCCGTATACCATCTCCCGAACCGACTCAGCTTCTCATCAACAAACTGCTTTCCCTTAATCTTGTCAAGAAAAGAAGACTTGCCTCCACACAGGCCAAAATCCTCCTTCTTAGTATTTCCAGCCTCATAAAGTCATTAGCCAAGTCTGAACCTCTCTAACCAATGGGCGTCTAGAAACCTGTAAGTGGGCTAGACTTCCCATGCTCCCTGCTTTTCTACTTAAAGCATCTGCCACACATTAGCTTTTCCTGGATGATACAAATAGTAATATCATAGTCCTTCAGTAGTTCCATCCACCTCCTCTGCCTCAAATTCAAATCTTTCTGAGTAAAAACATACTGTAACTACGATGATCTGTATAGACTTCACACTTAACCCCATATAGATAATGTCTCCATTGCTTTAATGCAAACCATTGCAGACAACTCCAATCATGGGTCGGATAGTTTACGTTCATGCACCTTTAATTGCCTTGAAGCATAAGCAATTACATTCCTTCTGCATTAGCACTGCACCCAACCCAAATAAGATGCATCACATAAACAATGAAATTCTTACCTTCCACTGGCAAGGTAAGAATTGGTGCAGTAGTCAACAAGGTCTTGAGTTCTGGAAGCTTTCTTCACATTCGTCCGACCATACAAATGGAACATTCTGCGTAGTCAAATTTGTCAGTTGGGAAGCAATAGAAGAAAATCCCTTGCCAAATCGACGGTAGTAACTAGCTAAACCAACAAAGCTCCTTACCTCTGTACCATTAGTAGGTCTTACCCAACTCTTCACTGCTTCAATCATAGAAGGATCAACCATCACTCCATCCTTAGAAACTACGTGCCCCAAGAAGGACACTGAATCTAGCCAAAACTCACACTTGGAGAATTTGGCATAAAGCCTTTTCTCCCTCAATACTTCCAATACAATTCTCAAATGCTCCTCATGTTCTTTCCTGCTCTTTGAGTATATCAGTATATCATCAATGAATACAATGACAAAGAGATCCAGATATGGCTTAAGAATCCCGTTCATGAGGCTCATGAAAGCAGCAGGGGCATTCGTAAGTCAAAGTACATTACTAAGAATTCATAATGCCCATACCTGGTTCTAAAAGCAGTCTTTGGCACATCTGCTGCCCGTATTTTCAATTGATGATAACCAGATCTCAAATTGATTTTTGAGAAGGTACAAGCACCTTGTAACTGATCGAACAAATCATCAATGCGAAGGAAGAGGATACTTGTTCTTAGTAGTTACCTTATTCAGTTGCCTGTAGTCTATGCACATTCGAAAACTTCCATCCTTCTTCTTCACAAATAAAACAGGAGCACCCCAAGGGGATGCAGTTGGTCTAATAAAGCCTTTACCTAACAACTCTTGAAGTTGGGCCTTTAATTCCCTTAACTCAGCTGGAGCCATTCTATAAGGGGGTATGGAAATGGGGCGAGTACCCGGCTCCAGATCAATACAAAAATCAATATCCCTATCCGGTGGCATACCAGGAAGGTCTGCAGGAAACACATCCAGAAACTCATTGACTATCGAGACAGACTCAATCGAAGGTATTTGGGAAGTATCATCCCTGAGATGTGCCAAGAAAGCTAAACAACCCTCACTAACCATTCTCTTAGTACGTAGAAAGGAGATGATACAAATTCGGGTGGAAGTATAGTCACCCTCCCACACTAGCGGATCTGTCCCAGACTTGGCCAATGTCACAGTTTTAGCATTACAATCTATGATTGCAAAAATTTGGAGAAAGCCAAGTCATACCCAGAATTACATCGAAATTAACCATTTCCAGAATAATCAAGTCTACATGAGTATTGCTCCCCACAAGTCACAAGACAAGACCTATACACCTTCTCAACTATCACAGACTCACCCACGGAGTAGAGACACGAATAGGCATGTCAAGCAATCACAATGTAAATCAAGACCAGTAGCAAATGAGGAAGATACAATGAAAAGTGGATCCAGGATCAAATAATACAGAAGCCATGCAATCACAAACCAAAAGATTACCTGTGATAACAGCATCAGATGTCTCTGCTTCAGACCTCACGGGAAAGCATAACAATGGGCCCTATCACCTGTCTGCCCGTTGCCCCTACCATGTTGTGCTGCAGTAGCTCCAGCTTGCCCCACCCCCCGGCTGATTTGGTGACCACCATTACCTTGTCCACCACGTCCTCCAGAATGACGGCCTCTCCCATGACCACCTCTGCCTCTGACTATTGGGGGTCTGTAACTCTGTTTTGGACAATATCTCCTGATATGTGCAATCTTTCCACATCCATAACACTCTCTGGAGTCAAGCATAGGTCTCTGTGAGAACGACAAAGTCTGGGGATAACCTCCAAACTCAGAGAAATGCTGACTGGCCTGCGGTGGGCCCCCAGCTATAGCCTGTAGTGAAGACTGAATGGGTCGGGCTGGGTAACCTCCTGAACTTTGCCCTCTGCAGTAAGACCCACTAAACTCACCTCCCTTACGGAACTTCTTAGATGTCGACGCCAGGGTGAAGTCGTCTGGCTTCACCCCCTCCACCTCTATCACAAAATCAACCACTTCTTGAAAGGATTTTGCTGCAGCAGCTACCTGTAAGGCTGGGATCTGCAAATCTGACCTCAATCCTTTCACAAAACGGCGAATCCGCTCTTGTGGACTGAAGCAAAGCTGGGTAGCATACCTGGATAGTGATAGTGCACGCAATTTTACCTCATAAGCAGTAACAGATATCCTGCCTTGTAGCTCAGGAATCACTTCATCCTCCATTATACTCTCCATAAGCGATACCAAGTATACCTGGTGCCTGTGCTCCGACTCTCTCATTCTCATCCTCTCTGATCCTAAAGTGGGGTAATCTATCCACTCCATAAAGAAAGGTTGCTAGTAGAATTATTGCCTCCAACATACGTATGCATCGCTGGCGACACTCAACATACGACCGCCACCACATTGGCATTCCCCTGAAACTGATAGGTCACAAAACTCAACACCGAATCGTTCTACTATGTCCATCTTATGTAGCAGCTCATGAAAATCAACCAGAAAATCATAGGCATCCTCAGATTCAGCACCCTGAAGACTGGAGGTTTCAACTTCAAGAATTTAGTGAAAAGTTCATGCTTATCACTCGTCATTATCGGTCCTGTAGTCAATCAAGGAAACGTGCCTACTTCCAATGAGGCATCCATGCGGGGAGCCACAGCAGCACCATGTTGTACTCCCGGAACCTGAGGTGCTGGTGCAGAAAACACTGGAGGTGTCTGGCCCTGATCAGATAACCTGCTAAGATAAGTAAGAACCTGGTTAATCATCTCTGGGGTAGATTGGGGTTGTAATTCCTCATCTTGCACTTGCTCATTTTCCCTTTCCTCACCCTCTCTTACTACCTTATCAGTCGGTGGAGGAGTCACCGCCCTAGTACTAGCTGGACGAGGTGTTTGTCCTCTACCTCTAGAGGACGTCCTCCCGCGACCTCTACCACGGCCTCTTGCCACTGCTCCTCTTCGGGCTACAGCCCCAGTGGGTGGCTCAGACGCACCCTGTCTTGCCGGTGTTGGTGTTGGCACAGTTGTTGCTCTAGTTCTAACAATCAGCGAAATAGAGTGAGGATGTCAGATACCAATTTGTATCACCTTGATACCAATTGGATCCAAGTAATAGCATGAAAGAAAGAAAGAATGGAATTTTACTATAGTCCTATAGCCTCTCAAAAAAAAGTAAAGGCGTCCCCCTATCGTTCCTCAAGACTCTACTAGCCTCGTTCTAGTGTGATGAGACCAACGAACCTAATGCTCTGATACCAAATTTGTCACGACCCCAAAACGAGCCGCGAGTGGCACCCACACTTATCCTTCTATGTGAGCGAACCAACAAATCTAAACCCCAACATTTACCAATATTTCAACCATAATGAACAAAATATAATGCGGAAGACTCAAAATTTTATTAATATAACCAATAAATAAGCTTCTAAAAGTTTATCAACTATTATCCCCAAAATCTGGAAGTCATCACACCAAGAACATCTGTCCTCAAAAATTTTAAATCTAAGAGTATATAAGAAGCTAACATAAGTAAAAGAAATGGTCCATGTCCGAACTTCAAGACATCAAGACGTGAAGGAGAGAATCCAGTCCGAGATAGGAATAATAGCTCACCCTGAAATCTGATATGCTGGAGACTGGCTAGAGTTGCGGACGAGTCGACGTCGATGGCACGTTTGCTGCACTCCACAAATAACAAAGAGAAAAATACAAGTAGGGGTCAGTACAAGGAACACGTACTGAGTAGGTATCATCGGACAACTCAAATAGAAAGCAATATATATCGAATATAATATAAATCAACTAAAATACTCAAAGGTGACAACAACAAGTACAAGAACCATTGGCACAAACACCAAGCACACTTATGAGGACTCAAGCCTCAAAACCATACTCATTTGGGAAATAGGTTCTTTAAATTTGAGTATTAACATAATTCAAGATTCATTCTCTTTATTCTTCTTGTGTCGGGACGTGACACTCCGATCGCCTACTACTACGTGTCGGAACGTGACACTCCGATCCCCTAATACTATGGTCGGTACGTGACACTCCGATCCCCTAATACTATGTGTCGGTACGTGACACTCAGATCCCCTAATACTACGTGTCGGAACGTGACACTCGGATCCACTAATACTACTTGTCGGAACGTGACACTCCGATCCATTAAACTCATTATTTTAGTTCATCAAGCCTTCTTTTATGTCAAGGCATCATCATTAATAGGGAGTATTTAAGGTTTAAGATTCAACAGCCTCATCATTCTAATCCATCACAATTACATAATCACATCATGCAACCACACAATTAAGCATATAGAAGACTTTACAATACCACCCAATACATATCAATCGCTATTTAGAGTTTATTAAGAAATAGCATAAACCATAACCTACCTCCACCGAAGAATCGCAATCAAGCAAGTTACTTCCCAATGCCTTTGATTTCCTCTTCGTTCTCTCTCGCTCGCTCGTTCTCCCCTCTTTTGTTCCTTTTATTTTTTTCTTCTGCAGATTCTTTTTCTTTTACCCTAATTATCATATAATCCGTTACGATAAAAGTAACCCATTATTTATTTTAAAGTTATCTCCTTTAACCCCCAAGTAAGTACATTATTAAACTTACCCCACTAATTTCATAATTATAGTCATGAATAGTCCAAAACACCCCTTTAAAACTTTTTGTCACGACCCAAAACCAAGCCGCGACTGGAACCCACATTTACCCTTCTATGTGAGCGAACCAACCAATCTAACCCTTAACATTTCAATATAATATCGACAGAAAGTAATTCGGAAGACTTAAACTCATTAATAAAAATCAATTCAATAACTATTATTATCCCCAAAATCTGGAAGTCATCACCACAAGAACATCTATCCTCAAATACTAAACTAAGAGTATCTAAGAAAACAAAAACAAGTAAAAAGCTAGTCTATGCCGGAAGTTCAAGGCATCAAGACTTGAAGAAGAAGATCCAGTCCAAGCTAGAAGCATTAGCTCACCCTGAAGATCCGGTGTGACGAAGACTGGCTAGAATTACTGATGATTTGAAGACGACGGCACATTTGCTGCACTCCACAAATAACAAAGAAGAAAAACATAAAAGTAGGGGGTCAGTACAAACACAAGTACTGAGTAGATATCATTGGCCAACTCAAAATAGAAGACAATATATATCAAGTAATATTATAAAATCAACTATGATGCTCAATATGTAGCAACAACAAGTACTATATCATTAACAATTACCGTCAAGTTCACACATGAGGACTCAAGCCTCAATACCATACTCATTTGGAGATTAGATTCATTAGATTGAGTATATTAGTATCTTTCAAAATTCATTATCTTTAATCCTCTTGTGTCGGTACGTGACACTCCGCTCCCTCATTATATTTATTCCTCTTGTGTCAGTACGTGACACTCTGATCCCCTACTACTACGTGTCGGAACGTGACACTCCGATCCCCTAAATCTACGTGTCGGTTCGTGACACCTGATCCCTTAAATCTACGTGTCGGTTCGTGACACCCGATCCCCTAAATCTACGTGTCGGTTCGTGACACCCGATCCCCTAAATCTACGTGTCGGTTCGTGACACCCGATCCCCTAAATCTACGTGTCGGTTCGTGACACCCGATCCCTTAATTCTATGTGTCGGAACGTGACACTCCGATCCCCTAATCTCATTCTATAAATTCATCAAGCCTTCACTTATACCAAGGCATCATCATTCTCATTGCTTTAGTTCATCAAGCCTTTTCTTGTTCTAAGGCATCATCAATCTCATTACTTTAGTTTATCAAGCCTTCTTTACTACCAAGGCATCATTATTAACGAGAGATTAGGGTTTTCAAGATTTGGGATTCAATAACTTCATCATGCTCATTAATCACAGTTAAATAATCACATTCATGCAAGCATACAATTAAGCACATAGCAGGGTTTACAATACTATCAATACATATCATTCGCTATTAAGAGTTCACTACGAATATCGTAAAAAACCATAACCTACCTCCACCGAAGATTAGTGATCAACAAGCAAATTCCCAAGCTTGTGTTTTCCTCTTCTCGATCTATTCTCTCTTTCTCTTTGTTCTTTCTATTTTTCTTATTCAAACCCTCCTTCTTTTACCCTAATTAGCATATAATTAAGAATAAAAGATGGCAATAATTACCCACTAATTAACTTAAGGTTACCTCTTTTAACCCCCAAGTAATTAGACTTATTAATATTAACCCTCTAACTTTATAATTAAGGTAGGAATAGTCCAAAACGTCCCTTAAAACGTGTAAAGAAATCCGACCCAGACTGGGATTACGCAACCTGTGACAGCCCGTCGTGCCTGCTACGGTCCGTCCTGCAGGTCGTCGCAAGGTTCAGAGACTGGATTTCCATCAAATAGTCTGTGACGGTCCGTCACACCTGTGACGGTCCGTCCTGCCATTCCGTTACGAAGTTGAGAGAGTCGATTTTTAGTACCCAATTTCAGAATTTCTAAGTGTTTTGAGACGAGACCCTGCGACGGTTCGTCGTGCCCATGACGGTCCGTCGTGGAGTCCGTTGTCTCAGCCAATTTTCCAGAAATAAAATCGGTTGCTCAAAACGACTAAACAGGTCGTTACAATAGATACCAATTTACCCATCGTTCGTCCTCGAACGATCACAAGAAGAAAAACAAGGGCGAGAAGGAGTACCTGAATCTTTAAACAGATGTGGGTATCTTTCTTGCATATCGACCTCCTTCTCCCAAGTGGCTTCTTCAACCGGCCGATTCTTCCATTGCACCTTGATGGATGCAATCTCCCTTGACCTCAACTTGCGAACTTCTCTGTCTAAAATAGCAACAGGCTCCTCCTCATAAGACAAATTCTCATCAAGCAAAACTGAATCCCAACGGATAATGTAGTTTCCATCCCCATGGTATCTTTTCAACATAGACACATGAAATACCGGATGCACTCCGGACAGCCCTGGAGGCAAGGCTAATTCGTAAGCCACCTCCCCTACTCACTAAGTACTTCAAAGGGACCAATATACCTTGGGCTTAGTTACCTCTTTTACCAAACCGCATCACTCCTTTCATGGGCGAAACCTTCAACAAGACTTGTTCACCTTCCATGAACTCTAAGTCTCTAACCTTTCGATCTGCATATTCTTTTTGCCTACTTTGCGCCGCTAGAAGCTTTTCTTGAATAGATTTCACTTTCTCTATCGAATCCCTCAAAAGGTCAGTACCCCAAGGTCTAACCTCAAATGCATCAAACCACCCAATGGGAGACCAACATCTCCTACCATACAATGCTTCAAATGGGGCCATGTCGATACTTGAGTGATAGCTATTGTTGTAGGAGAACTCTGCCAAAGCTAAGAAGCTATCCCAATGGCCCCCGAATTCTATCACACATTCACGAAGCATATCCTCCAACACTTGAATCGTTCGCTCAGACTGACCATCGGTCTGGGATGGAACGCAGTACTAAGGTCCAACCTAGTACCCAATTCCGCATGCAATGTTTCCAAAACTTAGAAGTAAACTGCGTACCTCTATCTGATATAATGGAGAGTGGAACTCCATGCAGTCGAACGATTTCTGAGATGTAGATTTTGGCTAACTTCTCTGCATTGTAGGTCACTCTGACAGGAATGAAGTGAGCAGACTTCGTTAACATATCAACAATCACCCAAATGGAATCAAACTTACCCAATGTCTTTGGAAGACCAACCACGAAGTCCATTGCAATTCTCTCCCACTTCCATTCAGGAATGGGCATTCTCTGAAGTGTTCCTCCGGGCCTCTGGTGTTCATACTTTACTTGTTGACAATTTGGACATTTGGCAACAAAATCAACAATGTCGCGCTTCATTCTACTCCACCAAAAGTGTGCTTTAGGTCACGGTACATCTTGGTTGCACCAGGATGTATAAGTATCCGGAACTATGAGCCTCTGTAAGATAGTGTGGATCAAGTCATCAACACGAGGTACACATACCCTTCCCTTAATCCTCAAAACACCTTCCTCATCAATTATTGCTTCTTTAGCCTCTCCTCGCAACACTTTTCTCTGATCCGGATCAATTTCTCATCGTAAACTGTTTTCCTTAATCTTGTCAAGGAAGGAAGATCTTGCCTCCACACAAGCTAACAATCCTCCCTTCTCATTTATTTCTAACCTCATAAGGTCATTATCCAGAATCTGAACCTCTCTAGCCAATGGGCGTTTAGAAACTTGTAAATGAGCTAGACTTCCCATGCTTCCCGCCTTTCTACTTAAAGCATCCGCCACAACATTCGCTTTTCTCGGATGATACAAGATAGTGATGTCGTAGTCCTTCAGTAGTTCCATCCATCTCCTCTGTCTCAAGTTCAAATCCTTTTGAGTAAAGACATACTGTAGGCTACGATGATCCGTATATACTTCACACTTAACCCCATATAAATAGTGCCTCCATTGCTTTAATGCGAATACTACCGCGGCCAACTCCAAGTCATGGGTCGGATAGTTACGTTCATGCACCTTTAATTGTCTTGAAGCATAAGCAATCACATTCTTCTCTTGCATTAGCACTGCACCCAACCAGAATAGGATGCATCACAATAAACAATGAAGTTTCTTACCCTCTACTGGCAAGGTAAGGATAGGTGCGGTAGTCAACAAAGTCTTGAGTTTCTGAAAGCTTTCTTCGCACTCATCCGACCATACAAATGGAACATTCTGCTTAGTCAAGTTCGTCAATTGGGAAGCAATAGAAGAGAATCCCTTGACAAATCGGCGGTAGTAGCTAGCTAACCCAACAAAGCTCCTTATTTCTGACACATTAGTAGGTCTTACCCAATTCTTCACGGTCTCAATCTTAGAAGGATCCACCATCACTCCATCCTTAGAAACCACGTGCCCCAAAAAGGACACTGCATCTAGCCAAAACTCACACTTAGAAAACTTGGCATAAAGCTTTTTCTCCCTCAACATTTCCAATACAATTCTCAAATGCTCCTCATGTTCCTTCTTACTTTTAGAGTATATCAGTATATCATCAATAAATACGATCACAAAGAGATCCAGATATGGCTTAAATATCCCGTTCATCAAGCTCATGAACGCAGCAGGGGCATTCGTAAGACCAAAAGACATCACTACAAATTCGTAATGCCCATACCTGGTTCGAAAGGCAGTCTTTGGCACATCCGTTGCCCGTATTTTCAATTGATGATAACCGGATCTCAAGTCAATTTTTGAGAAGACACAAGCACCTTGTAACTGATCGAACAAGTCATCAATGCGAGGAAGAGGATACTTGTTCTTAATAGTTACCATGTTCAGTTGTCTATAGTCTATGCACATCCGAAAACTCCCATCCTTCTTCTTCAAAAACAAAACCGGAGCACCCCAAGGAGACGCACTTGGTCTAATGAAGCCTTTGCTCAACAACTCTTGAAGTTGTGCCTTTAACTCTCTTAACTCCGCGGGAGCCATTCTATAAGGGGGTATAGAGATGGGGCGAGTACCCGGTTCAAGATCAATAAAGAAGTCAATATCCCTATCCGGTGGCATACCAGGAAGATCTGCAGGGAATACATCCAAAAACTCACGGACTACCGAAACCGACTCAATCGAAGGTACTTGGTTAGTGTCATCCTTGAGATGTGCCAAGAAAGCTAAACACCCTTTATTAACCATTTTCTTAGCACGAAGAAAGGAGATGATACGCACCGGATTGGAAGTGTAGTCGCCCTCCCACACTAACGGATTTGTCCCAGGCTTGGCTAACGTCACAGTTTTGCATTACAATCCAAGATCGCAAAATTCGGAGAAAGCCAAGTCATACCCAGAATTACATCAAAATCAACCATTTCTAAGATAACCAAATCTACATAAGTGTTGCTCCCCACAAAATTCACAAACAAGACCTATATACCTTTTCAACTATCACAGACTCACCCACCGGAGTAGAAACACGAATAGGCATATCAAGTAATTCACAATGTAAATTTAGACCATTAGCAAATGAGGAAGATACATAAGAAAATGTGGATCCAGGATCAAACAATACAGAAGCCATGCAATCACAAACCAGAAGATTACCTGTGATGACAGCATCAGATGTCTCCGCTTCAGATCTCCCAGGGAAAGCATAACAATGGGCCCATTACTTGTCTGTCCGTTGCCCCTACCATGTTGGTTGTAGTGGCTCCAGTTTGCCCATCACCTCTGCCGTTTTGGTGACCACCATTACCTCGACCACCACGTCCTCCAGAATAACGGCCTCTACCATGACCACCTCTACCTCTAGCTATCGAGGGTCTATAACTCTGCTTTGGACAATTCCTCCTAATATGTCCAGTCTCCCCACATCCATAACACTCTCTAGAGTCAAGCATAGGTCTCTCAGAGAAGTGTTGACCGGTCTGAGGTGGACCCCCAACTACAGTCTGTAGTGAAGACTGAATTGGTCGAACTGAGTAACCTCCGAAACCCTGTACTCTAGAGTAAGAACCATTAAACTCACCTCCCTTTCGAAACCGTTTTGATGTTGATGCCGTGGTGAAGTCATCTGGCTTTACTCCTTCCACCTCTATCACGAAGTCTACCACTACTTGGAAGGATTTTGCCGTAGCCGCTACCTGTAAGGCTGAAATCCGCAATTCTGACCTCAACCCTTTCACAAAATGGCGAATCCGCTCTTGTGGACTGAAACAAAGTTGGGTGGCGTATCTGGATAGTGCACGAAACTTGGCCTCATATGCGGTAACCGACATCCTACCTTGCTCTAGACTTAAGAATTCATCTCTTTTCCTATCCCTCAAAGTCCGTGGGATGTACTTCTCCATGAACAAGCTAGAGAATGAGGCCCAAGTCATAGGTGGTGCCTCTGTTGGTTGACACTCAACATGTGACCGCCACCACATTTTGTGTTCCCTTGAAACTTATAACTCACGAACTCCACACCAAACCGTTCTACTATACCCATCTTGTGTAGTAGCTCATGACAATCAACCAGAAAATCGTAAGCATCCTCAGATTCAGCACCCTTGAAGACTGGAGGTTTCAATTTCAAGAACTTACTGAAAAGTTCATGCTGATCATTTGTCATTATAGGCCCAGTAGTCAGACGTGGAAATGTGCCTATTTCCAATGAGGCATCCATACGGGGAGCCATAGTGGCTGCATGTTGTACCTCTGAAACCGGAGGTGTTGGTGCAGAAAACACAGGTGCCTGACCCTGATCAGATAACCCGCTAAGATAAGCGAGAACCTGATTGATCATCTCGGGGTAGGTTGGGGTGGCAATTCCTCATTTTGCACTTGTTCATTCTCCCCTTCCTCACCCTCTCTCACTACTTCCTCAGTCGGTGGAGGAGTCACCGCCCTAGCATCAGATGGGCTAGGCACTTGTCCTCTTCCTCTAGAGGACGTCCTCCCACGACCTCTACCACGGCCTCTTGCCGCTACTCCTCTTCGAGCTACAGCCCCAGTGGCTGGCTTAGATGTATCTTGTCTTGCCGGTGTCGGTGTTGGTGGTGGCGCAGTCGTTGCTCTAGTTCTAACCATCTGCGAAATAGAGTGAAGATGGTCAGATACCAATTTGTATCACCTAGATACCAATTGGATTCAACTATAGCACGAACGAAAGAAAGAAAGAAGAATGGAATTTTCCTAAAGTCTTATAGCCTCTCAAAGAAAAGTAAGGCGTCCTCCTACCGTTCCTTAAGACTCTACTAGACTCGTTCTTGTGTGATGAGACCAACGAACCTAATGCTCTGATACCAAGTTGTCACGACCCAAAACCGAGCCGCCACTGGCACCCACATTTACCCTTCTATGTGAGTGAACCAACCAATCCACCCTTAACATTTCAATATAATATCGACAGAAAGTAATGCGGAAATTTAAACTCATTAATAAAATCAATTCAATAACTATCATTATCCCCAAAATATGGAAGTCATCACCACAAGAACATCTATCCTCAAATTACTAAACTAACTAGAGTATCTAAGAAAACAAAACAAGTAAAAAGCTAGTCCATGCCGGAAGTTCAAGGCATCAAGACTTGAAGAAGAAGATCCAGTCCAAGCTAGAAGCA
The DNA here is from genome assembly GCA_027705065.1 of Solanum peruvianum. Taxonomy (NCBI): domain Eukaryota; kingdom Viridiplantae; phylum Streptophyta; class Magnoliopsida; order Solanales; family Solanaceae; genus Solanum; species Solanum peruvianum. Next base: position 23,545,197 of record JAKWJD010001759.1, read on the forward strand.
TTAGCTCACCCTGAAGATCCTGTGTGACGAAGACTGGCTAGAATTACTGTTGAGTTGAAGACGACGGCACGTTTGCTGCACTCCACAAATAACAAAGAAGAAAACATAAAAGTAGGGGGTCAGTACAAACACAAGTACTGAGTAGATATCATTGGCCAACTCAAAATAGAAGACAATATATATCAAGTAATATTATAAAATCAACTATGATGCTCAACATGTAGCAACAACAAGTACTATATCATTAACAATTACCGTCAAGTTCACACATGAGGACTCAAGCCTCAATACCATACTCATTTGGAGATTAGATTCTTAGATTGAGTATATTAGCATCTTTCAGATTCATTATCTTTAATCCTCCTTGTGTCGGTACGTAACACTCCGCTCCCTCATTATCTTTATTCCTCTTGTGTCGGTACGTGATATTCCGATCCCCTACTACTACGTGTCGGAACGTGACACTCCGATCCCCTAAATCTACGTGTCGGTTCGTGACACCCGATCCCCTAAATCTATGTGTTGGTTCGTGACACCCGATCCCCTAAATCTACGTGTCGGTTTGTGACACCCGATCCCCTAAATCTACGTGTCGGTTCGTGACACCCAATCCCCTAAATCTACGTGTCGGTTCGTGACACCCGATCCCTTAATTCTATGTGTCAGAACGTGACACTCCGATCCCCTAATTTCATTCTATCAATTCATCAAGCCTTCTCTTATACCAAGGCATCATCATTCTCATTGCTTTAGTTCATCAAGCCTTTTCTTGTTCTAAGGCATCATCAATCTCATTACTTTAGTTTATCAAGCCTTCTTTACTACCAAGGCATCATTATTAACGAAGAGATTAGGGTTTTTCAAGATTTGGGATTCAATAACTTCATCATGCTCATATAATCACAATTATATAATCACATTCATGCAAGCATACAATTAAGCACATAGCAGGGTTTACAATACTATCAATACATATCATTCGCTATTAAGAGTTCACTACGAATATCGTAAAAGAAACCATAACCTACCTCCACCGAAGATTAGTGATCAACAAGCAAATTCCCAAGCTTTGTGTTTTCCTCTTCTCGATCTATTCTCTCTTTTTCTTTGTTCTTTCTATTTTTCTTATTCAAAACCCTCCTTCTTTTACCCTAATTAGCATATAATTAAGAATAAAAGATGGCAATAATAACCCACTATAAGGTTACCTCTTTTAACCCCCAAGTAATTAGACTTATTAATATTAACCCTCTAACTTTATAATTAAGGTAGGAATACTCCAAACAGCCCTAAAAACGTGTAAAGAAATCCGACCCAGACTGGGATTACGCAACCTGTGACGGCCCGTCGTGCCTGCGACGGTCCGTCCTGCAGGTCGTCGCAAGGTTCAGAGACTGGATTTCCATCAAAGAGTCTGTGACGGTCCGTCACACTTGTGACGGTCCGTCCTGCCATTCCGTTACGAAGTTCAGAGAGTCGATTTTCAGTACCCAATTTAAGAATTTCTAAGTGTTTTGATACGAGACCCTGCGACGGTCCGTCGTGCCCATGACGGTCCATCGTGGGGTCCGTTGTCTCAGCCAATTTTCCAGAAATAAAATCTGCTGCTCAAAACGACTAAACAGGTCGTTACACTTTTAGCAGAAATCTGACCCAGTTGGGGTTACGCAGCTCGTGACGACCCGTCGTACCTGCAACGGTCCGTTCTGAAGGGTCGTCACAAAGTTAAGAAACTCAAATTCAGCAAAGGGGTTTATGACGGTCCGTGCTGCATTTCCGTCGCGAAGTTCAGAGAGTTGATCCTCGTACCCAGATTTTAGAGTTTAAGTGTTTTGGCACGAAGACGCTCGACGGACCGTCGTGCCTATGACGGTTCGTCCTACTTGTCATCGAGGGTAATGAGGAGAGCAGCAGGAGAATTACACAAGTGTGGGACTACGTAGTCCGTCGTTAGAATGACGGTCCGTCGCGTGATCCGTCGACCCAGTCAGTTTTTATCAAAAGTAATTCTACTGCTCGAAGCGACTAAACAGGTCGTTACAACCCATTAACTTTGTTAACATCTACTTCAATTATAATGTCGTTGGCTATTATAATAGTATCATTCCTCACTTTGTTAAGTGCACGCTGCACTATTTAATTCCCTTAGTAATTATTATGAAATCAAAAGTAATCAACAAATAATTTAATAACCAATACCTTGTCCCCTCAAAACGCTAACATTAAATGTTTCTCCCAATTTCTTCATATACTCCCAATTTTTATTTGCACCTTAAAAAACAATAGTAATAAAGATTAACGGCACCCAATTATTAATATTTAAAACATAAACTTGGAATTTGATTGATTTTTACGCATAGTTGCTCTGTCAAACTTGTTGGCGGTGCCAAGAACCGAGAGAAGAGGCGCATGCTATTTGTCTTCTGATTACCAAATAATACGACCCTTCTTTCATTTATTTAATTAATTTATATATGGGTATAAATTATGGATTAAAAAATATTAAATCCTATTAATTTTAGTGTTATCTCTTTAACCATCAATTAAATTAATAATTAAACCTACCCGATTACTTTTATAATTATTGTTACAAATAGTCCAAATTATCTATTTAGAATCTATCAAAAATAATTTTTTGACATAAAAAGATCTATTACCCCAAAAAAATCAAATGGGTCTTCACATTAGATACAAATTTACTCATCGTTCGTCCTCGAACGACCAAACGAAGGTGAGGGTAAGAAAGGATAGTTGTCTCAACAATTCTTTCAAAATATTAATACCCAAGGCCTCATATCAAAAGTGTAAACCTAACTTATTGGAGATCTACACATCCTCCCATAAAATCACTCAAATGAGGTCATCTCAATACTCTACTAAGAATTGTTGTTATATGTAAACTCAACTAACAACAAACTATTCCCAACGGACTCTTCAACTGACCGATTTTCCAACTAAACCTTGACACAGTCACCAGGACAAATACCATCCAACATAATCATGATAAAATCCTTAGTCAATATTGGTTACAATCAGGAGGACAATCACAAAATCGATATACCTGATCGACTATTAGGGTTTCCATTAGAAGTGAAAACAACACGGGCATAACAAGTGAATCATACTCCAAACCACGCTGGAATGAAGTAGTTTGTCACATAATAATGTACATAACAAAGGTCGAATAACTCTAGATACTCCTCTGATAGGTGCCATATCAAACATTTTCATTCATCTAACTCTATCTCTTTGGTTTTCTTGTTACTCACACTCACCAATTTAGTCCCTATTATAATTGCATAATTTCCTGATTTATTGAATCACACATCCGTTGAATTAAACTCCCTTAACACTAACAAAACATCATAACCACGTCAATTATCTTCCTGACACCTAAACCATCATTAGTATAAAATCATGCTTATAAAAAACATGTTCAATTATGACTATCTCTCTTTCTATTTAAACATTTCATCACAAATGTGAGACACAGACAAAGCTAATAACACTAATTTGAAATATTATATTACCTTCCCATCGAGATAAAACTATTAGTTCACACCCAAAGACAACTTCATACCACTTTCACCTACCATGCTTTAGTTACCATTTGAAACTATCACATATCTCATGCCAACACTTAGTAAAATTGTTAGTCACTCCAATTATTCTATATAATATAAACTCATAACATCTATTCACCATCAAATGTCCATATAATACCTCATAACATTCTATGTAGTCCCATCAAATCAATTGAGTAGTATTAATTCAACTATGAATTCTTAATAACCATTTATAATTGTATATCACCTTGTACGTCATTCTTAAGTCATCTATCTTAATTTGAGCAATCTAACCTCATGTAAAACTCTAAATCTTTTATACCTCACTATTAACACCCAAATCAAAATTCAATCATTAAAAAGTCGATGATATATTCCTCGTAAGTTTGTATCGAATTAGTGCACATCTCACAATCACTTCTAAATTTATAGGCAAAAATCAATACAACCTTCTACTACACCCTAAGAATTTATACGAGAGGTTTATTTCCTTCACTTTCCTTAAATTCTACCCATGTCACAAATTTCAAATACCTTGAAATCTTCGATACACCATATTGTTGTTCATTTTACTAACTCGCTTAGCAATCTTATTCCTTGACCAATAATCTATAATATTACCTAATACTATAAACTAACACTTTGAAGTGAAATCCTTCCTTCGATCATTTAATAATCAACTGTAACAAATTTTTCAATCCAAACTATGCATAAGTCCTTCCATATGTTTAATATCTGATATAATTAATATATTTTTATTCCTTTTTTTTATCTCAATAATTCATACCTTGCCACCACAAAAGTAGTTTCAGAATGAAAAGCTTGAATTGTAAACCGAACTATGTAACTCAATCTCCTAAGCTATCAACATGACTATTACCTTGAAGATTTTTATGATTTCACATATCTTCACTTATTATTGATCTCCTCTTCATCGATCTTATTATATCCTTCACTAAAAATTCAACCGTAGTTATTGAAAAACCCAAAAAATCATAAGATAACTTATCATCACACTCGAACTGAATGTATGCACACTCTTTTCTTAAATCTTATTCGATAGTTTTTAGCCAAGTTGATAAATCTCTGCCACTAAACCATGACCATATTAAAATATATGAAACCACCTGTCTCTGAACACATGACATGCTCCAATAAGAACTTTTCCACCTCCCTTGAAGCCGAATTCTACCAGATTTTAAAATATCAAGTATTACAAAGTTATTGTCTTAGGAATTGACATCCATAGCCAAGGGACACTCTCCTACATGTACCAAAGGACTACCTATACACACTGTCTTTCAACATAAGGCATCTACAACCACATTCACTTTGCCAAACGATAAACGATAGTCATTCCATCATCTTTGAGAACTCTAATCATATCCATTGTCTTAAATTAAGATTCCTCTTATTAAATATTATGCGAAAACACCTCATAATACACACTATACATACAATGCCTTTACAATTTTAATGCAAGCCCCACCCAAACTCTGTTGTTGTTCGAGACCAAAAAATGATCTTGCAGACATCCGAATCCAATATCCACCATTCCAATCAACCACCAACATGTCAGGAACAAGTAGTTAAAATTTTAGCTCGATCCTACAGTCAGTTAATTGAGAATATGATCTGAAGGTTGCTGGTCAGAGAAAAGGTATGCAACAAAATAAGTTTTTTTCTCTCTCTTCCCTCTTCTCGCTTGTTGAAGCTCTCTCAAACCGCTCTTATGTCCTAATGTATTTCATGGGAAAAAAACTAATGAGTACTTCAATTTTTCTCCCAAGATCATCCTCTATGTATACAGTTTTGTTTTTCCTCACTAAGTCAAAACCAACTACAAATAGGATTACAATTTCAATCTTTTTTTCTAATTGAAATGGACACCAAATAAAGATAATAATTTCAATCCTTTTTCAAAGAGGATTAGGTCTAGTGTCCAAGACTTAAGCAAATAGTAAATTCGATATAATAACCGATGAAACACATTCAACAGTGTTGCCACTAAAACTGATTCTAAATGAGCTTTTTCGATACTAGTACAACAAACATAAATCATATAGGTCATATATCACTTTCTCTTTTTACCATCATGCTTAGGTAGACATTATCATCATCAATAAGTGAACCTTCTCTTCGACATGACACCTAAACTCAGGTATACCAAACAAACTTAAGGGACTAACTCAATTTTATATGCGTTTTCTTACATAAATCTTTATATTAGTTCACCCAAGTATACTCAATAAGACTTTCTTTCCCTGTAAGTTTGTCATCCTAGTATCAATCTACCTTTTGAAGGTTAAGATAAAATCATCAGTCCTCATTCAGCACCCTAAAGATATATTTTGCAACCTAAATATATTAGTATAGTATCAAAGATCCACCGCTAAAATATTTCTTAAAAATAATGTAATCCAAGTGCCTATAGTAATAAACTAGTTGGTTTCTCAAATGTGAAAGCAACATCGAATCTCATTATCTGAACATGTCATACCAGTAATTACTTGTAAAGTAGTTAGTATTCACACTTGACAATCGATGTATTTATTTATACATAACACTTGTATCGTACCATGGAAGGTCATTAAATTCATCACAGAACATATCATACTTATCAAGAAGATAGTACCCAAATAGCCCACACATTTTTAATTTTTGAATAACTGCAAAACATTATCGTATTTTTCTTGTCTTTAGCCCAAGTGATATATGTTTTAGTAGTCATATCATTACCCTCTTTTTAATATAGAATCAATCAATGGAATCAATGTAAAGATTCTAACCACTATTGTCGCAACCTAATTTCACCATTCACTAAACAATTCATACATGTTATGAAAAATTTATGAACTATAATTTCCAAAGTAATTATGTTCATTTTGTAGATCTCTCTTGCAAAAATCGAATGTCACAAACTCGACACTAAGCCTCTCTACTATATTCATTTTATGAAGCAGCTCGAACAATCAACACTGAAAGCACAAAAATCTTTATGATCAATACCTATGTAGAATGGGGGTTTCAACTTTATGAACGAAATAAAAAGATCATACTATATAGTCACTAGTCATTAGAAGCTTATAGTGAATCAGAAAAAAAACATATTTATTTCTAAGGATGCATCCTCTCTTGTTAGAGTTGGTGTTTCCAATTCTACTACTCTAGTACTAGACATATGCAAAATAGAGTGAAGAAGGTAAGATACAAATTTGTATCACCTAGATACCTATTCAATTCAACTAATAGCACGAAATAAAGAAGGAGTGAAGTTTTCCTTATGTCCTATAGCCTCTTGAAGAAAAGTAAAGACGTCCCCATGCCGTTCCGCAAGGCTCTACTACACTCGTCCTTGTGTGATGAGTTCACTAAACCTAACGCTCTAATACCAAGTTTGTCACGACTCAAAATGAGTCGTGAGTGGCACCCACACATACCCTCCTCGGTGGGCGAAACAAGGAAACCAATCCCAACATCTACCAATAGTTCAACTACGAATAATAATATAATGCAGAAGCTCCATAACTTATTAACTATCATTTTCGCAAAACCTAGAAGTCATCAAAACAAGGACAATCTCCAATTACTAAGTCTAAGAGTATCAAAGACACCAAAATAAATGAACTAAATTAATTTGTGTCCGAAAACTAAGGAATCAGATAATGACAAAGAGAATCCAACCCAAACTTGAATGAATAGCTCACCCTTGAACCTAAGTTGCCGAGACTTGCTAGAGCTGAGGGAAATAAGAAGTCACTGGTACACTCGCCGCACTCCATAAAAGGAAAAAAGAAAAATAAAAACACAAGTAGGGCTCAATACGGGGCAACATGTACTGAATATGTATCATTGGTCAACCCAAAACAGAAACTAATATACAATGAATAATAGTATGAACTCAACTATAGAACTTAACATGTGATTAACAACAATCAACATGAACAAGTGTATACAACACTAAAGTAAGTATTTGATAAGTCAACAATATCAAGATCGTCCATGAGGACTCATGCCTCCAACCAAACCATTTAGGCAATTGAGTTCTTTCAAATCTAGTACATTTTGTTAGTTCAATATGTTTTCCTTTAATATTATCATGTCGGAGGGTGACACTCCTATCCAATTATATCGTTTCAAGAAATGACACTCTGATTCAAGACTATCGTGTCGAAACGTGACACCTCGATCCAAGAATATCGTGTAAGAATGTGATACTCCGATTCAAGAATACCGTGTCGATTCGTGCCTGCGACGGTCCGTCCTGCAGGTCGTCGCAAGGTTCAGAGACTGGATTTCCATCAAAGAGTCTGTGACGGTCCGTCACACTTGTGACGGTCCGTCCTGCCATTCCGTTACGAAGTTCAGAGAGTCGATTTTCAGTACCCAATTTAAGAATTTCTAAGTGTTTTGAGACGAGACCCTGCGACGGTCCGTCGTGCCCATGACGGTCCATCGTGGGGTCCGTTGTCTCTGCCAATTTTCCAGAAATAAAATCTGCTGCTCAAAACGACTAAACAGGTCGTTACACTTTTAGCAGAAATCTGACCCAGTTGGGGTTACGCAGCTCGTGACGACCCGTCGTACCTGCAACGGTCCGTCTTGAAGGGTCGTCACAAAGTTAAGAAACTCAAATTCAGCAAAGGGGTTTATGACGGTCCGTGCTGCAATTCCGTCGCGAAGTTCAGAGAGTTGATCCTCGTACCCAGATTTTAGAGTTTAAGTGTTTTGGCACGAAGACGCTCGACGGACCGTCGTGCCTATGACGGTTCGTCCTACTTGTCGTCGAGGGTAATGAGGAGAGCAGCAGGAGAATTACACAAGTGTGGGACTACGTAGTCCGTCGTTAGAATGACGGTCCGTCGCGTGATCCGTCGACCCAGTCAGTTTTTATCAAAAGTAATTCTACTGCTCGAAGCGACTAAACAGGTCGTTACAACCCATTAACTTTGTTAACATATACTTCAATTCTAATGTCGTCGGTTATTATAATAGTATAATTCATCACTTTGTTAAGTGCATGCTGCACTATTTAATTCCCATTGTAATTATTAGGAAATCAAAAGTAATCAACAAATAATTTAATAACCAAAACCTTTCCCCTCAAAACGCTAACACTGAATAATTCTCCCAATTTCTTCATATACTCCCAATTTTTATTTGCACCTTAAAAAACAATAGTAATAAAGATTAACGGCACCCAATTATTAATATTTAAAACATAAACTTGGAATTTGATTGATTTTTACGCATAGTTGCTCTGTCAAACTTGTTGGCGGTGCCAAGAACCGTGAGAAGAGGCGCATGCTATTTGTCTTCTGATTACCAAATAATACGACCCTTCTTTCATTTATTTAATTAATTTATATATGGGTATAAATTATGGATTAAAAAATATTAAATCCTATTAATTTTAGTGTTATCTCTTTAACCATCAATTAAATTAATTATTAAACCTACCCGATTAATTTTATAATTATTGTTACGAATAGTCCAAATTATCTATTTAGAATCTATCAAAAATAATTTTTTGACATAAAAAGATCTATTACCCCAAAAAAATCAAATGGGTCTTCACATTAGATACAAATTTACTCATCGTTCGTCCTCGAACGACCAAACGAAGGTGAGGGTAAGAAAGGATAGTTGTCTCAACAATTCTTTCAAAATATTAATACCCAAGGCCTCATATCAAAAGTGTAAACCTAACTTATTGGAGATCTACACATCCTCCCATAAAATCACTCAAATGAGGTCATCTCAATACTCTACTAAGAATTGTTGTTATATGTAAACTCAACTAACAACAAACTATTCCCAACGGACTCTTCAACTGACCGATTTTCCAACTAAACCTTGACACAGTCACCAGGACAAATACCATCCAACATAATCATGATAAAATCCTTAGTCAGTATTGGTTACAATCAGGAGGACAATCACAAAATCGATATACCTGATCGACTATTAGGGTTTCCATTAGAAGTGAAAACAACACGGGCATAACAAGTGAATCATACTCCAAACCACGCTGGAATGAAGTAGTTTGTCACATAATAATGTACATAACAAAGGTCGAATAACTCTAGATACTCCTCTGATAGGTGCCATATCAAACATTTTCATTCATCTAACTCTATCTCTTTGGTTTTCTTGTTACTCACACTCACCAATTTAGTCCCTATTATAATTGCATAATTTCCTGATTTATTGAATCACACATCCGTTGAATTAAACTCCCTTAACACTAACAAAACATCATAACCACGTCAATTATCTTCCTGACACCTAAACCATCATTAGTATAAAATCATGCTTATAAAAAACATGTTCAATTATGACTATCTCTCTTTCTATTTAAACATTTCATGACAAATGTGAGACACAGACAAAGCTAATAACACTAATTTGAAATATTATATTACCTTCCCATCGAGATAAAACTATTAGTTCACACCCAAAGTCAACTTCATACCACTTTCACCTACCATGCTTTAGTTACCATTTGAAACTATCACATATCTCATGCCAACACTTAGTAAAATTGTTAGTCACTCCAATTATTCTATATAATATAAACTCATAACATCTATTCACCATCAAATGTCCATATACTACCTCATAACATTCTATGTAGTCCCATCAAATCAATTGAGTAGTATTAATTCAACTATGAATTCTAAATAACCATTTAGAATTGTATATCACCTTGTACGTCATTCTTAAGTCATCTATCTTAATTTGAGCAATCTAACCTCATGTAAAACTCTAAATCTTTTATACCTCACTATTAACACCCAAATCAAAATTCAATCATTAAAAAGTCGATGATATATTCCTCGTAAGTTTGTATCGAATTAGTGCACATCTCACAATCACTTCTAAATTTATAGGCAAAAATCAATACAACCTTCTACTACACCCTAAGAATCTATACGAGAGGTTTATTTCCTTCACTTTCCTTAAATTCTGCCCACGTCACAAATTTCAAATACCTTGAAATCTTCGATACACCAGATTGTTGTTCATTTTGCTAACTCGCTTCACAATCTTATTGCTTGACCAATAATCTATAATATTTTACCTTATACTCTAAACTAACACTTTAAAGTGAAATCCTTCCTTCGATCCTTTAATAATTAACCGTAACAAATTTTCCAATCCAAACTATGCATAAGTCCTTCCATATGTTTAATATCTTATAACTAATATATTATTATTCCTCTTTTTTTTGTTACCTCACAAATTCATACCTTGCCACCACAAAAGTAGATTCACAATGAAAAGCTGGAATTGTAAATCGAACCATGTAACTCAATCTCCTAAGCTATCAACATGACTATTACCTTGAAGATTTTTATGATTTCACATATCTTCACTTATTATTGATCTCCTCTTCATCGATCTTATTATATCCTTCGCTAAAAATTCAACCGTAGTTATTGAAAAACCCAAAAAATCATAAGATAACTTATCATCACACTCGAACTGAATGTATGCACACTCTTTTCTTAAATCTTATTCGATAGTTTTTAGCCAAGTTGATAAATCTCTGCCACTAAACCATGACCATATTAAAATATATGAAACCACCTGTCTCTGAACACATGACATGCTCCAATAAGAACTTTTCCACCTCCCTTGAAGCCGAATTCTACCAGATTTTAAAGTATCAAGTATTACAAAGTTATTGTCTTAGGAATTGACATCCATAGCCAAGGGACACTCTCCTACATGTACCAAAGGACTACCTATACACACTGTCTTTCAACATAAGGCATCTACAACCACATTCACTTTGCCAAACGATAAACGATAGTCATTCCATCATCTTTGAGAACTCTAATCATATCCATTGTCTTAAATTAAGATTCCTCTTATTAAATATTATGCGAAAACACCTCATAATACACACTATACATACAATGCCTTTACAATTTTAATGCAAGCCCCACCCAAACTCTGTTGTTGTTCGAGACGAAAAAATGATCTTGCAGACATCCGAATCCAATATCCACCATTCCAATCAACCACCAACATGTCAGGAACAAGTAGTTAAAATTTTAGCTCGATCCTACAGTCAGTTAATTGAGAAATATGATCTGAAGGTTGCTGGTCAGAGAAAAGGTATGCAACAAAATAAGTTTTTTTCTTCTCTCTTCCCTCTTCTCGCTTGTTGAAGCTCTCTCAAACCGCTCTTATGTCCTAATGTATTTCATGGGAAAAAAACTAATGAGTACTTCAATTTTTCTCCCAAGATCATCCTCTATGTATACAGTTTTGTTTTTCCTCACTAAGTCAAAACCAACTACAAATAGGATTACAATTTCAATCTTTTTTTCTAATTGAAATGGACACCAAATAAAGATAATAATTTCAATCCTTTTTCAAAGAGGATTAGATCTAGTGTCCAAGACTTAAGCAAATACTAAATTCGATATAATAACCGATGAAACATATTCAACAGTGTTGCCACTAAAACTGATTCTAAATGAGCTTTTTCTATACTAGTACAACAAACATAAATCATATAGGTCATATATCACTTTCTCTTTTTACCATCATGCTTAGCTAGACATTATCATCATCAAGAAGTGAACCTTCTCTTCGACATGACACCTAAACTCAGGTATACCAAACAAACTTAAGGGACTAACTCAATTTTATATGCGTTTTCTTACTTAAATCTTTATATTAGTTCACCCAAGTATACTCAATAAGAATTTCTTTCCCTGTAAGTTTGTCATCCTAGTATCAATCTACCTTTTGAAGGTTAAGATAAAATCATCAGTCCTCATTCAGCACCCTAAAGATATATTTCGCAACCTAAATATATTAGTATAGTATCAAATATCCACCGCTAAAATATTTCTTAAAAATAATGTAATCCAAGTGCCTATAGTAATAAACTAGTTGGTTTCTCAAATGTGAAAGCAACATTGAATCTCATTATCTGAACATGTCATACCAGTAATTACTTGTAAAGTAGTTAGTATTCACACTTGACAATCGTTGTATTTATTTATACATAACACTTGTATCGTACCATGGAAGGTCATTAAATTCATCACTAGAACATATCATACTTATCAAGAAGATAGTACCCAAATAGCCCACACATTTTTAATTTTTGAATAACTGCAAAACATTATCGTATTTTTCTTGTCTTTAGCCCAAGTGATATATGTTTTAGTACTCATATCATTACCCTCTTTTTAATATAGAATCAATCAATGGAATCAATGTAAAGATTCTAACCACTATTGTCGCAACCTAATTTCACCATTCACTAGACAATTCATACATGTTATGAAAAATTTATGAACTATAATTTCCAAAGTAATTATGTTCATTTTGTAGATCTCTCTTGCGAAAATCGAATGTCACAAACTCGACACTAAGCCTCTCTACTATATTCATTTTATGAAGCAGCTCGAACAATCAACACTGAAAGCACAAAAATCTTTATGATCAATACCTATGTAGAATGGGGGTTTCAACTTTATGAACGAAATAAAAAGATCATACTATATAGTCACTAGTCATTAGAAGCCTATAGTGAATCAGAAAAAAAAACATATTTATTTCTAAGGATGCATCCTCTCTTGTTAGAGTTGGTGTTTCCAATTCTACTACTCTAGTACTAGACATATGCAAAATAGAGTGAAGAAGGTAAGATACAAATTTGTATCACCTAGATACCTATTCAATTCAACTAATAGCACGAAATAAAGAAGGAGTGAAGTTTTCCTTATGTCCTATAGCCTCTTGAAGAAAAGTAAAGACGTCCTCATGCCGTTCCGCAAGGCTCTACTACACTCGTCCTTGTGTGATGAGTTCACTAAACCTAACGCTCTAATACCAAGTTTGTCACGACTCAAAATGAGTCGTGAGTGGCACCCACACATACCCTCCTCGGTGGGCGAAACAAGGAAACCAATCCCAACATCTACCAATAGTTCAACTACGAATAATAATATAATGCAGAAGCTCCATAACTTATTAACTATCATTTTCGCAAAACCTAGAAGTCATCAAAACAAGGACAATCTCCAATTACTAAGTCTAAGAGTATCAAAGACACCAAAATAAATGAACTAAATTAATTTGTGTCCGAAAACTAAGGATATCAGATAATGACAAAGAGAATCCAACCCAAGCTTGAATGAATAGCTCACCCTTGAACCTAAGTTGCCGAGACTTGCTAGAGCTGAGGAAAATAAGAAGTCATTGGTACACTCGCCGCACTCCATAAAAGGAAAAAAGAAAAATAAAAACACAAGTAGGGCTCAGTACGGGGCAACATGTACTGAATATGTATCATCGGTCAACCCAAAACAGAAACTAATATACAATGAATAATAGTATGAACTCAACTAAAGAACTTAACATGTGATTAACAACAATCAACATGAACAAGTGTATACAACACTAAAGTAAGTATTTGATAAGTCAACAATATCTAGATCGTCCATGAGGACTCATGCCTCCAACCAAACCATTTGTGCAATTGAGTTCTTTCAAATCTAGTACATTTTATTAGTTCAATATGATTTTCCTTTAATATTATCATGTCGGAGGGTGACACTCCTATCCAATTATATCGTTTCAAGAAATGACACTCTGATTCAAGACTATCGTGTCGAAACGTGACACCTCGATCCAAGAATATCGTGTAAGAATGTGATACTCCGATTCAAGAATACCGTGTCGAAACGTGACACTCTGATCTAATTATACCGCATCATAACGTAGCACTCTGATCCAATTATACTATTAATTTATCATTTATTATCACCACTTTCAATTTATTGATAATATTTCACCAAGCCTTCTTTATTCGAGGTATCACTTCGATAAAGAGGGTTCAAGAATATAAATGCCACGGTCTCAGGATTTCAGACCAATCAAAATACACACAACCAAGCAACACAACCACACAATCAAGTACCTAGAAAACTTCACAATATCATTCAATGCATACAAATCACTATTAAGAGTTAACTATCAAATATAAAAAACCGTAACCTACCTCCACCGATGAGCTGAAGTCAAGAAAGCTACTTCCTCACCTCCAAACGTTTCCAACCTAGCAGGTATATATACATAATTTGTAAGTGAACGAGTTTATAGACATCATATTACTCTATGTCTAGCCTAGACCCAAAACTCATCTAATTGTATAATCAATTTCATAAAGTTCAAATCAAAGGATAAGTCTTAACTACTTCAATTAAAATAACTTTAGTGGAATTTAACTAATTCAATACACCTAATATTTAATTTTTTATCTCAGTATTTTCACCACTTAATTTATGATATAGTAACACAATAAATACCAAAGAATAAAAGATCGTAAAGGTTAAAGCCACTGGTTGCCAAAACCAGTGGAAATTCTCAAGAAAAAAACAAAGTATAATTTATTTCCCTAAGTCAAATTTATATCTTATATAATACTTTTAGTTATTGACTATTGATAACCACCAAGACCAATTAACTCTGTTAACATCTACTTCAATTCTAATGCCGTCGGTTATTATAATAGTATAATTCCTCACTTTGTTGAGTGCACGCTGCACTATTTAATTCCCTTAGTAATTATTAGGAAAACAAAAGTAATCAACAAACAATTAAATAACCAAAACCTTGTCCCCTCAAAACGCTAACATTAAATGTTTTTTCCAATTTCTTCATATATTCCCAATCATCCCATTTATTTACACCTTATAAAACAACAATAATAAAGATAAATGACACCCAACTATTAATATTTATAACATAAAGTTTGAATTGGATTGAGTTTTACCCATAGTTGTTCCCTCAAACTTGTCGGCGGTGCCAAGAACCAATAGAAGAGGTTCATGCTATTTGTCTTCTGATAACGAAATAATACAAACCTTCTTTCTTTTATTTAATTAATTTACATATGGGTATAAATTATGGTTAATAAATATATGATCCTATTAATTTTAGCGTTATCTTCTTTAACCATCAATTAAATTAATTATTAAAACTACCCCCATTAATTTTATAATACAGTTATGAATAGTCCGAATTATCTATTTAGAACCTATCAAAAAGTATTTTATGACATAAAAAGCTCTATCACCCCATAACAATCAAAAGGGTCGTTACAAAACTAAAAAAATAATGTTTAAATAAAAAAAACATGTATTTCTATATATTTGCATCAAATCAGTAAGGGGTTATTTGGTAGTGTGTATAAAAATAATACCCAATCGCGTGTATTAGTAATACAAACATTAGTAATGCATATTTTAGTTATACATGTATTAGTTATGCATAGATTATTTCTTATGCAAGTTTATTTTAGTGTATTAAAAATAGTATATATTGTATAAAAATATTTATTTATAAAATTATCCTTCACAATTATATGGTGAAAAAAAGTAAAAGTACTTTTGAGGGGTAAGCGAGTGTTTGACCATATTATGGAATCATTAAATTCTTTGTATTACTAATACCATAGATTTCTAGGTATTAGCAATGCACTCCTCAATACACAATAACATTATTTATACATAGCATGGAAAAATGCACCAAACAAGAAATTAGTAATACATATAAATAACGCATGCATTATTTTTAATAATACACTCTAACAAACGACCCCTAGATGTAATTATCACGCCTGATCAATTAGTGTAGACTCAACATCTAGTTTTTTAGTTTTAAATGAAGTTGTTAAAATGATATGAATACCATATTGAAATAAGTATCTTCTTAGGGTTTGTACATGAGATGTGAAATCATGATTTGATATCAAAAAATTATATGGTGTCGCATCGTTAAATCACATTTCCCCATATATATAAGTAAATAGTTTGTGATTAGAAACTTTTAAATAAACATAGTTTTATAATGATTCACTGGTCACTAGTAGTAGTAGTTGGTTATCCTTTTATTTAATCCTTTCACATGGTAGAATAATCACTTCACGTCGAGCATGAGTCTCTTCATAAAAAATTCCAAATAATGGTTTATGAATTTAAAGTTATGGGTCACGTGTTGCATTAAATCAAATGAAAATTAGGGTTTAAAATTTAAAATCGTACTTGTTTTGGAGAAGTTAGTCTCAAATTTCATGTCCAAATTTTAATTTGAAATCAAGATATCATAGCATAAGTCCAAATAAAACTAATAAAAATGTTGTGTGAGAAGCATAATTTCAACTCTGTTTTGACTACTCAATTAGAAAATATATAGTAGAAATAGGAGATTATGTCTTCTAAGAAGTAAAATTTTGGACATACAATTCCATATCCCAATTTGAAATCACGAGATGAAATCAACATTTAGACATGCGATTTCCACTGATTTCATAATATGAAATCTCAATTTTTCCAAAAATGACAATTGGGAAATCTTCAAATCCAAAAATTTCCCAAGAAGTTAAAATTTTATCAGAACAACCCAAATTTATATCTAATAACCATATATTTCATATGTATATAAAATATATAATCCATATCATTACTTTTTAAACCATTTATCTATTATACAACAATAATTTTTATCAACATAAAATTTATTATTACTTTAAATAATTTCTACTCTACCATTTTATATTAACCAAATTCGTTATTTTTATCAACTTTATTTGCAAACCAAATTAACCCACAAATGACTCAAAGTAACAAAGTTAGTTCATATTCTAGGTCATGTGATTGAAAAATGCAAGTTCAATGTGAGAAGATTATCCGTGGTATGTAGGATAATTATATTAAATACTAGACACTACAACTTATAATTTCTTTCTCTTTGATTGAAATAAAGTTTTTTTAATAAATGCTCAAATATTTTAAAATAGCTTTGTGATAATGTTTTATGCGGTTTAATAAAATTTTGCTAATTTGGTAAGATTGGATAAAAAAGTGACGCAATTTTAATAGTTTTGCAAGTTATAGGATCTTATTATGAGAAAACAAGCAACATAGTCCAAACAAAACTTGTGTGTGTGTGTGTGCGCGTGTGTGTGTGCGCGTGTGCGTGTGCGTGTGCATGTGTGTGTGTGCTTGTGCGTGTGTGTGTGCGTGTGTGTGCGTGTGTGTGTGGCGCGCGCGCGTGCGTGCGTGCGTGCGTGTGTGTATGGGTGCGCGTGTGCGTGTGCGTGTGTGTGAGTGCGCGTGGGGGGGTGGTAAGGTTAGGTTGGGGTGGGGTAGGGGGGCTGCAAAATGTTTTCCTTCATACCAAACAGACACTTCGTGATTAACATATTTTCAATATTCTCATCATCAATGTACATTATTTAGTTTACAACTGTTTGTCCATATTTAAGGTCCATGCAATTTAATCATCTCGACATTCATATTTGATACAATTCTAATTTGAGTAATATAGTAGCCCAAGATACAAACTTAAAAAATAAATTGACAAAAGAGAGGGCCTTTTTACAAATCTCACCTCTAAGGCAATAATATAATTTGTGTTATATATTCACTCCAACAAAGTTATATTCAACTTATATGATGTAATAATATCTCAATTATCAACTTATACCTTTAGGGTCATAAGATAAGAAAATCAATCTCGAGATAAGGTTAAGGATTAACTGCATTTCATGTTTGCTACGACACATCAACTAACCCATGAATATTTTATCCCACCACTTGTAGCAAAAGATTAATGCACTTCATGCATTGTATGATATAAGGATCATCATGAGTCTCAAACAAAGAAAACAATTCTTTCACCCCTATATTTGTTAACATTAACAACTTGGACATCTCTCTTTCTCAACATATGCACTTTCATTTACAAAGACTTCCAGGCATTTTAAGTGATTAGAAGTAACACAGACATCTTGCGCAAAAATAAAACATTGAATTACCATTTTCTTTAGAGGAACATATGGTTTAAGTCTAACCATTTCATAACCATTTCTCTTATTTTTTTTCTACCCCTGCTCACTCTTACTCTTGTTAACTCGGAAGACCATTTCTCTTGATTTTTCTACCCTTCTCCCTCTGTAACTTTTTTACTCAAAAGATGGAATGTCATATTAAGAAACTTCATTGCTGAAAATGTAGAACTAAGAGTAAGTCAAACAAAAAAAGGATGATGGGATAGTCATTCAAAGAGTCCACTACTTGTTAGAACCAATATATGAAAACAGACCTCGCACTACGAAAATCATGTAAACAAAAAGTGTGTAAGTGAGGAATTGCTAAAGTAAATAAAAAAATACCAACCCAACAAAATAGTGAAAAAAGAAATGACCATAGATATCAAGAAAGGAGTATCCTGGAAGTTTAAACTCGAACTACATACTTATATTGCACTCTACTGGCAATGATAAATGTAACGACCCGCTGGTCGTTTTGAGAACTAGGACTATTTTGGCTCTCTGCGGAAAATTTAAAGGGATTTATTAAACTAGTCGGTAACTATGCGTATCTTATTGATGATTCTTTTTGTTAAATGAGTATTATATCACATCCATAATTAATAGTAACCACTTGACCCATGTAATTAAATTATGTTAGTGGAGTCAGTTTAGAGAAAAGGGAGAACAAAAGAGAAGAGAACTCTCACAAACGGAAACGAGAAACCTAAAAACTTAGTTGAGGATCGCTTCAGGTAAATCCTTTTGATTTTTTTTTTCTAACAATGGGATATTTAATTTGTTAGGTTAGAATAAATGCATTAGTAAATTATTAACTACTTGTAGGTTAGTGCTAGAATCAGTGTTGTTAAGTTAAGGTTTGTAATTTCTTGTCATGTGTGGGGATGTGGGGAATGGTAATCTGATTGATACTGCTAATAGTTGAATGGACTAATGATTACCTAATAATTGCTTATGATTGCCGCAGTGGTAATATGTAGGATTTAATATTTATGTGCGGCGACGCGAGCAAAGTTGCAGATTCTGAAAAACAATTGAATTCATAATTATCTTAATATTATTATTATTTTATTTTGGGTATTGAAAAGGTTGGGGGACAAAAGTTTCTGCCAATCAGTAGGCAATCATACCAATGATTGGCACTTAGGCATATAATTATGGGAAAAATGGTCATTTTCCTGAATGAAGGTAAAGTAAAAGGGTCACGTTACATACTTATGTAAATGGTGGAATTGGTTATTGTTTTATTTGTTTATCAAATTAAGATACTAGTTTTTGATATATAGAGATAGTTAATTAATTATAAGGTGTATATTATATGATTTAACACTAAATTTTAGGGTTTTGAGGAGAAGAAAGTTTAATTTCACACTAGAAATTTAATAGATATGATAATTTTAGCTTTGAATTATATCAAGATTTGGAGCTTGATTAGAGATATGAGTGACTTTTAAGGTCCATAATAGACATATAATAATTTTAATGTCTACAAACTCTCTTACTTATGAATATTTTATAATTGGTAGACTGGGAACATTCTGAATCTTTGCAAAAAGGAGAAGAAAAATCTTGAAAGTTCGTAACACGAGGTTGGGCATCTAAGGTATGTTATGATTTTCTAGACTTGATTAAGGACGTTTCCTAATTAAATATTAAAAAAATAGACAAAGGGGTAAGAGAGAAAGATGAGGGTCTCGTATTCAGTGGTGTGACGGACATTCATACGAATATCAGTGTTATATTAAGAAAGATAGTACTATAGAA
This sequence comes from Solanum peruvianum, assembly GCA_027705065.1. NCBI lineage: Eukaryota > Viridiplantae > Streptophyta > Magnoliopsida > Solanales > Solanaceae > Solanum > Solanum peruvianum. The sequence continues at coordinate 23,565,393 of JAKWJD010001759.1, forward strand.
TGTGGAATGTAATTTGGGAATGGTAAAGCATATGGGCATTAGCTAATATGTTATTGACTTGAAATCTAGGTGTGATTGTGGTTTCTTTATTGCATCCGTATAGATGTTATAATTGAGGTAGTTGTGTATTATGTTGATATTTGACTGATTAAGGTGCATCATCATCCCCTTTATTTGAAATACTATTGTGCACATGCATTGACATGAGATTGAGTATAAGTTGGGCATGTGCAGATCGTCCGTGCAAGGGATGGTGAGATGTAAAGATTATAATTTTGGCACGTGGAGATCGTCCGTGCAGAAATTGTTTGATTTTTATGATAGTGTATTGAGATCGTCCGCACAGACACGTGGAGATTGTCCGTGTCGGTATATGGACCTCGCGAGTTTCCCATGAGTCATGAACTCATTTTGTATTTCCGAGGAGTATCATGTATATATGATTGAGTGAGTACTGAATATTCTGGGACATATCATTTCATGGTATCATATTGCATTGCATTTCATCACATCATTCATTCTTGATGATTATGTGTTTTATTTAATTGTTGGAAAGTACTTGATGTTTGATTATATTTATTGATGAAACTTGAATAGTAAGTGCAATATATATATATACTTGTATAATTTAAGAATTTATATTTCTTATACAAACTTGCGTCACTACTTCTTCATTGCCGGTCAATGATACATACTGGGTAATGTCCTTTCGTACTCATACTACACTTGTTTCACTCTTTGTGGTGCAGATCCGATTCTTAGTAGGAGCACATCTCGTGGAGCAATTTGAGTTCAAGTTTGGAGTGTCTTGGAGTTGTGGTGAGCTGCTTGGATTTTCTACGGTCCACTCCTCCCTCTATCTTTTACTTATTCTATCATTTAGTATTCAGACAGGGTATCCCTTATGTTAGATTGTCATTTTAGTTTCAAAGTTGCATCGTATTTTAGTAGCTCTTGTACTTACGACACCCATTCTTGGGTAGTTCATTTTTTCAGTTTTCCACATTCGTACTTATAAGGAAATCAGTCTTGGAGATTTTTGCTAATTGTTGTCTTTTCACTCATTAGTTGGTTAAGTTTGTAAAATATGTTGCTTGGCTCACCTATTGGTTGGGGACATAGCTGCCATCACGACTCGTGATTCTTGGGTCATGAAAATTTGGTATTAGATCCCTAGGTTCATCGGTCTCACGAGTGCAAGAGCAATGTGTAGTAGAGTCTTGCGGATCGGTATGAAGATGTACATGCCTATCTTCGAGAGGCTATAGGACATTTAGAAAATATCATATTCTTTCATTCACTATCGTGCATAGTTGAACTTATTTAAATTCTAATCTTTATATCTAATTCTCTTAGATGGTGAGGACTCGTACATCGGCAAGTGGTGGTCAGGATTATATTCATGTGTCTGCTTTTGGGAATGTTATCCGAGGTAGGGGTAGGGGACGAGCTCGAGCTCGAGGTCGGGGTAGGGGCCGTAATGAAACACCTGTGGAAGGTCTAGTACCAATATCTACAAAGGGTCATGATAGGACCGTACCTCCTGATGCAGATGTGCAAGAACGTGACACTCCGATCCCCTAATTTCATTCTATCAATTCATCAAGCCTTCTCTTATACCAAGGCATCATCATTCTCATTGCTTTAGTTCATCAAGCCTTTTCTTGTTCTAAGGCATCATCAATCTCATTACTTTAGTTTATCAAGCCTTCTTTACTACCAAGGCATCATTATTAACGAAGAGATTAGGGTTTTTCAAGATTTGGGATTCAATAACTTCATCATGCTCATATAATCACAATTATATAATCACATTCATGCAAGCATACAATTAAGCACATAGCAGGGTTTACAATATTATCAATACATATCATTCGCTATTAAGAGTTCACTACGAATATCGTAAAAGAAACCATAACCTACCTCCACCGAAAATTAGTGATCAACAAGCAAATTCCCAAGCTTTGTGTTTTCCTCTTCTCGATCTATTCTCTCTCTTTCTCTTTGTTCTTTCTATTTTTCTTATTCAAAACCCTCCTTCTTTTACCCTAATTAGCATATAATTAAGAATAAAAGATGGCAATAATAACCCACTATAAGGTTACCTCTTTTAACCCCCAAGTAATTAGACTTATTAATATTAACCCTCTAACTTTATAATTAAGGTAGGAATACTCCAAAACAGCCCTAAAAACGTGTAAAGAAATCCGACCCAGACTGGGATTACGCAACCTGTGACGGCCCGTCGTGCCTGCGACGGTCCGTCCTGCAGGTCGTCGCAAGGTTCAGAGACTGGATTTCCATCAAAGAGTCTGTGACGGTCCGTCACACTTGTGACGGTCCGTCCTGCCATTCCGTTACGAAGTTCAGAGAGTCGATTTTCAGTACCCAATTTAAGAATTTCTAAGTGTTTTGATACGAGACCCTGCGACGGTCCGTCGTGCCCATGACGGTCCATCGTGGGGTCCGTTGTCTCAGCCAATTTTCCAGAAATAAAATCTGCTGCTCAAAACGACTAAACAGGTCGTTACACTTTTAGCAGAAATCTGACCCAGTTGGGGTTACGCAGCTCGTGACGACCCGTCGTACCTGCAACGGTCCGTTCTGAAGGGTCGTCACAAAGTTAAGAAACTCAATTCAGCAAAGGGGTTTATGACGGTCCGTGCTGCATTTCCGTCGCGAAGTTCAGAGAGTTGATCCTCGTACCCAGATTTTAGAGTTTAAGTGTTTTGGCACGAAGACGCTCGACGGACCGTCGTGCCTATGACGGTTCGTCCTACTTGTCATCGAGGGTAATGAGGAGAGCAGCAGGAGAATTACACAAGTGTGGACTACGTAGTCCGTCGTTAGAATGACGGTCCGTCGCGTGATCCGTCGACCCAGTCAGTTTTTATCAAAAGTAATTCTACTGCTCGAAGCGACTAAACAGGTCGTTACAACCCATTAACTTTGTTAACATCTACTTCAATTATAATGTCGTTGGCTATTATAATAGTATCATTCCTCACTTTGTTAAGTGCACGCTGCACTATTTAATTCCCTTAGTAATTATTATGAAATCAAAAGTAATCAACAAATAATTTAATAACCAATACCTTGTCCCCTCAAAACGCTAACATTAAATGTTTCTCCCAATTTCTTCATATACTCCCAATTTTTATTTGCACCTTAAAAAACAATAGTAATAAAGATTAACGGCACCCAATTATTAATATTTAAAACATAAACTTGGAATTGATTGATTTTTACGCATAGTTGCTCTGTCAAACTTGTTGGCGGTGCCAAGAACCGAGAGAAGAGGCGCATGCTATTTGTCTTCTGATTACCAAATAATACGACCCTTCTTTCATTTATTTAATTAATTTATATATGGGTATAAATTATGGATTAAAAAATATTAAATCCTATTAATTTTAGTGTTATCTCTTTAACCATCAATTAAATTAATAATTAAACCTACCCGATTACTTTTATAATTATTGTTACAAATAGTCCAAATTATCTATTTAGAATCTATCAAAAATAATTTTTTGACATAAAAAGATCTATTACCCCAAAAAATCAAAGGGTCTTCACATTAGATACAAATTTACTCATCGTTCGTCCTCGAACGACCAAACGAAGGTGAGGGTAAGAAAGGATAGTTGTCTCAACAATTCTTTCAAAATATTAATACCCAAGGCCTCATATCAAAAGTGTAAACCTAACTTATTGGAGATCTACACATCCTCCCATAAAATCACTCAAATGAGGTCATCTCAATACTCTACTAAGAATTGTTGTTATATGTAAACTCAACTAACAACAAACTATTCCCAACGGACTCTTCAACTGACCGATTTTCCAACTAAACCTTGACACAGTCACCAGGACAAATACCATCCAACATAATCATGATAAAATCCTTAGTCAATATTGGTTACAATCAGGAGGACAATCACAAAATCGATATACCTGATCGACTATTAGGGTTTCCATTAGAAGTGAAAACAACACGGGCATAACAAGTGAATCATACTCCAAACCACGCTGGAATGAAGTAGTTTGTCACATAATAATGTACATAACAAAGGTCGAATAACTCTAGATACTCCTCTGATAGGTGCCATATCAAACATTTCATTCATCTAACTCTATCTCTTTGGTTTTCTTGTTACTTCACACTCACCAATTTAGTCCCTATTATAATTGCATAATTTCCTGATTTATTGAATCACACATCCGTTGAATTAAACTCCCTTAACACTAACAAAACATCATAACCACGTCAATTATCTTCCTGACACCTAAACCATCATTAGTATAAAATCATGCTTATAAAAAACATGTTCAATTATGACTATCTCTCTTTCTATTTAAACATTTCATCACAAATGTGAGACACAGACAAAGCTAATAACACTAATTTGAAATATTATATTACCTTCCCATCGAGATAAAACTATTAGTTCACACCCAAAGACAACTTCATACCACTTTCACCTACCATGCTTTAGTTACCATTTGAAACTATCACATATCTCATGCCAACACTTAGTAAAATTGTTAGTCACTCCAATTATTCTATATAATATAAACTCATAACATCTATTCACCATCAAATGTCCATATAATACCTCATAACATTCTATGTAGTCCCATCAAATCAATTGAGTAGTATTAATTCAACTATGAATTCTTAATAACCATTTATAATTGTATATCACCTTGTACGTCATTCTTAAGTCATCTATCTTAATTTGAGCAATCTAACCTCATGTAAAACTCTAAATCTTTTATACCTCACTATTAACACCCAAATCAAAATTCAATCATTAAAAAGTCGATGATATATTCCTCGTAAGTTTGTATCGAATTAGTGCACATCTCACAATCACTTCTAAATTTATAGGCAAAAATCAATACAACCTTCTACTACACCCTAAGAATTTATACGAGAGGTTTATTTCCTTCACTTTCCTTAAATTCTGCCCATGTCACAAATTTCAAATACCTTGAAATCTTCGATACACCAGATTGTTGTTCATTTTGCTAACTCGCTTCGCAATCTTATTGCTTGACCAATAATCTATAATATTTTACCTTATACTCTAAACTAACACTTTAAAGTGAAATCCTTCCTTCGATCCTTTAATAATTAACCGTAACAAATTTTCCAATCCAAACTATGCATAAGTCCTTCCATATGTTTAATATCTTATAACTAATATATTATTATTCCTCTTTTTTTGTTACCTCACAAATTCATACCTTGCCACCACAAAAGTAGATTCACAATGAAAAGCTGGAATTGTAAATCGAACCATGTAACTCAATCTCCTAAGCTATCAACATGACTATTACCTTGAAGATTTTTATGATTTCACATATCTTCACTTATTATTGATCTCCTCTTCATCGATCTTATTATATCCTTCACTAAAAATTCAACCGTAGTTATTGAAAAACCCAAAAAATCATAAGATAACTTATCATCACACTCGAACTGAATGTATGCACACTCTTTTCTTAAATCTTATTCGATAGTTTTAGCCAAGTTGATAAATCTCTGCCACTAAACCATGACCATATTAAAATATATGAAACCACCTGTCTCTGAACACATGACATGCTCCAATAAGAACTTTTCCACCTCCCTTGAAGCCGAATTCTACCAGATTTTAAAATATCAAGTATTACAAAGTTATTGTCTTAGGAATTGACATCCATAGCCAAGGGACACTCTCCTACATGTACCAAAGGACTACCTATACACACTGTCTTTCAACATAAGGCATCTACAACCACATTCACTTTGCCAAACGACAAACGATAGTCATTCCATCATCCTTGAGAACTCTAATCATCTCCATTGTCTTAAATTAAGATTCCTCTTATTAAATATTATACTAAAACACCTCATAATACACACTATACATACAATGCCTTTACAATTTTAATGCAAGCACCACCCAAACTCAGTTGTTGTTCGAGACCAAAAAATGATCTTGCAGACATCCTAATCCAATCTCCACCATTCAAATCAACAACCAAGATGTCAGGAACATGTAGTTCAAATTTTAGCTCGATCCTACGGTCAGTTAATTGAGAAATATGATCTGAAGGTTGTTGGTCGGAGAAAAGGTATGCAACAAAATAATTTTTTTTCTTCTCTCTTCCCTCTTCTCTCTTGTTTGAAGCTCTCTCAAACCTCTCTTATTTCCTAATGTCTTTCAATGAAAAAAAAACTAATGAGTAGTTCAATTTTTCTCCCAAGATCATCCTCTATGTATACAGTTTTGTTTTTCCTCACTAAGTCAAAACCAACTACAAATAGGATTACAATTTCAATCTTTTTTTCTAATTGAAATGGACACCAAATAAAGATAATAATTTCAATCCTTTTTCAAAGAGGATTAGGTCTAGTGTCCAAGACTTAAGCAAATAGTAAATTCGATATAATAACCGATGAAACACATTCAACAGTGTTGCCACTAAAACTGATTCTAAATGAGCTTTTTCGATACTAGTACAACAAACATAAATCATATAGGTCATATATCACTTTCTCTTTTTACCATCATGCTTAGGTAGACATTATCATCATCAATAAGTGAACCTTCTCTTCGACATGACACCTAAACTCAGGTATACCAAACAAACTTAAGGGACTAACTCAATTTTATATGCGTTTTCTTACATAAATCTTTATATTAGTTCACCCAAGTATACTCAATAAGACTTTCTTTCCCTGTAAGTTTGTCATCCTAGTATCAATCTACCTTTTGAAGGTTAAGATAAAATCATCAGTCCTCATTCAGCACCCTAAAGATATATTTTGCAACCTAAATATATTAGTATAGTATCAAAGATCCACCGCTAAAATATTTCTTAAAAATAATGTAATCCAAGTGCCTATAGTAATAAACTAGTTGGTTTCTCAAATGTGAAAGCAACATCGAATCTCATTATCTGAACATGTCATACCAGTAATTACTTGTAAAGTAGTTAGTATTCACACTTGACAATCGATGTATTTATTTATACATAACACTTGTATCGTACCATGGAAGGTCATTAAATTCATCACAGAACATATCATACTTATCAAGAAGATAGTACCCAAATAGCCCACACATTTTTAATTTTTGAATAACTGCAAAACATTATCGTATTTTTCTTGTCTTTAGCCCAAGTGATATATGTTTTAGTAGTCATATCATTACCCTCTTTTTAATATAGAATCAATCAATGGAATCAATGTAAAGATTCTAACCACTATTGTCGCAACCTAATTTCACCATTCACTAAACAATTCATACATGTTATGAAAAATTTATGAACTATAATTTCCAAAGTAATTATGTTCATTTTGTAGATCTCTCTTGCAAAAATCGAATGTCACAAACTCGACACTAAGCCTCTCTACTATATTCATTTTATGAAGCAGCTCGAACAATCAACACTGAAAGCACAAAATCTTTATGATCAATACCTATGTAGAATGGGGGTTTCAACTTTATGAACGAAATAAAAAGATCATACTATATAGTCACTAGTCATTAGAAGCTTATAGTGAATCAGAAAAAAAACATATTTATTTCTAAGGATGCATCCTCTCTTGTTAGAGTTGGTGTTTCCAATTCTACTACTCTAGTACTAGACATATGCAAAATAGAGTGAAGAAGGTAAGATACAAATTTGTATCACCTAGATACCTATTCAATTCAACTAATAGCACGAAATAAAGAAGGAGTGAAGTTTTCCTTATGTCCTATAGCCTCTTGAAGAAAAGTAAAGACGTCCCCATGCCGTTCCGCAAGGCTCTACTACACTCGTCCTTGTGTGATGAGTTCACTAAACCTAACGCTCTAATACCAAGTTTGTCACGACTCAAAATGAGTCGTGAGTGGCACCCACACATACCCTCCTCGGTGGGCGAAACAAGGAAACCAATCCCAACATCTACCAATAGTTCAACTACGAATAATAATATAATGCAGAAGCTCCATAACTTATTAACTATCATTTTCGCAAAACCTAGAAGTCATCAAAACAAGGACAATCTCCAATTACTAAGTCTAAGAGTATCAAAGACACCAAAATAAATGAACTAAATTAATTTGTGTCCGAAAACTAAGGAAATCAGATAATGACAAAGAGAATCCAACCCAAACTTGAATGAATAGCTCACCCTTGAACCTAAGTTGCCGAGACTTGCTAGAGCTGAGGGAAATAAGAAGTCACTGGTACACTCGCCGCACTCCATAAAAGGAAAAAAGAAAAATAAAAAACACAAGTAGGGCTCAATACGGGGCAACATGTACTGAATATGTATCATTGGTCAACCCAAAACAGAAACTAATATACAATGAATAATAGTATGAACTCAACTATAGAACTTAACATGTGATTAACAACAATCAACATGAACAAGTGTATACAACACTAAAGTAAGTATTTGATAAGTCAACAATATCAAGATCGTCCATGAGGACTCATGCCTCCAACCAAACCATTTAGGCAATTGAGTTCTTTCAAATCTAGTACATTTTGTTAGTTCAATATGTTTTTCCTTTAATATTATCATGTCGGAGGGTGACACTCCTATCCAATTATATCGTTTCAAGAAATGACACTCTGATTCAAGACTATCGTGTCGAAACGTGACACCTCGATCCAAGAATATCGTGTAAGAATGTGATACTCCGATTCAAGAATACCGTGTCGATTCGTGCCTGCGACGGTCCGTCCTGCAGGTCGTCGCAAGGTTCAGAGACTGGATTTCCATCAAAGAGTCTGTGACGGTCCGTCACACTTGTGACGGTCCGTCCTGCCATTCCGTTACGAAGTTCAGAGAGTCGATTTTCAGTACCCAATTTAAGAATTTCTAAGTGTTTTGAGACGAGACCCTGCGACGGTCCGTCGTGCCCATGACGGTCCGTCGTGGGGTCCGTTGTCTCTGCCAATTTTCCAGAAATAAAATCTGCTGCTCAAAACGACTAAACAGGTCGTTACACTTTTAGCAGAAATCTGACCCAGTTGGGGTTACGCAGCTCGTGACGACCCGTCGTACCTGCAACGGTCCGTCTTGAAGGGTCGTCACAAAGTTAAGAAACTCTAATTCAGCAAAGGGGTTTGTGACGGTCCGTGCTGCAATTCCATCGCGAAGTTCAGAGAGTTGATCCCCGTACCCAGATTTTAGAGTTTAAGTGTTTTGGCACGAAGACGCTCGACGGACCGTCGTGCCTATGACGGTTCATCCTACTTGTCGTCGAGGGTAATGAGGAGAGCAGCAGGAGAATTACACAAGTGTGGGACTACGTAGTCCGTCGTTAGAATGACGGTCCGTCGCGTGATCCGTCGACCCAGTCAGTTTTTATCAAAAGTAATTCTACTGCTCGAAGCGACTAAACAGGTCGTTACAACCCATTAACTTTGTTAACATCTACTTCAATTATAATGTCGTCGGTTATTATAATAGTATCATTCCTCACTTTGTTAAGTGCACGCTGCACTATTTAATTCCCTTAGTAATTATTATGAAATCAAAAGTAATCAACAAATAATTTAATAACCAAAACCTTTTCCCCTCAAAACGCTAACATTAAATGTTTCTCCCAATTTCTTCATATACTCCCAATTTTTATTTGCACCTTAAAAAACAATAGTAATAAAGATTAACGGCACCCAATTATTAATATTTAAAACATAAACTTGGAATTTGATTGATTTTTACGCATAGTTGCTCTGTCAAACTTGTTGGCGGTGCCAAGAACCGTGAGAAGAGGCGCATGCTATTTGTCTTCTGATTACCAAATAATACGACCCTTCTTTCATTTATTTAATTAATTTATATATGGGTATAAATTATGGATTAAAAAATATTAAATCCTATTAATTTTAGTGTTATCTCTTTAACCATCAATTAAATTAATTATTAAACCTACCCGATTAATTTTATAATTATTGTTACGAATAGTCCAAATTATCTATTTAGAATCTATCAAAAATAATTTTTTGACATAAAAAGATCTATTACCCCAAAAAAATCAAATGGGTCTTCACATTAGATACAAATTTACTCATCGTTCGTCCTCGAACGACCAAACGAAGGTGAGGGTAAGAAAGGATAGTTGTCTCAACAATTCTTTCAAAATATTAATACCCAAGGCCTCATATCAAAAGTGTAAACCTAACTTATTGGAGATCTACACATCCTCCCATAAAATCACTCAAATGAGGTCATCTCAATACTCTACTAAGAATTGTTGTTATATGTAAACTCAACTAACAACAAACTATTCCCAACGGACTCTTCAACTGACCGATTTTCCAACTAAACCTTGACACAGTCACCAGGACAAATACCATCCAACATAATCATGATAAAATCCTTAGTCAGTATTGGTTACAATCAGGAGGACAATCACAAAATCGATATACCTGATCGACTATTAGGGTTTCCATTAGAAGTGAAAACAACACGGGCATAACAAGTGAATCATACTCCAAACCACGCTGGAATGAAGTAGTTTGTCACATAATAATGTACATAACAAAGGTCGAATAACTCTAGATACTCCTCTGATAGGTGCCATATCAAACATTTTCATTCATCTAACTCTATCTCTTTGGTTTTCTTGTTACTCACAGTCACCAATTTAGTCCCTATTATAATTGCATAATTTCCTGATTTATTGAATCACACATCTGTTGAATTTAACTCCCTTAACACTAACAAAACATCAGAACCACGTCAATTATCTTCCTGACACCTAAACCATAATTAGTATAAAATCATGCTTATAAAAAATATGTTCAATTATGACTATCTCTCTTTCTATTTAAACATTTCATGACAAATGTGAGACACAGACAAAGCTAATAACACTAATTTCAAATATTATATTACCTTCCCATCGAGATAAAACTATTAGTTCACACCCAAAGTCAACTTCATACCACTTTCACCTACCATGCTTTAGTTACCATTTGAAACTATCACATATCTCATGCCAACACTTAGTAAAATTGTTAGTCACTCCAATTATTCTATATAATATAAACTCATAACATCTATTCACCATCAAATGTCTATATAATACCTCATAACATTCTATGTAGTCCCATCAAATCAATTGAGTAGTATTAATTCAACTATGAATTCTTAATAACCATTTAGAATTGTATATCACCTTGTGCGTCATTCTTAAGTCATCTATCTTAATTTGAGCAATCTAACCTCATGTAAAACTCTAAATCTTTTATACCTCACTATTAACACCCAAATCAAAATTCAATCATTAAAAAGTCGATGATATATTCCTCGTAAGTTTGTATCGAATTAGTGCACATCTCACAATCACATCTAAATTTATAGGCAAAAATCAATACAACCTTCTACTACACCCCAAGAATTTATACGAGAGGTTTATTTCCTTCACTTTCCTTAAATTCTGCCCACGTCACAAATTTCAAATACCTTGAAATCTTCGATACACCAGATTGTTGTTCATTTTGCTAACTCGCTTCACAATCTTATTGCTTGACCAATAATCTATAATATTTTACCTTATACTCTAAACTAACACTTTAAAGTGAAATCCTTCCTTCGATCCTTTAATAATTAACCGTAACAAATTTTCCAATCCAAACTATGCATAAGTCCTTCCATATGTTTAATATCTTATAACTAATATATTATTATTCCTCTTTTTTTTGTTACCTCACAAATTCATACCTTGCCACCACAAAAGTAGATTCACAATGAAAAGCTGGAATTGTAAATCGAACCATGTAACTCAATCTCCTAAGCTATCAACATGACTATTACCTTGAAGATTTTTATGATTTCACATATCTTCACTTATTATTGATCTCCTCTTCATCGATCTTATTATATCCTTCGCTAAAAATTCAACCGTAGTTATTGAAAAACCCAAAAAATCATAAGATAACTTATCATCACACTCGAACTGAATGTATGCACACTCTTTTCTTAAATCTTATTCGATAGTTTTTAGCCAAGTTGATAAATCTCTGCCACTAAACCATGACCATATTAAAATATATGAAACCACCTGTCTCTGAACACATGACATGCTCCAATAAGAACTTTTCCACCTCCCTTGAAGCCGAATTCTACCAGATTTTAAAGTATCAAGTATTACAAAGTTATTGTCTTAGGAATTGACATCCATAGCCAAGGGACACTCTCCTACATGTACCAAAGGACTACCTATACACACTGTCTTTCAACATAAGGCATCTACAACCACATTCACTTTGCCAAACGATAAACGATAGTCATTCCATCATCTTTGAGAACTCTAATCATATCCATTGTCTTAAATTAAGATTCCTCTTATTAAATATTATGCGAAAACACCTCATAATACACACTATACATACAATGCCTTTACAATTTTAATGCAAGCCCCACCCAAACTCTGTTGTTGTTCGAGACGAAAAAATGATCTTGCAGACATCCGAATCCAATATCCACCATTCCAATCAACCACCAACATGTCAGGAACAAGTAGTTAAAATTTTAGCTCGATCCTACAGTCAGTTAATTGAGAAATATGATCTGAAGGTTGCTGGTCAGAGAAAAGGTATGCAACAAAATAAGTTTTTTTCTTCTCTCTTCCCTCTTCTCGCTTGTTGAAGCTCTCTCAAACCGCTCTTATGTCCTAATGTATTTCATGGGAAAAAAACTAATGAGTACTTCAATTTTTCTCCCAAGATCATCCTCTATGTATACAGTTTTGTTTTTCCTCACTAAGTCAAAACCAACTACAAATAGGATTACAATTTCAATCTTTTTTTCTAATTGAAATGGACACCAAATAAAGATAATAATTTCAATCCTTTTTCAAAGAGGATTAGATCTAGTGTCCAAGACTTAAGCAAATACTAAATTCGATATAATAACCGATGAAACATATTCAACAGTGTTGCCACTAAAACTGATTCTAAATGAGCTTTTTCTATACTAGTACAACAAACATAAATCATATAGGTCATATATCACTTTCTCTTTTTACCATCATGCTTAGCTAGACATTATCATCATCAAGAAGTGAACCTTCTCTTCGACATGACACCTAAACTCAGGTATACCAAACAAACTTAAGGGACTAACTCAATTTTATATGCGTTTTCTTACTTAAATCTTTATATTAGTTCACCCAAGTATACTCAATAAGAATTTCTTTCCCTGTAAGTTTGTCATCCTAGTATCAATCTACCTTTTGAAGGTTAAGATAAAATCATCAGTCCTCATTCAGCACCCTAAAGATATATTTCGCAACCTAAATATATTAGTATAGTATCAAATATCCACCGCTAAAATATTTCTTAAAAATAATGTAATCCAAGTGCCTATAGTAATAAACTAGTTGGTTTCTCAAATGTGAAAGCAACATTGAATCTCATTATCTGAACATGTCATACCAGTAATTACTTGTAAAGTAGTTAGTATTCACACTTGACAATCGTTGTATTTATTTATACATAACACTTGTATCGTACCATGGAAGGTCATTAAATTCATCACTAGAACATATCATACTTATCAAGAAGATAGTACCCAAATAGCCCACACATTTTTAATTTTTGAATAACTGCAAAACATTATCGTATTTTTCTTGTCTTTAGCCCAAGTGATATATGTTTTAGTACTCATATCATTACCCTCTTTTTAATATAGAATCAATCAATGGAATCAATGTAAAGATTCTAACCACTATTGTCGCAACCTAATTTCACCATTCACTAGACAATTCATACATGTTATGAAAAATTTATGAACTATAATTTCCAAAGTAATTATGTTCATTTTGTAGATCTCTCTTGCGAAAATCGAATGTCACAAACTCGACACTAAGCCTCTCTACTATATTCATTTTATGAAGCAGCTCGAACAATCAACACTGAAAGCACAAAAATCTTTATGATCAATACCTATGTAGAATGGGGGTTTCAACTTTATGAACGAAATAAAAAGATCATACTATATAGTCACTAGTCATTAGAAGCCTATAGTGAATCAGAAAAAAAAACATATTTATTTCTAAGGATGCATCCTCTCTTGTTAGAGTTGGTGTTTCCAATTCTACTACTCTAGTACTAGACATATGCAAAATAGAGTGAAGAAGGTAAGATACAAATTTGTATCACCTAGATACCTATTCAATTCAACTAATAGCACGAAATAAAGAAGGAGTGAAGTTTTCCTTATGTCCTATAGCCTCTTGAAGAAAAGTAAAGACGTCCTCATGCCGTTCCGCAAGGCTCTACTACACTCGTCCTTGTGTGATGAGTTCACTAAACCTAACGCTCTAATACCAAGTTTGTCACGACTCAAAATGAGTCGTGAGTGGCACCCACACATACCCTCCTCGGTGGGCGAAACAAGGAAACCAATCCCAACATCTACCAATAGTTCAACTACGAATAATAATATAATGCAGAAGCTCCATAACTTATTAACTATCATTTTCGCAAAACCTAGAAGTCATCAAAACAAGGACAATCTCCAATTACTAAGTCTAAGAGTATCAAAGACACCAAAATAAATGAACTAAATTAATTTGTGTCCGAAAACTAAGGATATCAGATAATGACAAAGAGAATCCAACCCAAGCTTGAATGAATAGCTCACCCTTGAACCTAAGTTGCCGAGACTTGCTAGAGCTGAGGAAAATAAGAAGTCATTGGTACACTCGCCGCACTCCATAAAAGGAAAAAAGAAAAATAAAAACACAAGTAGGGCTCAGTACGGGGCAACATGTACTGAATATGTATCATCGGTCAACCCAAAACAGAAACTAATATACAATGAATAATAGTATGAACTCAACTAAAGAACTTAACATGTGATTAACAACAATCAACATGAACAAGTGTATACAACACTAAAGTAAGTATTTGATAAGTCAACAATATCTAGATCGTCCATGAGGACTCATGCCTCCAACCAAACCATTTGTGCAATTGAGTTCTTTCAAATCTAGTACATTTTATTAGTTCAATATGATTTTCCTTTAATATTATCATGTCGGAGGGTGACACTCCTATCCAATTATATCGTTTCAAGAAATGACACTCTGATTCAAGACTATCGTGTCGAAACGTGACACCTCGATCCAAGAATATCGTGTAAGAATGTGATACTCCGATTCAAGAATACCGTGTCGAAACGTGACACTCTGATCTAATTATACCGCATCATAACGTAGCACTCTGATCCAATTATACTATTAATTTATCATTTATTATCACCACTTTCAATTTATTGATAATATTTCACCAAGCCTTCTTTATTCGAGGTATCACTTCGATAAAGAGGGTTCAAGAATATAAATGCCACGGTCTCAGGATTTCAGACCAATCAAAATACACACAACCAAGCAACACAACCACACAATCAAGTACCTAGAAAACTTCACAATATCATTCAATGCATACAAATCACTATTAAGAGTTAACTATCAAATATAAAAAACCGTAACCTACCTCCACCGATGAGCTGAAGTCAAGAAAGCTACTTCCTCACCTCCAAACGTTTCCAACCTAGCAGGTATATATACATAATTTGTAAGTGAACGAGTTTATAGACATCATATTACTCTATGTCTAGCCTAGACCCAAAACTCATCTAATTGTATAATCAATTTCATAAAGTTCAAATCAAAGGATAAGTCTTAACTACTTCAATTAAAATAACTTTAGTGGAATTTAACTAATTCAATACACCTAATATTTAATTTTTTATCTCAGTATTTTCACCACTTAATTTATGATATAGTAACACAATAAATACCAAAGAATAAAAGATCGTAAAGGTTAAAGCCACTGGTTGCCAAAACCAGTGGAAATTCTCAAGAAAAAAACAAAGTATAATTTATTTCCCTAAGTCAAATTTATATCTTATATAATACTTTTAGTTATTGACTATTGATAACCACCAAGACCAATTAACTCTGTTAACATCTACTTCAATTCTAATGCCGTCGGTTATTATAATAGTATAATTCCTCACTTTGTTGAGTGCACGCTGCACTATTTAATTCCCTTAGTAATTATTAGGAAAACAAAAGTAATCAACAAACAATTAAATAACCAAAACCTTGTCCCCTCAAAACGCTAACATTAAATGTTTTTTCCAATTTCTTCATATATTCCCAATCATCCCATTTATTTACACCTTATAAAACAACAATAATAAAGATAAATGACACCCAACTATTAATATTTATAACATAAAGTTTGAATTGGATTGAGTTTTACCCATAGTTGTTCCCTCAAACTTGTCGGCGGTGCCAAGAACCAATAGAAGAGGTTCATGCTATTTGTCTTCTGATAACGAAATAATACAAACCTTCTTTCTTTTATTTAATTAATTTACATATGGGTATAAATTATGGTTAATAAATATATGATCCTATTAATTTTAGCGTTATCTTCTTTAACCATCAATTAAATTAATTATTAAAACTACCCCCATTAATTTTATAATACAGTTATGAATAGTCCGAATTATCTATTTAGAACCTATCAAAAAGTATTTTATGACATAAAAAGCTCTATCACCCCATAACAATCAAAAGGGTCGTTACAAAACTAAAAAAATAATGTTTAAATAAAAAAAACATGTATTTCTATATATTTGCATCAAATCAGTAAGGGGTTATTTGGTAGTGTGTATAAAAATAATACCCAATCGCGTGTATTAGTAATACAAACATTAGTAATGCATATTTTAGTTATACATGTATTAGTTATGCATAGATTATTTCTTATGCAAGTTTATTTTAGTGTATTAAAAATAGTATATATTGTATAAAAATATTTATTTATAAAATTATCCTTCACAATTATATGGTGAAAAAAAAGTAAAAGTACTTTTGAGGGGTAAGCGAGTGTTTGACCATATTATGGAATCATTAAATTCTTTGTATTACTAATACCATAGATTTCTAGGTATTAGCAATGCACTCCTCAATACACAATAACATTATTTATACATAGCATGGAAAAATGCACCAAACAAGAAATTAGTAATACATATAAATAACGCATGCATTATTTTTAATAATACACTCTAACAAACGACCCCTAGATGTAATTATCACGCCTGATCAATTAGTGTAGACTCAACATCTAGTTTTTTAGTTTTAAATGAAGTTGTTAAAATGATATGAATACCATATTGAAATAAGTATCTTCTTAGGGTTTGTACATGAGATGTGAAATCATGATTTGATATCAAAAAATTATATGGTGTCGCATCGTTAAATCACATTTCCCCATATATATAAGTAAATAGTTTGTGATTAGAAACTTTTAAATAAACATAGTTTTATAATGATTCACTGGTCACTAGTAGTAGTAGTTGGTTATCCTTTTATTTAATCCTTTCACATGGTAGAATAATCACTTCACGTCGAGCATGAGTCTCTTCATAAAAAATTCCAAATAATGGTTTATGAATTTAAAGTTATGGGTCACGTGTTGCATTAAATCAAATGAAAATTAGGGTTTAAAATTTAAAATCGTACTTGTTTTGGAGAAGTTAGTCTCAAATTTCATGTCCAAATTTTAATTTGAAATCAAGATATCATAGCATAAGTCCAAATAAAACTAATAAAAATGTTGTGTGAGAAGCATAATTTCAACTCTGTTTTGACTACTCAATTAGAAAATATATAGTAGAAATAGGAGATTATGTCTTCTAAGAAGTAAAATTTTGGACATACAATTCCATATCCCAATTTGAAATCACGAGATGAAATCAACATTTAGACATGCGATTTCCACTGATTTCATAATATGAAATCTCAATTTTTCCAAAAATGACAATTGGGAAATCTTCAAATCCAAAAATTTCCCAAGAAGTTAAAATTTTATCAGAACAACCCAAATTTATATCTAATAACCATATATTTCATATGTATATAAAATATATAATCCATATCATTACTTTTTAAACCATTTATCTATTATACAACAATAATTTTTATCAACATAAAATTTATTATTACTTTAAATAAATTTCTACTCTACCATTTTTATATTAACCAAATTCGTTATTTTTATCAACTTTATTTGCAAACCAAATTAACCCACAAATGACTCAAAGTAACAAAGTTAGTTCATATTCTAGGTCATGTGATTGAAAAATGCAAGTTCAATGTGAGAAGATTATCCGTGGTATGTAGGATAATTATATTAAATACTAGACACTACAACTTATAATTTCTTTCTCTTTGATTGAAATAAAGTTTTTTTAATAAATGCTCAAATATTTTAAAATAGCTTTGTGATAATGTTTTATGCGGTTTAATAAAATTTTGCTAATTTGGTAAGATTGGATAAAAAAGTGACGCAATTTTAATAGTTTTGCAAGTTATAGGATCTTATTATGAGAAAACAAGCAACATAGTCCAAACAAAACTTGTGTGTGTGTGTGTGCGCGTGTGTGTGTGCGCGTGTGCGTGTGCGTGTGCATGTGTGTGTGTGCTTGTGCGTGTGTGTGTGCGTGTGTGTGCGTGTGTGTGTGGCGCGCGCGCGTGCGTGCGTGCGTGCGTGTGTGTATGGGTGCGCGTGTGCGTGTGCGTGTGTGTGAGTGCGCGTGGGGGGGTGGTAAGGTTAGGTTGGGGTGGGGTAGGGGGGCTGCAAAATGTTTTCCTTCATACCAAACAGACACTTCGTGATTAACATATTTTCAATATTCTCATCATCAATGTACATTATTTAGTTTACAACTGTTTGTCCATATTTAAGGTCCATGCAATTTAATCATCTCGACATTCATATTTGATACAATTCTAATTTGAGTAATATAGTAGCCCAAGATACAAACTTAAAAAATAAATTGACAAAAGAGAGGGCCTTTTTACAAATCTCACCTCTAAGGCAATAATATAATTTGTGTTATATATTCACTCCAACAAGTTATATTCAACTTATATGATGTAATAATATCTCAATTATCAACTTATACCTTTAGGGTCATAAGATAAGAAAATCAATCTCGAGATAAGGTTAAGGATTAACTGCATTTCATGTTTGCTACGACACATCAACTAACCCATGAATATTTTATCCCACCACTTGTAGCAAAAGATTAATGCACTTCATGCATTGTATGATATAAGGATCATCATGAGTCTCAAACAAAGAAAACAATTCTTTCACCCCTATATTTGTTAACATTAACAACTTGGACATCTCTCTTTCTCAACATATGCACTTTCATTTACAAAGACTTCCAGGCATTTTAAGTGATTAGAAGTAACACAGACATCTTGCGCAAAAATAAAACATTGAATTACCATTTTCTTTAGAGGAACATATGGTTTAAGTCTAACCATTTCATAACCATTTCTCTTATTTTTTTTCTACCCCTGCTCACTCTTACTCTTGTTAACTCGGAAGACCATTTCTCTTGATTTTTCTACCCTTCTCCCTCTGTAACTTTTTTACTCAAAAGATGGAATGTCATATTAAGAAACTTCATTGCTGAAAATGTAGAACTAAGAGTAAGTCAAACAAAAAAAGGATGATGGGATAGTCATTCAAAGAGTCCACTACTTGTTAGAACCAATATATGAAAACAGACCTCGCACTACGAAAATCATGTAAACAAAAAGTGTGTAAGTGAGGAATTGCTAAAGTAAATAAAAAAATACCAACCCAACAAAATAGTGAAAAAAGAAATGACCATAGATATCAAGAAAGGAGTATCCTGGAAGTTTAAACTCGAACTACATACTTATATTGCACTCTACTGGCAATGATAAATGTAACGACCCGCTGGTCGTTTTGAGAACTAGGACTATTTTGGCTCTCTGCGGAAAATTTAAAGGGATTTATTAAACTAGTCGGTAACTATGCGTATCTTATTGATGATTCTTTTTGTTAAATGAGTATTATATCACATCCATAATTAATAGTAACCACTTGACCCATGTAATTAAATTATGTTAGTGGAGTCAGTTTAGAGAAAAGGGAGAACAAAAGAGAAGAGAACTCTCACAAACGGAAACGAGAAACCTAAAAACTTAGTTGAGGATCGCTTCAGGTAAATCCTTTTGATTTTTTGTTTTCTAACAATGGGATATTTAATTTGTTAGGTTAGAATAAATGCATTAGTAAAATATTAACTACTTGTAGGTTAGTGCTAGAATCAGTGTTGTTAAGTTAAGGTTTGTAATTTCTTGTCATGTGTGGGGATGTGGGGAATGGTAATCTGATTGATATTGCTAATAGTTGAATGGACTAATGATTACCTAATAATTGCTTATGATTTCCGCAGTGGTAATGTGTAGGATTTAATATTTATGTGCGGCGACGTGAGCAAAGTTGCAGATTCTGAAAAACAATTGAATTCATAATTATCTTAATATTATTATTATTTTATTTTGGGTATTGAAAAGGTTGGGCGACAAAAGTTTCTGCCAATCAGTAGGCAATCATACCAATGATTGGCACTTAGGCATATAATTATGGGAAAAATGGTCATTTTCCTGAATGAAGGTAAAGTAAAAGGGTCACGTTACATACTTATGTAAATGGTGGAATTGGTTATTGTTTTATTAGTTTATCAAATTAAGATACTAGTTTTTGATATATAGAGATAGTTAATTAATTATAAGGTGTATATTATATGATTTAACACTAAATTTTAGGGTTTTGAGGAGAAGAAAGTTTAATTTCACACTAGAAATTTAATAGATATGATAATTTTAGCTTTAAATTATATCAAGATTTGCAGCTTGATTAGAGATATGAGTGACTTTTAAGGTCCATAATAGACATATAATAATTTTAATGTCTACAAAGTCTCTTACTTATGAATATTTTATAATTGGTAGACTGGGAACGTTCTGAATCTTTGCAAAAAGGAGAAGAAAATTCTTGAAAGTTCGTAACACGAGGTTGGGCATCTAAGGTATGTTAAGATTTTCTAGACTTGATTAAGGACGTTTCCTAATTAAATATTAAAAAAATAGACAAAGGGGTAAGAGAGAAAGATGAGGGTCTCGTATCAGTGGTGTGACAGACATTCATACGAATATCAGTGTTATATTAAGAAAGATAGTACTATAGAATGTGGAATGTAATTTGGGAATGGTAAAGCATATGGGCATTAGCTAATATCTTATTGACTTGAAATCTAGGTGTGATTGTGGTTTCTTTATTACATCCGTATAGATGTTATAATTGAGGTAGTTGTGTATTATGTTGATATTTGACTGATTGAGGTGCATCATCATCCCCTTTATTTGAAATACTATTGTGCACATGCATTGACATGAGATTGATTATAAGTTGGGCATGTGCAGATCGTCCGTGCAAGGGATGGTGAGATGTAAAGATTATAATTTGGGCACGTGGAGATCGTCCGTGTAGAAATTGTTTGATTTTTATGATAGTGTGTTGAGATCGTCCGCACAGACACGTGGAGATTGTTTGTGTCGGTATATGGACCTCGCGAGTTCCCCATGAGTCATGAACTCATTATGTATTTCTGAGGAGTATCATGTATATATGATTGAGTGAGTACTGAATATTTTGGGACATATCATTTCATTGTATCAGATTGCATTGCATTTCATCACATCATTCATTCTTGATGATTATGTGTTTTATTTAATGGTTGGAAAGTACTTGATGTCTGATTATATTTATTGATGAAACTTGAATAGTAAGTGCAATATATATATATACTTGTATAATTTAAGAATTTATTTTTCTTATACAAACTCGCGTCACTACTTCTTCATTGCCGGTCAATGATACATACTTGGTACATGTCCTTTCGTACTCATACTACACTTGTTTCACTCTTTGTGGTGCAGATCCGATTCTTAGTAGGAGCACATCTCGGGGAGCAATTTGAGTTCAAGTTTGGAGTGTCTTGGAGTTGTGGTGAGCTGCTTGGATTTTCTACGGTCCACTCCTCCCTCTATCTTTTACTTATTCTATCATTTAGTATTTAGACAGGGTATCCCTTATGTTAGATTGTCATTTTAGTTTCAGAGTTGCATCGTATTTTAGTAGCTCTTGTACTTAGGACACCCATTCTTGGGTAGTTCATTTTTTCAGTTTTCCACATTCGTACTTATAAGGAAATCAGTCTTGGAGATTTTGCTAATTGTTGTCTTTTCACTCATTAGTTTGTTAAGTTTGTAAAATATGTTGCTTGGCTCACCTATTGGTTGGGAACATAGGTGCCATCACGACTCGTGATTCTTGGGTCATGAAAATTTGGTATTAGATCCCTAGGTTCATCGGTCTCATGAGTGCAAGAGCAATGTGTAGTAGAGTCTTACGGATCGTTATGAAGATGTCCATGCCTATCTTCAAGAGGCTATAGGACATTTAGAAAATATCATATTCTTTCATTCACTATCGTGCATAGTTGAACTTATTTAAATTCTAATCTTTATATCTAATTCTCTTAGATGGTGAGGACTCGTACATCGGCAAGTGGTGGTCAGGATTATATTCATGTGTCTGCTTTTAGGAATGCTATCCGAGGTAGAGGCAGGGGACGAGCTCGAGCTCGAGGTCGGGGTAGGGGCCGTAATGAAACACCTGTAGAAGGTCTAGTACCAATATCTACAAAGGGTCATGATAGGACCGTACCTCCTGATGCAGATGTGCAAGATCGTGTCGATGGGGATGGTCCAACTCAAGCTCCACCTAGTACCATTGCCACCCCACTGCTTCAAGATACTTTGGCTCATATGTTACGACTGTTAGAGGGGATATCTCAGACAGGAGCTTTGCCTGTCACTTATGATGGCTCACAGACCCGTGTTAGAGGTCAGACTCCAAATTCGATAATTGCTCTAGATTCAAAGACTGCCAGGAAGCAGCCAGTTGTTGTTCTAGCTCCTTTTTTGAATGGTACAGAGTTTCCAGATTTGCATCAAATTTGGTGAACATGCCTTCTATGACCATTGATGAGAAAAAGATGTTTGGGAGGTTCAGACTAATGAATCCTCCTACTTATACTGGCGACTTAACTGAGGATGCATATGAATCTATAGTTAGTTGTCATGAGAGGTTGCATAATCTTGGATTAGTGGAGTCTCATGTGGTTGACTACACAACATTTGAGATGTCTGGCTCTGCTAAGCAGTTGTGGAGGATTATATTAGTAGTAGGACATCTGGATCCCCTCCACTATCCTTGATTCAGTTTACTCAGGTATTTCTATCAAAATTTGTTTCACGCAGTGAGAGGGAATGTAAGAGCGCCGAGTTTAAGTGTTTTCAGCAAGGGGTATGTCAATTACCGAGTATGAGGGTAAATTTCATGCCTTGGCTACGCATGCTTCGATGATACATCCCTCAGAGGCTAAGAGACTGAGAAGGTTTGTTAAGGAGATGATTATTCCGATTCGCCTAGGAGTTTCTCAGGTTGCTGCTTCTAGTGTTCCATTCCACAAAGTGGTAGATGCTACTAAGGAGTTGGAGATGATTCGGCGCGAGGGATTTGAGAAGTGTGTGGACAAGAGGAGTCGTTATTCAGGTGATTATGGTGGTCCTCCACCTAGGAGTCGAGGTTACTTGGGCAGAGGTTATCACCCTCAGTCTAGCAGACCCATTCATGTTGCTTTACCAGCGTTTGAGGCTGGTTACGCTGTGCGTAGATTTTCGAGCTCACACGTACTTCACAGGGTTCATCTTCTAGACCTATAGTTTGTGGAGGGCATTCTTGTCATTCAGGTTCCTCTGATCAGCCTACATCTCGTAGGTGCTGTTTTGAGTGTAGTAATATGTGAAACTATATGAGAGACTACCCTAGGACCAGACGTGGTATCTTACATGAGGGTTCTTAGGCTTCAACTTCCAGGGCTGCACAACCTCCAACTAGGGTGGTGCACAGAATTGTAGAGGTGGTTCTCATTCAGGTAGAGGTGGTTCTCCTTCAGGTCGAGGTGGTGGTCGTTGAGGATCACAATCTGAGGGAGGTCGTTCTCATTACTATGATTTTCCGGTTAGGCCAGAGGTTGAAG
The DNA here is from genome assembly GCA_027705065.1 of Solanum peruvianum. Classification (NCBI taxonomy): domain Eukaryota; kingdom Viridiplantae; phylum Streptophyta; class Magnoliopsida; order Solanales; family Solanaceae; genus Solanum; species Solanum peruvianum. The sequence goes on from JAKWJD010001759.1 coordinate 23,589,412, forward strand.
CTTCATATGCTGTTATTACATGTATTATACCAGTTTGTCATTGACTAGCTACTGTATATTTGATCCATGCTCTACTTATTCTTATGTGTCCATATATTTTTCACCTAGTCTGGCTATATTATGTGAGTCTCTTGATTTGTCGATACATGTTTCTACTTTGTTGAGGATTCTGTAATGGTAGATCGGGTGTATCGTTTATGTATTGTTACGTTGATGGGATATGACACTTATGCGGATTTAAGGTCTTAGATATGATAGATTTTAATGTGATTCTTGGTTTGTATTGGTTATCATCCTTCCACGCAATTTGAGATTGCTATGCCAAGACATTCACTTTAGCTATGCCTGGAATTCCATTAGTAGAATGGAGAGGTTATCTTAGTCACCCTCCTAAGGGTGTGATATCATTTATTAAGGCTCGTAAGTTGGTATAGAGAGGATATTTGGCTTAGTTTACACACATTCAAGATATTAGTGTTGAGACTCCTATGCTTGAGACGATTCCATTGGTGAGTTAATTTTTTGGGGTATTCCCAACTTATTTGGGAGGTCTTCCACCAGATCGTGATATTGATTTTTGTATTGATGTGGATCAACGACACTCTGCCTATTTCCATTCCTTCTTATCATATGGCACTAGCTGAATTGAAAGAGTTGAAGGAGCAGTTACAGGATTTGTTGAGCAAAGGTTTTATTAGACCGAGTGTATCTCCTTAGGGTGATCTAGTTTTATTTGTGAAGAAAAAATATGGATCGATGCGTATGTATATTGACTATTGACAGTTAAACAAGGTAACCATCAGAAATAAATACCCGATACCTCATATTGATGTGTTATTTGATCAGTTGCAGGGTGCTTCAGTTTTCTCCAAGAATGATTTGAGATGTTGCTATCACCACCAAAAATTTAGGGCGGAGGATACACCTAAAACAACTTTTTGAACACGTTATAACCATTACGAGTTTTTGGTGATGTCTTTTGGATTGACTAATACCCTTGCAGCTTTTATGGACTTGATGAATGGAGTTTTCAGACCGTATTTGGATTCCTTTGTTATTGTCTTCATAGATGATCTATTGATATACTCCCGTACTAAGGAGGAACATGAGCATCATGAGGATCGTGCTTGGGATTCTAAAGGAGAAGAAACTTTATGCAAAGTTTTCAATATGTGAGTTTTGGCTCAGTTCGGTAGCATTCTTGGGACATGTAGTGTCCAAGGAGGGTAGTATGGTGACCCTAAGAAGATTGAGTCAGTTAGAGACTGGGTCAGACCTGCTTCACTCACTGAGATTGAGAGTTTTTTAGGCCTTGATTGTTATTATAAACGATTTGTAGAGGGTTTTTCATCCATTGCATCTCCATTACCTACATAGACACAAAAGGAGGTGACTTTTCAGTGGTCTGACGAGTATGAGGTTAGTTTACAAAGGCTCAAGACTATATTGACTACTGCGCCGATTTTGACCCTACCCGTGGAGGGAGAGGATTTTTTTGTATATTGTGATGCTTCTTGGATCGGTCTGGGTTGTGTATTGATGCAAAAGGGAAAGGTGATAGCTTATGATTCGAGGTAGTTGAAGGTTCATGAGAAGAACTAGCATATTCATGATTTAGAGTTGGTGGTTGTTGTGTTTGAATTGAAGCTTTTTAGACATTATCTTTATCGTGTGCATTGTGAGGTGTTCACAAATCATCATCCTCTCCAGTATATATTCAATCGGAGAGATCTCAATTTGAGGCAGCGGAGATGGTTGGAGTTGCTAAAGGACTATGACATGACTATTCTTTATCATCTAGGCAAGGCAAATCTTGTAGCAGATACTTTGAGTCAAAAGGCGGTAAGTATGGGTAGTCTAGACATGTTACAGGTTAGTGAGCGTCCTTTAGCTAGGGATGTACAATCCTTGGCCAATAGCTTTGTGAGACTTGATATTTCAGAATCTGGTAAGGTGTTGGGTTATATGGAGGCTAGGTCATCCTTGTTGGAGCAGATTCGAGCTCAACAGTTTGATGATGGTGATTTATGTAAGATTAGAAACAAGGTGTTAAAAGGATAAGCCAGGGCTGCAATTCTTGATAATGAGGGAGTTTTGAGAATTAAGGGTCGTATATGTGTTCCTCAGACATGTGATTTGACTAGATTGATCATGGATGAGGCCCATAGTTTGAGGTACTCTATTCATCCAAGATATACTAAGATGTATCGTGACTTAAAGCAACATTATTGGTGGTCTCTTATAAAGAGGGACATAGTCGATTTTGTATCTGTGTTGGAATTGTCAGCAATTGAAGTATAAACACCAAAATCCTGGAGGTATGAACACCAAAAGCCTTGGGTATGTTTGATACTATATGGGTCATCGTGGATCAATTGACTAAGTCTGCAAACTTCGTGCCTGTTTAGACTAGCTACAATCCAGAGAAGTTAGCCAAGATTTATATTCAAGAGATAGTTCGTTTGCATGAGGTCCCTATTTCTATTATTTTAGATCTGGCACCCAATTTATATCTCATTTTTGGCTGTATATGCAGAGAGAATAGGGCACCAGAGTTGATCTTAGTACAACTTTTCACCCTCAGACTGATGGTCAGTCTTAACGGACCATTCAGGTCCTTATCTTCTCTAGTGTTCAGGTTAGCTCTTTTCTTTTTCTATTCGAGGAAAAACGTTTTTTTAAGTGGTAGGTGTTGTAACAACCTGCTAGTCATTTTGAGAACTAGGACTTATTTGGCTGTTTGGGGAAAATTTAAAAGGATATTTTTAAACTAGTCGGTAACTATGCGTATCTAATTGATGATTCTTTTTGTTAAATGTGTATTATATCTGATACGCTCAAACTTACTTCTCAGATAAGAAGTAAAGCGGTCGTATCAAGTAAAGAACCCAACTAATGAGGTTGGGATCGTTCCCACGAGGAAAATAGTTCAGACTTAACTTTAATCCATTAATACTATTGTTTAGTAAATTATTTCCTTTAGAAAACAAAAAACAATAAAAGGGGGGTTTTATTTCTGAAGTGATGAAAAAGACTAACTAAATTAGAGTAACCAACTAACAGAATCAAATCTTGGAGTTTAATCAATTGATAAAAGTAACTAGGGTTTAAGTGTTCCCCACATGTTCCTAACTTGATAATTCTAATTATAACAATTCTTTTCCTAGCATCTTGCATGCAATGTGATAAGTTATGTATTTCTAAATCATTGGTCCGGTATTTAGAAAATTTCACTCTGCACCTTGGTCCGTCTACGTGTGTTGCTATACAAACCCTTACCTTTACCTTATATTAAGAATGGTATTCGATATTTGACTAAGTTATTACCTCGTACCAATCAATACTAGTCTATTAGATAGTATATATTAAATCTATGTTGATAATTGTTTTCCTATTATCCACCTCCTTGGTCTGGAAAGTAGATTAAGGTGAGATCTAACTTTGTCCATCCGTTAAAAAGACTTCTAAGCGAAAGAATTGTCAATGCATGTAAGACACTATTCAAGAATTGTTATTTTAGTTAGATTTTACCTCATTATTCACCCATGGTTCCCACAACCCTAGTTATGGAGTTTAATTACCCATAGTCATAATCACATTTTTCATATATGTAATATAAGAATTCATGAACTTACTTCAATGAGAAAGAATAAAATCCAAAAGTTCACTTGATTAATCAACAAATGCACCAACAATCAATGTCAGAAAGAGTATATCAATTACTGAAATTAATTTATGACTAAAGACTCTCCAAAAGTCTAACAATCGCAAAATCTAATATCCAAGAGTCTACTAACAAAAATTATAACCCCAAAAGAGTCTAACAACAAAGAGTCTAACCCCAAAAACGAGTTTTTTCCAACTATTTATAAAAAACAATAACCTAATAAAAGAAGGACTCTAATTGCTAAAAATCTGTCAAAATGCGTCCGAGTCGACGGAGCTCGTGATGGGCCGTCGTGGTCACGACGGGCTGTCATGGCATCCATCATCCTATACTTTACAAATCCTTCTGCTACTTTCTCCATTACCCTTGACGAACAGGTATGATGGACTGTTCCAAGCACGACGGTCTGTCGAGGGTCTCCGTTCCATAACACTTAAACTTCTTGGAATTTGGGTACTGTGACTATTTTCTGAGCATTACGACGAACAAGAAGGAAAGACCGTCGTGGCTATGACAGTCCGTCATGAAATTCGTAATCCCAAACTTAGGTCTGATTACCCTATCTTTCTTTAGCAGCTTTACTATGATGCCAGCTACGGACCGTCACAAGCTCCGTAGGTGGTAACTTTTCTGCATTTCTTGCTCAAAAACTTCCGCGTTCATCTTTAGACAGATTTCCTTCAAATAAAGAGAAACTTACATAAAAATCAATACAAAAAGTTTTTGGACACACACCTAAATTAATAAAAAAACATTAAAAATACTGTGAAACCACGGTATATCAATACCCTCAACTTAAATTGTTGTTTGTCCTCAAGCGACGCATTATTACTCACTACAAAATATTTGTACAATAGAATCCATGTTTTAGCTTTCGCAATAATTTGGTTATCAATCCCGATCAGTCATCATCTTTATGCATGTTATCACTATTATGCTCGAATTATGTGGAATCAGACCATGACACAGACTCACCACGCACTAACACCTATCCTCTTCAATTTCTCACTGAGGTGCTAATATTTCCGGTATTGCAACTATTTCTTCACTTCAAAAAGTGCTAACATTTCCGGTATTGCAACTAGTGTCCTTACTACAAAACAACATCCTCATTTTTCACACAATGATTTAAGTTTGAGTATAAGGATTATTTTCAACACTCAATCTCATAACAATTCACAACTCATTCATACATATTGCCATAAGCTTGCTCTTATTTTCAATTCTCTAAGTTCCCCATACAACTCTTAGGATCACGATAGGATTTTCTTAGCTTGAAACATAGTCTAAGGGTCAGGTAGGGTATATTTAGGTATACTTCAGTGAGTTTTTGCCCTTCTTTACATATCTGCTAAACATACCACTTTTTATTATTTTATTTCGCCCAATTTCTCATATGCTTTTACCTTGCTATTTTCCATTCTTTCTTCATTTGTGTAAGTGACTCTCTTCTTCTCTTGCTTTTATTAATTGTATGTTTTCTTATTTCACTTTTCTTTCAACTGGTTCTTGAGTCACTTTACTTTTGTTCTTTCTCTTTCTTTGTTCTTTGAACCCCACTTTACAGAGTATTCCTCATTGTAGCCACCCTCAACTCATGGCTTTTCCATGAATTAAAGTACACAATATCCAAAGTTGGTTCAGGGCCACGAAAAGGTTGTTTACTGCATTAGCCACCCTCAACTTATGCTTTTGTCATAACTTGAGGTGCACATGTCCAAAGAGGATCAGGGCAACCCATTATTCCCAAAAAAAATCAGTTGGGGTGAAAAAGAAAGGTCTATTTTAAGCTCAATTCATTTGGATCAAAGAGGTATTAGTTTCATTCGTATTTTTTATTTATTTAGGCTTAAAATTGGATATATTGAACAAGGGCCTATGATCCTTTCCTAATTGTTTATTACAACTTACTTTTAGCAGGACTAACTAGGCAAGTTCTAGCTCAGTACAAATAGTGGACTATTCAAATCTTCCACACTCTTTTGACATCTTATTACTTTATCAGATTATCAGACACCTAGTTTGAATTTTAGTCTTAGGGTCATGCAGTGGTGTATCTCTCTGTCATGCTTAGAGCCACATATTTATAAATTACTATGCCTAGTCATGCATCATTTTCATTACATAAGGATATCATTTTATCCATAATGCTTCAGAGTTAAACGATGTACACAAGATATAGACATGTTGGTTCAACAATACAATTAATCAGTCTCTTAGGGAAAAAGAACACACGCAAGAAAACCCCAAAAGAGGATAGTGAATTGGTCTACTCAGACTTCACCCTAGCACTCACTTTCCATTCACCCCACCCCCAACAAAAAGACATGCAATTGTCCCCAATGCATAAAAAAAATTTAAATACGATAGTGGTAGATGAGGCAAACCTGGGGCGCAAAGAGACGACGATCAGCAAGCTCGTGAGTCCAGTTCCTCGGAACCCACCACCTCTATAGTCTGGACACCCTCAGTAGTGTCCTCATCAGTAATGGCACTATCAGCAGTGCCTACCGCTATTTCCAAATCTCTGGAGCTAGATTCCCCAGCAGCTGACTCTATAGCCCTGATCCGACGCGCCTCCTCATCATCAAGTGAGGCTCTCCGCACAGCCTCCATCTCACGCGCTCCTTCTTTCGTGCTCTAGCCTCATCCTCTTCTCGACCCTTGTGCCTTTTGGCATGCTCTCGAAGAGAATGTGGTGGAATCTCAGAAGTGGCGAATAAGGCCGCCATCACTGTGTACTCAGCAGGCTCTGCAGAAGGGGCCTCAGACTTTGGCACCCTAGCCTCTAGGATCATATCAATATCCGCTCGCAGACTCTCGACCGCAGCCTGAAGGGTTGACACCTCCACCTGAGGGTCTTTTCGGGCTAGCACCCGCAACTCAAAAGCGTCCAAGCGCTGATGAACCTCACCGCTGAAGGAAAGTCTCTGACAATTATGACAGCTCAGCGGTGAGAGGGATCCTGTTGGAGATATCAACATCCTCGCCGTATAGATACCGGCGGATGGAGGGCAGGGAGATATCGACCTGAATGCCATGTACTCGGACATACTACAATAAGGCATATTTGTTATATGAGAGTAGCCACGTAAGAGGCGTAATACTCTTGGACCAACTCCTCACTATTATGCCCTAAAGAACGAGTTGTAAACTCCAGCCGGTGTCTGGTGAAGAGATTGTGGATCTCTGGCATGTTGGGGAGACTTCCTGTAAGAACCCGCCTCTCCAGTGTAAGGGTCCGTGTCATGAAACCTTTATCATTTAGAAACTTGGCGTCGAAATATAATTGATATAGCCCATCGACACACCATCGGTTGGGCTGGTCGGCAACCGGGGTGAGAGCACCAGTCGGTGAGCCTGGAGTGGAATCAGGACTGTCAGCCTCATTAAACGAGGTAGACTGTGCAGATGTGGCGGGGGACAGGGACTTCGGCAGACTTAGAGGCTTCCTACATAGACGCTTCTTATTCTTGTGTATCTGACCTAGAAGGCGCAGACCTGGTAGCACATGCAGCTCGTGATGGAGTGTCAGTGCCCGGGGGAATGTACTCAGGGTCATGCTCATCATCAGAGACTATAACCTGTCGGGCAGACAGGGCGACAGACTTTGAACGCCCACATGCGTAAAGTGGATCTTTTTTGGTGCCATTAGAGATGGTACATTTAAAGAATTAATATTAGTACGAGAGGAAACAAATAAGACGAGCAAAAATGACACAAAATAAATAAAAGAGCTAAGCTGTAATTACTTTTCTACAGTAACACTGATACACGACAGACCAGGTGACGGCTCGTCGTGAGTACAACGGACCGTCATGTATTACTTCAACTATGTTGATGTGGAGACCCCTGAAGGAAAGTCTCTGACAATTATGACAGCTAAGCAGGACAGACCGTTCCGACACGGTATAATTGGATCGGCGTGTCACATTCCGATACGGTATAATTGGATCGTAGTGTCACGTTCCGATACGATAATATTAAAGGAAAAACATATTTCATTAACGGAATTACTCAACCTCAAAGAACTCAATTTCCCCAAACCGTTTAGTTGGAGGCACGAGTCCGCATGATCTTGATATTGTTGACACTTGTTCAAGTTATTGTTTCTTATCAACTGTTAAGTGCTATAGTTGAGTTCATACAATTATTCATTGTATATTAGTTTCTATTTTGGGTTGGCCGGATGATACCTACTCAGTACATGTTGTCCCGTACTGAGCCATACTTGTGTTTCTCTTTGTTTCCTTTTATGAAATGCAACGAGTGTACCAATGACTTCAAATTGCCCTCAAATCTAGCGAGTCTCCCGCATATCAGGTTCCAGGGTGAGCTATTCACTCAAGCTCCTGTTGGATTCTCTCGATCATGACATTATGTCCTATACTTTTGGCAACATACCATTTTATTCTTCTATTTTGGTGTATTTGATATTTTTAGACTTAGTACTGGAGATTAGATGTCCTTGATGTGATGAATTTCAGATTTGGGGAAATGATATTTAGTAAGATTTTGAATTTCCGCATTATCTTTATATTTTGTAAGCTAGGTTAAATTGGTTTGTTCGCCCATTTAAGAGTTTAATTGTGGGTGTCACTCACGACTCGTTTTGGGTCGTGACAAACTTGGTATCAGAGTGTTAGGTTCGTAGATCTCATCACACAAGGACAGGTCTAGTAGAGTCTTGCGGAACAGTGTGGGGACGCCTTTACTTTTCTTCGAGAGGCTATAAGACTTTAAGAAAATTTTATTCCTTCTTTCTTTCGTGCTACTACTTGAGTCCAATTGGTATCTAGATGATACAAATTGATATCTAACCTTCTTCACTTTATTGTTCTTCAAGTTGAACTCCCTATTCTTCATGGGTACTGAATATGAAGATGCTTATGATTTCCTGATTTGTTGTTATGTGAGTTGTTTCATAAGATGGATATGGTAGAGTGGTGGGACATTGAGTTTCTGACATATTAAGTTTGGGATGATGCGAAAATTTGTGGCAGTTTCATGTTGAGTCTTGCCGGCTATGACACTACCTATGACTTAAGACAAAAATTTTCTTGCTTCTTAATGAAGAATTATATACCATAGAATTTGAAGAATAGGAGGAAAGATGAGTTACTTAATAATAAGAGGTATATATTTCACCAATAAAGGGAAAATCTCTACTACGATTCGTAGGTTGAGTGTATATCAGCGAGGGTCATCAATGCTTACTTAGTTGGAGTTATTAAGTGCATTACTTTCGTTATTGACTTGATATAAGAAGTAAAGAAAATTTCTCGAGCTAGGGAGAGAACAAATTCAATAATATTTTGCAGTTATTCAATAGGTAAAAATGTGTGGGCTATTTGTATAATGTGTTCTAGTGATGGATTTAACGGTCTTGCACGGTATGGTACTAGTATTACATGAAAAAGAATACATTAATTCTTAAATGTAAATACTAACTACAAAGAAGTTATTAGCGGTGTGACGAGTTTATATAATGAGATTCGGTGTTGCTTTCACATTTCAGAAACCAACTAGTTTATTACTACGGGCACTTGGATTGAGAATTTTTTTTTTAATAAAAAAATTAGTGGTGGATCATTGGTACGGTATTAATAGATTTAGGTTGTGAAATATATCTTGAAGGTTCTGAATGAGCATTGGTAATTTTATCTTATGTTTCAAACAGTAAATTGATACTAGAATGACAAACTTATAGGGAAAAAGATGTCCCAGGTGAAGTAAATTAAAGATTTTAGTAAGAAAGTGTGTAAAAAAAATAATTGGCTTAGTCCCTTAAATTTTAATTGGTACACCTAAGTTTAAGGTGTCAAGTCGAGGAAAAGGTTCACTTTGTAGCAAAGACAAGGGTTTGTTCAACATGATGGTAGTACGAGTTAGTGATGAATTGTGATTGAGATGCAACTATAGAACACAAATTGTTTGTCAAAAAAAATTTGTATGAGAATAATGACTTGTGAGTTTCTAAGGTGTGATTTTCTATTACTAACTGAGTCACATGGTTGTATAGAAAGTTTTGAGAGATGTTGGGACACCGCTAGAATAGAACTTAAAGGAGTTAGAGTCATAACTAAAATAAGATAAAATTTTTGGATATGTAGCCTTAGAAAAAGGTGAGAACAATAATATTCTCTCTAATTCCAAGGGTTAAATAGGTATCTTTAGGAAGGTGATAATTGGGTTCAGGGATGTGTGGTTTCATATATTTTACTATGGTTATGTTATCATAGGTTTATTAGATTGGTTAAAAACTATGGAATAAGACTTAAGAAAAGAGTGTACATACGTTCAACTCGAGTAGGATGATAAATTCTCTTGTGATATTGAGTTTATTAATGACTACAGTTGTGAAAGATATGACATAATCGATGAAGAGGTGATCGATGATAAGTTAATCATAGAAATCTTTAAGGTATGAGATATGTCGATAGATAAGGAGATTGAGTTACACACTTAGGTATACAATTCAATTTTTTTCATTATACGTCTGCAATCCTGGTGATATGTTTTTTCAAGGTATGAATTTGTAAGGTAAGAAATAATTGATCGCATTGAGTGTGGAACATTTGTAAGGACTTGTGCACAATTTGAGTAAAAAAATTTGGTTACTTTTTATTGATAAAGGACCTAACGGGGGGATTCACATAATATTTTGATTTCAAGGCTAAGGTAAAAATGTCAAGGGTTTTTTAGCCAAAGAATAAGATCCGTAAGCGAGACAACACGAGGAACAAGAGTGTGGTGTATTGAAGAGTTCAAGGTATTTAGAATTTTGTGGCTGAAAATTCTATTTCTAAGATAAGTAAAGGAATAAGACCTCCCATATAATTCCTTAGTTGTAATTGCAGATAGTATGGATTTTCGCATAATATATTAGATATGATTGTAAATTGTGAATGGTACAGAATTATCATCGACTTTTATAAAAATGGAATTTTATTTGGGTGACAAACAATGAGGTATGTGATGGTTTAGAATGGTAGCTAAAACATGGTATGTAGAAGTGGTGTGAAGTGGACTTTTGGTGTGATTCAATGGTTTGTTCTCCATGAAAAAATCAAATCTGAAATTAGTGTTATAAGCTTTGTTTGGAACTCATATTTGTCATAAAATGCTTTAATAGAAAGAGAGATAGTCATAGTTTGAACATATATTTGATAAGAATATTTTGATATTAATCATGGTTTGGGAGTGAGGTAAATGATCGATGTTGCTATGATATTCTTTTAGTATTAAGAGTATTGACTTTAATGGATGTGGGATTCGATAAATCAAATATGTGTTCAATTATAATAAAGACCAAATTGGTGATTGTGGTGGCTAGAAAATCAGAGAGATAGCGTTAGATGAATGAAAATATGTTTTATATGGACACTAAGAAAGGAGTATCTAGAGTTGTTTGACCTTGGTTATGTACATTCTTATGTGACCAACAACTTCAATATCGGTGTGGTTTAGAGTATGACTCAATCCGCGTGTGTTTTCTCATCAAAGGGTGAGTCATTAGTAGTGGATCGCGTGTACCGATTCTATGATTGTCCTCCTTGTAGGGTGGACTTGTTCATTCCAGATATGAAAGATTTGGTGTTGTTTACGGTAATTGAAGTATACTAGTGATCCAACACACACAACTTTGCTTACGAGAATTTATAGAAGAGCTACCATGAAAACTTACAGTTGTTCGATAGACTAAGAGTTATCTCACCATCGGTATTATGATTTGGCTATGTGTGATGGAATGTGAGGACCATTGTATTTTCGTCATTCTTAAGGTTTGATTATAATAGGTACTAATCTAGCATTTTGAGAATATTGTTAGAGGTCATGTTTGCTTGGATGTATCACACGATGGATGATTACTTGATCATTTTCTTCTTGAGGTTAGATAAGTTTAATTTCCCTTGATGAGTACCTTATGTCTATAGATAAATTTTTTTAAAATATAACATAAGCTCATGGAAAGTTTATGTTGTCAGAATGAAATATTGAAAAGATCTATGATGCTTTGTTCACTATAAGTGGGTGGTGGTTGATTTAGGTTCACTTCTTATTGGAACCCGTATTTATTCAACATTTTATCGTGGTTATGTGAAAAAGATTCCACCTAATGGTTGTGTCAAGGTCTTTGAGAATATGTTGTACATGTGTGTGCGATTAGCTTTGAAGGCTATTGAGAATACAATTGTTGTTAGATGAGTTTACATAAAACAATAGCTACCACTTGAGTAGTTATATGACACTATTGAGACATAGTATAAGAGGAGATATAGCTCCCCCGTTGGTTAGGTTGATGCATTTGAGTTAAGACCTTGGGAGACTGAGAATGATATGCATGAAAGATATTCGCAGGTTTTTGTTGATTCTTGTACCCAATTGTATCCTCGCCTTCTTTTGATCGTTCATGGACGAACGATGGTTAAATTTGTATCTATTGTAACGATCATATTGATCATTTTGAGTACTAGAACTTTTATTTCATCAAAATACTTTCCGATAGATTTTAAATAGATATTTTGGACTATTTGTATTTATAATTATAAAATTAGTGGGATAATTTTAATAATTTATTAAGTTGGTGGTTAAAGAAAATAACATTAAATTAATAGTGAGTCACTTTTAATACCTTTATAATTAGTTAGGTATACAATTAGGGTAACAAAAATTAAATTAAATAAAAAGAATTTTTTTTATTATTTCTATCCTTATACAACTAATGTGCGGCGGAAACTATTATGCGAGAGAACTCAACTTTGACGTCGTCGGAATGTGCTAAAAGTTTCTCGAGGTAATGCATAATGAAGCTCAATATTACTTTCAACAAATTAATGGTTGGGGGAGGGGATTTATATTATTGTAATATTATGGTTAGAATTATTGTTATTATATATGTTAGTTGGAAATCATTGAATTGAGGAACTAGAGTCTTATTATAATGTTAAACTAATTAATAAGAATTGAAGTTACAATTTGGAAGCTTGTGGATTAATTATCTTAGTTTATATTGTTAATAAATTTCAAAAGATGATTACAATATAGTATTGGCCAAGCATTTGAAAGTTAATGAATATAATATGTTTGTGTAGGAATTCGTTATTTTAGAAACTTGAGGTTACATTGATTATACAATATTAGTTGATAGTTTTTGTTAGGGTTAATGCATTAAAATGAATTAAAATGTTACTTAGTTATTCATGTGAGTTTGTGTTCTTGGCATTATTTTAAGACCTCTTAGTGGACAATTCATATTGACAGTGGACTAATTTATTACATACATATAGTATATAAAATGAATAGAGTCGCTTGAAAGTGAAGGTCGTGGATACTGCACATAATTTTAAGTATCTCGTTATAAATTAAGTTTTGAATTGTAGAGATAGGTAATTAAAAATTATAAATATCAAATTATTTTCATACCATTAACATTATGTCAATGGAAAGAATTAAGACTTAACCATAACCTTGAATTTGATAAATGAGAAACTTAGCATATTAATTGATCTCAAGATTAGGATCCTGAATATAGATTTATGTTTGATGACTTGTGGGATATAAGCTATAAATATAGGAATATAGATGTCTATGGGATCGTATTTACAAATATGGTATACTTGATAGATTGGAAAATCTCGGAGGCTTTGCGGAAAGGAAAAGTATTGAAAAATAGCTTGCATGATTTCGGTTCTTTGGTGGAGGTAGGTTTTTGTTTATGAAATTTAATAGTAAACTCTTAATAGTGATTGATATGTATTGAATGATATTGTGAAGTTATCTATGTACTTGATTGTGTGATTGTGTGATTTGGTTGTGTGGTTTGTGCTTGGTCTAAAATCCTGAGATCGTGAAATTTATAATTTTGAAACTCTTATCGAAATGATGCCTTGAATAAGGAAGGCTTGATGAAATGGTATCAATGAATTAAAAGTAGTGATAATAAATGATAAATTAAAGGTATTATTTGATCGGAGTGTCACGTTCCGACACAGTATAATTTGATCAGAGTGTCACGTTCCAAAACGGCATAATTGGATCAGAGTGTCACGTTCTGACACGATATAATTTGATCGGAGTGTCACGTTCTGACACGATAATATTTAAGGAAAAACATATTGCATTAATAGAATTACTCAACCTCAAAGAACTCAATTTCCCCAAATAGTTTAGTTGGAGGCATGAGTCCTCATGGATGATCTTGATATTGTTGACACTTGTTCAAGTTGTTTGTTTCTTATCAACTGTTAAATGCTATAGTTGAGTTCATACAATTATTCATTGTATATTAATTTCTATTTTGGGTTGGTCGATGATACCTACACACTACATGTTGTCCCGTACTGAGTCAAACTTGTGTTTCTATTTGTTTCCTTTTATGAAATGCAACGAGTGTACCAATGACTTCAAATTTCCCTCAGATCTAGCGAGTCTCCCGCATATCAGGTTTCAGGGTGACCTATTCATTCAAGATCGTGTTGGATTCTCTCGGTCATGACATCATGTCCTATACTTTCGGACACATACAATTTTATTCTTCTATTTTGGTGTATTTGATATTTTTAGACTTAGTACTGGAGATTAGATGTCCTTGATGTGATGATTTTCAGATTTGGGGAAATGATATTTAGTAAGATTTTGAATTTCCGCATTATCTTTATATATTGTAAGATAGGTTAAATTGGTTCGTTCACCCACTTGAGAGGTTAAGTGTGGGTGTCACTCACGACTCGTTTTGAATCGTGACAAATATATTTATAGATAATAAAAAATCACTTGTAAATTAGTGATTATAAGGATATATCTTATAAAATCATGTAACTTGCTATTATTAGTTTAATTTGATAAGACATTTCTAATTTTATCATTTTAATTTTCACATATATATCATTTTAATAAATGTAAGAGAAAAAACATTGTTATTGTCACTCATTGAATAAGAAATAAAATGAAAAATAATAAAAAGTAAAATTATCAAAGATTACAAATGTAAATAAAAAGAAATAGAAACCTAATTCAATCTAAAGAATTCAAATTCAAAATATGATAGAAATAAATCAAATTGAATTAAATAAACTAAAAAAAAAAACACCACAACACATTGTAAATATAAAAACTATCGTCATATATAAAGAATTATCACTTTGATAAATATTCCCAAAAAAAAAGACGCAAAAAAGAAAAATTGAAACACAAATAGCATTACACAATTGAAGAAGAATAGATTCATTAATTTTCTTAGTTGAATTTAGTTATGTATATGTATAAAATCTGGAAAATTAGACAAGTTTTACATACCTACTTTAAATTTAAATTCAAAAAGTAACTAGTGTGTCAATTTTTTCTTTTTTATCAAATTTAAAATTTAATGACCCGGAAGGTCATTTCTGGAAATTTGAATATTAGTGTAACTTGAGTTAATTAATTGAAAGTTAATGGGTTAAAGTGATTATTTATTTAAAACCCTATATTACTTAACCCATTTATATTAAAATAAGTAGTACGTCTTCTCACTTTTAACATATAATTAGTTTTAGAAAAAAAACGATCATACAAGAGAGGCGAATGACATACTTCGTGGCCATAAAATAAGCGACCCATGCTTCAGGTAAATTCCAAAGTTTATCTTTTTAGGAAGTATTTTTTTATAGGAAAAGAACATCATATTAATGATTGGTGATGAGTTGTATTATTATATTAATATGTAAAATAAAAAATTTGAAGGATTATAGCGGTCTTGGTTGAGAGTTTTAGGGGCATTAATTTATGATATGTTCTTTCAATGGTGAAAAGTAAATTGAAATTGAAAAATGTTATTATGCAGGTGGGTTATACATTTACATTGGATAGGTTGTTACTTCATGTGAGGGTATTAAGGGTTAATTAATAGTTGCCGCCACTGTTCATAATCGGTTGACTTCCATTAATGAATATTATTTCATTATCATGTTATAAAGTAAGGTTTGATATATTGAGATAGGTTATTAAATATTAGCTAATATCATTAGATTAACAGTATTGGAGAATGAAAACTCAACCCTAGACTTGAAATTTGGAAATATGAGGATTGAGATAATAATAGACATCAAAATTTAGGAACTTGATTACAGGTTGGTGTAGACTTTTCGATCTAGGCCATATCTATAATAATATGGGTGTGGTTATTTTTGAAATCTTATTGTGAATTTACTTGAATAGATTGCATTATTTTGAAAGTTCAACATAATGGGAAGACTCAAGTCCTGGAGTAATCATTCGATTGTTTGAGACAAGTGAATTTCTAAATTGTTGTTAAGTGTATGAAATGCGTGTATTTCCTTGTGTTATATGTTTGAGATTAACGGGAATGGTGATGGGTTGATTTGTCCACATTGAATAATTCTAATGATGAAAAAAATATATACAAAAGGTAATGTGATTAATTGTTTATGTGTGATGTGTTGAGAAAGGTTTGAAGGCTTGTTAAATCATTAGTGATGGTATTTCATGTTTGTGTGGTTGTGAACTGTGTAATGTTATGAAAATGATCCATCTCCTCATTTTTTGAGTGAATATGTCATTTGCATTATTCTAAGGAATCGGTTGTGACAACTATTATGTTCATTGAGAAAGAATGAGTACTTAAGAGGATGTACCATTTCGAGGGACGTATCGCGCGCCTCGATGGATACTATATTTCGAGGGACGTAACGCGCGCCGCAATGGTTACTATTATCGAGGGTCGTGTCGTGTGCCGCGACAGATGCATGGACAAATATGTCCCCAATGGGTCCCGGACTGAGAGACAGTGGTGTGTATCACTAGGTCAGATATGCATCATTATACTTGACATTGCATTCCATTGCATTGCACATACTTCTCATTAGTGAACTTGATATCGTGTTTCGCTGATCTTGTGATTGCCTTTCTGACGAGCTTATGATTAATTAACATTGAGTTTGTTATTGAGGATATGTAATTTGTTGAAGTATTGTTATTGGGGATGTGTAATTTTTTGAAGTATTGTTGTTGAGGATATGTAATTTGTTGAAGTGTTGTTGTTGAGGATACGTAATTTGTTAAAGTGTTGTTGTTGAGAACATGTAATTTGTCGAATTGTTGTTGTTGAGGATATGTATTTTGTTTAAGTGTTCTTGTTGGACTATGTGCACTGTAAACTTTGAGTTGTTAGGTTAGGCTGATTTTTATGCAAGTTGTAGTTATGGAGGTTCGGTTGGGGGTGGTAGGAGTACCCGTATTTCATTCCCTTAGTTTCTTTAGAGGTTTACTTGTTGAAGTACCGTGTGGTTTGGTACTCACCCCTTGCTTCTAGAATTTTTTGTAGGTTATTAAGCCTGGATTTTTGTTATACTTGTCATTCTCTTCTTTTTCGAGGCTTCTTGGAGTTTGTGAGGTAGCTGTTTCTCGTCTCAGTGGACTTTCTATTTCCTTAGTTATGACCTTGTTCTATTCTAGAAACAAGTTCATTTGAAACTAGCGTTTCTTTTGAATGAATTGTAATACATTAGAGGCTTGTACGCATGACAACCTGATTTTGGGGATGTTTTGAATTGATTCTGAATATTCTGCAGTTTATTGTTATAGTTGAGTTTTAGGCTGACTTGTCTTGGTGGTATAAGACGAGTGTCATCACGTCACGTTCATTTTTGGATCTTGACAACATGGTATAAGAGCCCTAGGTTCATAGGTCTCACGTCTGTACAAATCGAGTCTAAGTAGAGTCTCAAGTATAGGTACGGAGATGTCTGTACTTATCTTCGAGAGGCTATAGTGACTTTTAGAAAAAATCTTCACTTTTTGGATCTCTATAGTGCTTCCTTGGTATGATTTTGTTCTTAATGTTTCATTCTACTCTCTCGATATTTTGATATTATTTGATGACTTGTGTGTGGTTCCTCATTTGAGTTGTTGATGTCCTGTATGGTTTTAATCTTAAATCTGATATTAAGACGAAAGTAATGTATTTATTGAAAAGATGTGTGGTTAGATTTAGAATGTTCAATAGAGAGGGTTTTCGAAGGTTAGTGACCTTAGTGAAGGGAATAGTACATGTGTGGTTCGATAATTGAAAGTGGACGAATTAAATTGATGGCAAGATAATGAACAATGCAACTTGAGAAAACACTGTAAGAAAAGCTTACATAATATATATGAGTTGCTTAGCGAATGATAAGATTGTTGTTGCACCAATTGAGGTCAAATTCTCTGTTGTGGTTTCATAGATTGAGCATATACCATAGATGGTTATAATATGACTATTACAATGGTACCAATTCTTACTTGGTTAGAGTTATGTATTTTGTCACTCTAACTGTGAACCTGATCAACAAAGGAATGAATATCATGTTGGATAAGATACCGAACGAATTTAGTAGTGTAATATCGTTAATAAATGGCCAGAAATTTGTGGACAATTTGGGTACAATCTTCTAAACAGGTATGATGTGTTCTAGTGGTGCATTTAACAGAGTTTCACGATGTGGTACTAGTGGTATATAAAAATGAATATGTCAATTGCCATGTGTGAATACTAACTACTTAAGGATTTATCAATTGTATCACATGCTCATACAATAAGATTTAATGTTGCATTCATATTTGAGAAGCCAATTAGCTTGTTACTACGACAGAATGAGTTAAACATTATTTAAGGAAGCTTTTAGTGGTGGATCGTTGGTACGGTATTGATGTGTTTAGGTTGTGAAGTGTATCTCAAAGATCTAAAATTATTGCTATTCTGTCGTATGCTCCATGAAAGTGGATCCATATTAGGCTGAGAATGTAAAAGGTAAAGGAAGACTAAATGAGTATATTTGTGTAAAGGTAACTGAGAATTCTAGTAAGGAAACACATATAAAGTTGAGTTAGTCTTTTGAATTAGATTTGTATAGATGAGTTTGAAATGTCATATAGATGAAAAATGTTGACTTTGAGATGAAAAAAGGGTCTAACAAGCATAATGATAATAGGAATTTGTGATGAATCGTAATTAAGATGCAACTATATAATAAGAATTGTTGGTAAACAAATTTTGTATTGTAATAACGAGTAGCAAATATCTAATGTGGTGGTTTCCACTATTTGGTGAGTAATGTGGTCATGGAAAGTCTAAGAATATGTAGAGATACTGCTCGAAAAAAATGTAAAGCATCTACAGTCATAATGAGAGAGTATGGGATGTAGTGGAGCATTCAGAAAGAGGTGACAGTAAGTATATTTTTCTTATTGCAAAGACTTAAGAGGTATCTTCAAAGGGATTGAAAACTGGATTTAGAGACATGTGATTTTATTCAATTTTCTTTGGTTATGATAATAATGTCACAACTTCATCATATTGGTTAAAAACTATTGGATAAGACTTGAGAAAGGAATGTATATATGTTCAACTCGAGTGTTACTATAAATTCTATTGCGATTTTAAGTTTGATGATGAGTATGGTTCAATTTTTAGCGAAGGATATGATAATATCGATAGAACGGTAATCAATAGAAAGGTAAGATACATGAACTAAAAAAATCTTCATGGTATCATATAATATTAATAGATAATAGGATTGTGTTACATGGGTGGGAAAAAATTAATATTTTCATGGTGAGTATAGAATATTGGTAGTGTGTTTTGTCAAGGTATGAATTGGTAAGGTAAGAAATGTCGATCACATTGAGTATTGATCATTTGAAAGGACTTGTACATGATTTGAGTCATAAAAAGTGTTATTTTAATTATCGAAGTACTGAAGGAATGCTTTCTTTTAATGTTTTTATTTAGAGGATAAGGTAAAAATTCAAGGGCTGTTGGCCAAAAAATACGAGTCATGAGAGAGAGTCAACAGAAGGAACAAGAACCGGGTGTATTGAAAAGTTCAAGATATTTAGAATTCTATGTCATGGAAAGAATTTAAGAAAAGGGAAACGAAGGAATAAGACCTCTCATATAGAATCTTGGTTTGAAGTTAATGGATGTATAAATTTTCATATTTAATATCTAATATGGCTATTAACGTGAATTTGTTCGGTATGGACGTACCATGAATTTGTTAGTGGTTATTATGGATATGGGGTTTTGATTTGAGTGGGAGAAAAAATAGTGAGGTGTGAAACATTATGTGTTGTTATGTGGGGCTAATTTATTCAAATATGATAGGTAACTTATTGATGTTCATTGGTGTGGACCTACAATTTTACATGATTAATGACCATTTGAGAAGATTGAAACTACTTGTTGGTGAGAAAATATGATGTTTTACATAGACACTTGAGAGTAAATAGAGGTTATGTGCTCATAGTATATAGACTTATTGAGGTAGTCAAGCATTTCTCTAAGCTTTAGTATGATATGTATAAGAGTATGAGTGGTAGTTGAAAGTTGGTATGTGAAATTTTATGGAGTTAACCTTGGAAAATTCAATAGCTTATTCACGATGAAAATTTACTATCAAAATTATATTAATGTAATCAGCCTTAGATGAGACCATATCTATCATGAATGCTTACATGGAAAAAGAGAAAGTCATAGTTCTGTAATTTCGTAGGCAAGAATGTGTTTGCTAAGAAGACTTTTATACTAGTGATAGTTTGAGAATAAAGTGAATAGGAGTAGTGATTGTGATAGTTGTCAGTATTGAGAGTGTGAGGTTTAGTGGAATTGGTGTGAAGAGTATATGGGGCTTTCTAACACAAGTATTTGAACAATTTTAATAGGGGCTAAATTGGTGAGCGTGGGTAGCTAGAAAGTTAAAAGAGATATAGTCATATGAATAAATGTTTGATATGGGTATTATGTAAAGAGTAGCTACTATTATTCTATTTTGGTTCTGTATATTCTTATGTGACCATCTACTTCATTTGGGATATGGTTTGGACTGAAATTCACCACCTACACCCGCACGTATTTTCATATCTATGAGTGAATTTCTAGTGGTGGATCGGGTGTACCAATCTTGTGATTGTCTCTTGGTAGAGCAAAATTCTTCCAGGTAGATTTGGTTATTTCAGTTATGATAGATTTGGTGTTTTTGAGATAGTTGAAGTATATCACTAGTTCTACATGCACGAATTTGCTTATGAGAACTTATAGAAGAGCTTGTGTGAATATTTACAGTTATCCAACAGTGTTATTAAAGGTTCTGCATCCTTGAGTTTATCGTTTCATGGATGGATATTTGATTTTATTTTTTTTTTTGGGGGGGGGGGGTTGCAAAAGTTTGATTTCCCATAATGAGTACCCGATGTCTAAAGATTATTTTTTTATTATAACTTAAGTAGTAGAGAAGTTGTGTTGTGAGAAGAGAATCATAATAACACCGGTAACGATTTGTGCATTGAGAGTGTGTGGTAGTTGGTTCATGTTCACTTTTGGTTCGTATTCAGTATTGATTTAGAAGATTATCTTTGTTATGTAAGAAAATATTCATCATGATGGTTGTGTTAAGGTCCAATGGGTTTTAGTTTTAATTGGATTCATGAGTTAGTTGTGGCTTGGTAGTCTCTCTTGATTTATAGATTTTCCAAAGTTTGATTCGAAAGTTCAGTTCTAAGTACTTGATCTTGATGGAATGGTCTTAAGGAGGAGCTCACTGGGAGATGTGAACACCAACTAGTAGGTCATAATTCAAGATTTTGATAATGCCAATTATTCTTTCTCCTTCTTCCTTATGTTCAGGGACGAACATGATTTTTAGTGGTGGATAATGTAATGACCCGATTCCGAAAAGATCGTTTTTGATAATTTTGAATGGTCATTTAGCTAAATTAATTAATGACGGATAATTTATTTATTTTTAATAATAATGGGACAAGCTTTAAATATTTAAATAGGTTATTAGAAATTGTTACTTTTAATACATAATTAATTTAGAAAATAAAATAAGAGAAGAAAGAAAAAAATTTGTTCGTGCAGCGAACACGAACAGAGATATCATCGCCACCTTCAAGTAAGTAAAAATTATTTTTTCAATGGAGTTCAAATCTACACTCACAATCATTAGTTTCCAATGGTTGATTATAGTATTAAATCCATTTATCATATGAACTTAATTAGAGCAGTATTGATTTCTTCATTGATGGACTATTGTACTAATTCATGAAGTTTTTGAGCGTAGTGAACGCAATAAGTATGTATTATTATTATATTAGAATAATAGGTATAAGAAATTGAAGGTTGACAATTGTGAAGGTATATAGGTGTTGTTGTATCGTTCTTGGCGGCTTGAAATTTTGGGGACAAGAAACAACGCTACCATTAATATTATTATCATATTCTTTTTGTTTGTTTACAGTTTTTGGGGGAAGATTCAGGGAATTGAACTGCTAGGAGTATATGTATAATTATTTTCAATAAATGGTACACTACAATTTCAAGTTAGTTTAGGTCACAACATTTTTTTTGAGAAATTATTACATGTTGTCCGTGGTTATGGGTTAAGCATAAGACGTAAACTGAGGGTCAGAATACAATATAATTGTTTTTAAGATAAAATGGTGTTAGAATCGTTTTTCCTTTTTTTGTATAAAATTAAGTAATGGGTATATTGTATTACATGAATACCATTAGAATGGTGATATTGGGAAACTTGAAGCTTAACCCTAGGAGTGAAATTTAGAAACTTATACTAATATGAGTGTTTTTAGTTTTGAAATCTTATTGTGTTTTTGCACTTGAATAGATTGTATAAATTTGGAAGCTCAACGAAAAGGGAAGGCTCAAGTCTCGGAGTGAATTGTTGATTAATTAAGGCAAATGAATTTCGAAACACTTGCTAAGTGTATGAAACGCGTGTATTTCCTTGTGGTATATGTTTGGGAGTAATGGGATTTGGTGATGGGTTGACTTGTCCACATTGATTAATTCTAATGATAAAAAGGGGTAATGAAAGACGATTTGATTATTTGTTTGTATGTAATGTGTTGAGAATGGTACTAGTACCGGTGTTAAATGGAAAGGTTTATTACTATAGAATGCGGATTGTAATCCGAGAATGCCAATGCATATGAGCATTAACTGATATATTAGTGATTTGATTTATTATGTGTGATTGTGTTCTTTACTGAACCCATATAATTGTGATAATTGAGGTGATTATATGTCATAGCGGACATTTGATTTATTGAGATGTTGCATAATCTTCTTTATTCGATATCATATTGTGCACCAGATTGGGTATGAGTAGAATTCTGACACGTGGAGATCGTCCTTGTTGAGATCTAGTTATGATTATTTGGGAAAGTAGAGATCGTTCGTGCGGTAGAAAAGTTATGATTATGATTTGGGCACGTGGAGATCGTCCATGTGAAATTGTTTGATTTATGATAGTGCGTTGAGATCGTCTGCACAGACAAGTGGAGATCGTCCGTGTCGGTATATGGACCTAGCGAGTCCCCCATGGGTCATCAACTCTCGATGTATATTCGAGAAGTATCATGTATATACGGTTGAGAGAGTAATTGATACTCTGAGGCATATCACTTCATGGTGTCATATTGCATTGCATCCCATGACATCCTTCATTCTTGATGATTATGTGTTTTATTGGTTGTTGGAAAGTACTTAATATTTGATTTTCTCTATTTGACGAACTTGATCATGTGTGTTGCTTAAATTGTGAGTGCTTTTTTTGTGAAAATTGTGATTATTGAATATTGAGTTTGTAGTTGAGGACGTGCAACTTTATTAAAATAATTTTGATGAGCTGGGTTCTATGAATACTATGAACGGTTAGGTTGGATTGAATTTTATGCAGGTTGTAATAGTGGAGGTTCGGTAGGTGTGTACGGAGTACCCATATTTTATCCCCTTAGCTTGTGTTTAGGACTCTACTTGTTGGGTACCCTGTGGTGGTACTTACCCCTTGCTACTACAATATTTTTGTAGGTTACTAGCCCGGACTTTGTGATATTTTTCTTCTCCTTGTGTGAGGCTTCTTGAAGATTTGTGAGGTAGATGTTTGTCGTCTCAGTGGACTTTCTTTATACTTAGTTATGACCTTGTTCTATTCTAGAAACAAGTTCATTTGATACTAGCGTTTCTTTTGAATGAATTATAATACTTTAGAGGCTTATACACGTGACAACCAGATTTTGGGGGTATTTTGAATTGATTCTGAAATTTCTACATTTTATTGTAATGGTTGAGTTTTAGGTTGACTTGTCTTGGTGTCAAAAGATGAGTGTCATCACGTTCATTTTTGGGTCGTTAAATTTATTTTATTAAATATTTAATTATTATCAATACTCTCTATATATATAGTTATATGTTCCTATACCATGATTGCTTTGTCAACGTCAAATTCATTACCGAGATAAAATTGTAAAATAATTACTTGTTGAATGCCTCCAAAAGATCATTATAATATCATAAAAATAAATAACTTAAAAGCTTTTTTGCTAAATTTCAAACTAATTTAGGGAATTTAAAATTTTAAAAATATAAAACAATCAAATTCTTTTTATCGATTTTGATATTGCAAAACTGATATGGTTAGCCATGTTCTTCTTACCTGCAAAGAAGAATAAAAAATCGTCCAAAGTGTCAAAATAATTAGCATGACAACAGTGCCATGGTATATTTCAATAAAATTTGTAATATTCTACTTCCTAATTTCAGTAAAAAGTTAAATTGTGAACTTTTTAATTGTTTTACCACCGTAGAATCAAATGGATCTAATAATTTATTATTATTCATTTACAATTTTGTATAACTATCATAGAAATAATTAGGTCTAATTTTAATTATTGAAATGTGTTTATATTTAATTTACGAATTATTGATCATTTAAAAATAGTTAAATTTCAGTATTTAAATTTTTTTTGTTGTTTACATGTATCGTTTTATTCTAATTAATTATGTGTCCATATTTATTTATTTAATTATTAATTATTTAAAATTTTAATAATTTATAGTGTTGAGATGTATCATTTTTTTTCTTATTATATATATACTAGATAATTTATCCGCACTTCGCGCAGTCTTAATAATTGCATTAAGCTTGTTAATAGTTATTTGCTAATACATGTACCTTTAAACAATGAAGAAAAAATTATAAAAAAATATTTTTCACACGAATTATATTATTTATTATTCTCACATAAATCAAGAACTTTTAATGAATGATTTTTTCATGAGATAATAAGTCATTAATTGTTTAATTAACATTATTAGGAAAATAAAGAAGAAAAATAAGAATACAAATGCATTTCCTAAGGGAAAGAACACAATTTACTTATCATATATAAGCGGTGTACATCAAATTACATAATTATCAATGAGAAAATTTATATCTATGTGAAAAATATAATTAATATGTAAACTTATAAATAGTACATTTAGGTAATAAAATTTTATATAGCATACCAAAACATGAATACTTAATATTGAGTGTCATAAATATTTTCCGCACAATAAGTATATCTATTATATATGCATATTTTTAATATAACTGGAGTCATCATAAGCCTATTTTGCGCACTTCATTAGACTCATGATAGTTGAGGCCCTATTTACATTTAACAATGTTTATTAAATCTATAGTTTGTTTAGTAGTATGAAGGAGTAAGTGGGAAAAAAAATATTTGATGGCTTCATGGGACACGAATTTGAGAAGAACGTTAACATTGTGATACAAGAACTCTAAAAAAATAAAAAGAACTTTTCATGTAAAATTTCATTATGTAGAGACACATATGAGAAGGCAAGTGTAATATATTACATGTATATTACATGTATATTTAATAAGTGTAATAGGTTCTGCCTTCCCCTGGTATAATTTTCATTATTTTTTCATTTAGATCATGAACCATTTCATTTTTTGGTGTTAGTATGGCTCTTTCTTTCAAGTATGTCAGGTCGTTGTACTTCTGTAATAGGGATGGATCTACTGCATCTACAATTGATTCCACTTGATTGTGTGATCGTGCAATGGATATATCAATCGAGAGGTTAATGAGTTCAATCTTTTTATCATGATAAACTGATCCATCTCCAATCTGCAATAACCATTTATCAAAAGTTGCAAATCTTTCAGCTTCAGAACCCATCACTCTGCCACAAGTAAGTCGCATATTTTCCTTCAGTTCATAAATTAAAAAGTAGGGCCACAGGTTTGAACTGTTTAGTGGTGCATCAACAATATCATCTCGTGTTCCTTTTGGAATTACCGGCATGATTTGTCTGAAATCACCACCATACACGATTATTAGTCCCCCAAAAGGGCTGTCACAACTATTTTCATACCTATCTAGATTAATGTCCCTCAAGCTGTTGTCTAAGGCTTCAAAACAATACTTGTTTTCCATTGGAGCTTCATCCCAAATTATCAAACATGTTTTCTTTAGTAGATCCGCTAATTGGATTCCTTGTTTTATGTCGCATCTCGACTCGGGTGTGACGTCAAGCGGAATATAGAACCGTGAATGAGCAGTCCCGCCGTTCGGCAATAATAAAGTTGCTATACCTGAAGAGGCGACTGGTAGAACTATTTTTGATCTGATCCTATTTGTCAAATAATTGTATTCCATAGAAATTTCTTGCCTCTACCACCATGTCCGTGTATAAAAAAATAATTTGCCTTCTTCATTATGAACAAATGATATTATTGCCTCATATGCCAGTAATTGACAACTATTTAATAGTGTAAATGATTTGTCGTGCATTTTTTTGAGTTTGACTTTGTCATATTCTAGCTCTTCATTAATCAGGCGATTCCCACATTCCGCATTAATGTATTATGCCTTTCTATGTCTTGCAAACTTCTTCCCTGTTTTATGAGTATGTTCTCAATTTCTAACAGGGAATATGCTTCTATTTGTTTGTCAGTTAGTTGCAAATCTTTCATATGTAATCGTTTTATCTTCATCAATGTGATATCTTCATATAATAATTTACAGCTATTCTCCCAAAGCTTGCGTGAATGTGAAACTTAGCAGTGAATAAGAATAGTCACAGATAGATTGCGCAGTTCATTTCCACTTGCCCATTAAGCAGCCTCTGACAAATAGTCATTCCACTCCTTGTCGTCATCTAATAAGCCTAATGCGTAGCAAGCCTCTCGATAGGTTTTATAATCTACTCCATTAATTCTTTTTATGCTTTCAAATGAAGTGCAACCTTTGACAAAATTTAACAACATGCGCAGATAAAAACGCTCTCCACTATTTGGATGTGAAAAATAGATTCTACCAAATGCCCGACTTTTTTTCCTCCTACTCAATTTTTTTGTTTTATATTCCATACCCACAGCGTAGGAAAATCATAATAAGTTAGATTTCTTGCATCAGGGTACTCTTTGTTTGCTTTAAACCATTCAGTAAATTTTGTTTTTCAATATCTGGTCTGTTCAGTGCGCTTTCAGCTCGCCTTGATTCTTCAAATATTATGGTGTTTTGTCCTTGTAAATGAAACGGTAATCGCCCAACTGCTGGTTGTCTGTAATGTATGTGAAATTGGAATATCCACCAGCACGCTTCGGTAGCTGAAATTATCTGCAATCTAGATACTTTCTGATCTCATCATTGTCTTTTTCTAAATTTGTTTATTCTATTATTGTTGTTTCTCTATAATACCCTTTATGAACATACTTGAATAGATACTTCACCGACCTTGAGTAGTTGCAAACTTCAACATTCATGTGTGCATTAAATTGCACAAGCAAGTCCCTATTGTACGGAACAACATATCTGTTGTCTAAACTAGCTCCATTTTTCTTCACTTCAATATCTGTATTCCGTCTCCTATAAATAGGCAATCTATCCGAATCAAAATTTGTCTAGTCATTGTATTTCTTAGAGCAATGCTTTGTGCACTTCCCTTCGTGTCATACATGGGAAGCGGGGATTGAGTTGTCCACATGGTCCGTGTATCATAAAGTTCTTGACTGCATTGTACCCATCTGGATCTTCTTAAAGGTAAGGTATTTCAGCGGATATTACTCTGTCAATATGTTCTGCTGTGGGATTTTTTGTGATTCATGAAGGAATAGCAATATATATGCATGTGGCAAGCCTTCTTTTCTGGAACTCAATTGTATATATACCTGCATAATAATTACTATGTGGCTATGGTTAGGATGTTTGAAGTTGTCCTGTTTAATATTGTAGTTCGTTCTGTTTTTTTAGGAGGTATTTCTCTTTTTCCATTCATATAAATTCCAAAGAAAAGTATTTCACGTTTAACATCAATATCATCTTATTAAATGTTACCAGTGTAACGATATCATGAATCAATGTGTATTATGATTTTTTATTTCATATTAGTTGTTGGTTATGTCTATTGTTGGGTCGTAATTATTGTGTACCGCATTGTTTATTTTTTTGATGGTGCACTTATTTGTTGTTAGGTGAACTTTAAGCTATGACTTATTACCTATTTTTCCCTTTTCTATTAGTTTTGATAGTTTGACCTTATATTTGACGTATATCATGTATTTGGGGCGTAATATAGTTTTCTGTACTAAATTCCCTTGTTAAATTCCTGGTAAACTGGGTGGTACATCTGGCTATTATAAGGTGGATATTTCCTTGTCTTAGTTGGCACTAATTTAGTAAATTATATTGTAATATTTTAATACATTTTTAGATGATGCATATAGTGTGCAGAAGTATGAAGGTCTGTAAGAGTATTTTATAGAAAGAACTTACATGCTATTACTATCCCGAATGGTTTATCTTTTTTAATATGTTGCATTAGTTGAGCCAACTTGATCTGGAAAACCCTGCATATGATGTCTACCCGGCTACCATCATCATGTTGACCAATTAGGCACAACATTGCCTTTATTTCTAGCCACTTTGGGTTACATATGAAGGTAAGTAATAAATCCGGGTATCCAGCCCATCTAGATATAGATATTGCATCCTCATAATTTTTTGCCCTATAGCGAGGTCCCCCCGTCTGTGACGAAGGTAATATAATTGTTTTCCCCACCTGTGAACAATCAGAATCTCCATGCACAACAACATTCATTAAGCCTCCAAAAAGATCATCCCGAAGTTTTGGTTGGTTATTTCGTAATATCTAAATCGCTCCTCTACAATTGCCATGTAACAATCCACAATGTACTGCTGCAGTAGCCTGCCAGCCTCTATAAGTGTGTGCCCCTCATTAAGCCGTTGTTGTATGCGGTATCCATAATACTGTCTCATTGTCATGTGCTCGCATGTGTAATTTTTTTGGCTTTGAGACACCAATTGTATTCCCAGTATATATCAATCTTCACTGTTTGGGTGTATTAATGAGTAAGTCATTGACATGAAACTTGTGTGTAAATTGGTGATCCTTTGGAGCCCATTTTTGCGGTGTTCAACAATAACATCTCACTGGAAGTTAGCATCTGTAAGATCGCTAATGATCAATCCAGCTACTTATGAAGCCATAGGTATATTGTATTGCCGACTGTCCTTCATTCTTTCTGATAGAAAACGCATGCGAAACTTTGTTTGTGGTTGTTCTCTATATATATCTCTTGCCATACAAAATGATTTTACCAGAACATTATGCTCGTCGAGCATTTTGAGATATTTCTTGAAGAATGTCTATTTGAACTTCTTTATGCATTAGACTGTTTATTCGATTTTCTATTTCATTGTCCGTATCATATATATATATATTTGTGAAAATTGTGGTTTTTTCCAGTTTCAGGTAAGAGATATGATGATAATTATGTCCAGTGATTCTGAATACATAAGCACCTTTTGTATGATTTATTAAGTTGTCCACCCGACCTACCATATATGTAAATGCGAACATGGAGTTGTATACCCTTATATTTTTTTCTAAAGTGTACACCTATTTGTCCGGATGTAGTGCCCAAAAGATATTGAAGGTAGGGTGGTGGTTGGTTTTGTAATGGTAAATGAACACGAACTTTCATACAACATATTGAAAATTTGGGTTGTCGTGTATTTGTACTTTTGATTGTCCATTCTTCATACCATAGAATTGCTCTGCAATATTGGCAGGTGTTGGTTGGAGGCCCTAAATTCCACGTTTTCTTGTATGCACCTGCCATAAAAGATTGTAGCTAATGAGTTTAAGTATTGTATGCACAAATATTGGATTTCCTAACCTTATACAGAGTTAGGTGCATAGGTAATAATGTGTCGTATTAAATGTTTTTGAAATGTAATTGTTTTCTGGCAAATGATTGGGTTGTTGTCTCTGTTCAACTGATTTGGATTTGATACGTATTCACATTCATCCATAACTGAATCATAGGATTGGTTAGGTTGGCCCCTGTAAAATAGTTTTGACAATGTTGTTACTCATTATTGTACATCTGGGAAGTTGTTTGTAGAAGTAAATATTAGGTTCATTTAATTTCTAGCAATAACATTTCTCTGTTTATTGTTTTATGTGCCAGGCATTCACATCATGTAAGAGAAGGGAGTTAGAAGTAACAGATAATGTGCATGTGTAATTGATAGGTTTTACGACGTTTTTTAGCCTCTCTAAGCTTTAATTTTTAAGGTTATAATGATTTCCTATGTATTAAGTAGTATACAATTAAACTAATTGGGTCGGTTGTGGTGGTATATATGAGTTAAATGGAACGTACCATGTATTTGTTGTTGCCGTTTTATAGTTATGATATTAGACAGTTTCATCTTGTTTTCCATTTCTTTTAGAAAACGTACAACCAAATTCGCTTGCTTCTGTGGTTGATCTTTGTATTTCCTGTGAACTAATGTAAGTTTCCTCTTCAAGCGAGCATACTTTGGCAGTAATTTTTTATATTTACTAATTCCTCTGTCCGCGTATTATAGATGGTTGTTAATGTATTACTTTTCATATTTTTTTTGGACTTCCTATATTTTCTTTCTAACTGAAGTAGAAGCTAGTGTAGTTCCTGAATGTCGGAGGAAATATATATCGACCTACAAAATGCCTTAATACTGTGTTTTATCAAATTCATTATGTCTGGCCCCATGATCTGGTAATTCTGAATTTTTTTTTAAAATTTATGCTGGTAAGATTAGTGGCCAATATATCATCTACTGATATTTTAGTGTAGTGCAATAGAATTCATGTTAGCCGATGTATTAATGTTGATAAGATTCATGTCCAATCTCGTTCTCTTGATTTCGCAGTGTTTTGCAATAGATTTCTTATTAGCAGAAGGTTTGATTTTAATTGTGTTGTGAAGAATGTAATTGCTTGTTCCTATTTTTTTACCAATAGGAATAAGTGTGTATTAACTGTGTGAAAGGACACACCATTTTGGTCTGACGGTGGAAGTGGTGTGTTTTAAGTGTCTTAAAGGACACAACGTTTCGGTGCGACAAAGTTGAGTAGTCCAATAAGACAGTCAGATGTCATGTCGTTTTGTTTTTGTAGTTGGTTCTTTCTATTTTGTTTCAACCAATTAGATTCATTCTGGTTTAGGTGTTGAACCACAACTATTTTCACTCATTACTGTTTGTTTGGTATATTGTGCATTTGTATCCTTTGTAGTGATATTCTTTTGTATCTGTTTCATTTGTGAATCGATGTAATCGATGAATTGTATATATTTAATTATAGTTATTCATGTGTAGTAGGCCGGATAATTTTATGTACTCTAGAAATGTTGTGGGGATTATGTGGTGGAATGTCTTGCGATTGTCAAATAGGTTATTTTGTATACTCGCTTGCAGAAACTAATATTATGGAAATTTCATGGGATTCACTATTATTCTTAAAGTTTGCTCTATGTATCCATCATCCCATGAATAATTGAGCTCAAAATGGAATCAATTTGTTAATAGATTTTTGATAATCATATGCTAAAACTTTTAACAATACCTTCATAGCCCTGCCCAATGTTGCGATACTGTTATGAAAAATAGTAACTAACAAAATGGAAAGCTGGTATTATTTTCCTTAGGCATGAATTGACTGATGGAAGACAATTTATAAATTTCAACATTTTAAATACAAGAGACATATATAAAGAAACAAAGAGTCACTTGCAAAACTAATTCATCAGCAAAAACAAAGTGAGAAAATAATTTTTTGAAACATGACTCTCATTGGTAACATTCTAACCTACAGACCATAAGTCTGTCCCTCGTCCGACGGTTAGTCAAATTTTCTGGATTGAGATTTTTGGTGGTTCCCGACCAAATCGATGGATGTGCAGGACGGACCGTGAATCAGGCTACATATTGTTGATGGAAACCATTGATGCACCTGCACATTTTCATAAAAAACTGGTTTTTTGTATGTTTTGGACATGGGGTGTTACAAATGACTTCATTCTGGGCGTAGTTTAGAGTATGATTCCATTTCTACTTTCATGTGTGTTTTTGCTTCTATAGGTGAGTCCCTAGTAGTGGATTCAGTGTACCAATTATGTGATTGTCCTCTTGGTAGGGTGACATCCTTGATTAGATTTGTTCATTCCAGTTATGGCAGAGTTGGTGTTATTTGGGATATATAGTTGAAGTATACTAGTGATTCGACACGCAAAACTTTGCTTATGAGAATTTATAATAGAGCTACCATGAAAATTTATAGTTTAAAAATACAGTTAAGATTTATCTCATCATCGGTATCATGTTTCGGCTATGTTGATTGAATTTGAGGACGATTTTGCCTATTTTTGTCACTCTGGTTCGTCTATAATAGCTACTAATCTAGCTTTTCGACAATATTATCAAAGGTTTTGTATGCTTGGGTGTATCACTCGATTGGTGGGTACTTGACCTTTGCCTTCTTTGGATCGGATGAGTTCGATTCTCCTTGATGATCACTTGATGTCTATATATAATATTCTTATAGCTTAAGCTCAAGAAAATATTCTGTGAGGATGTAATCATGATAAAATCTATGATGATTTGTACATTTTGAGTGTGTGGTGACTGGTTCACGTTGACTCCTGATTTTAGCTAATATTGATTAAGAAATTTATCATAGTTATGCTAGAAAATATTTGTCCTGCTGGTTGTGTCTAGGTCTAGTAGAAGTTGAATAGTCCAATTGGGAATAGTTTTGTTGTTAGCTGAGCTTAGATATAACAAAATTTATCATTAGAGTATACAAATAGCCTCATTTGAGACATTGTACGAGAGAAGGTGTATATCTACAGTTGGTTGGTTTGATACTTTTGGAGATGAGACAATGGGTACTAATATTTTGAAATAATTGGTGGGACATCTCCCCTTTCTTATCCTTGCCTTCTTTTGATCGTTCAAAGACGAATGATGAGTAAAATGGTATCGAATGTCAAAGTGGGATAGTAGGCGTGACTATTATTGCTCAAAATTGCAGATTGAGAAAGAACAAGAAAGAGAGGAAAGGTTAATGTATTATAATATATATATATATATATATATATATATATATATATATATATATATATATATATATATATATATATATATATATATATATATATATATATATATATATATATTATGTGTATGAAATTGGAGAGCAACTGATGTATAGGAATTGGGTGGGGATTACTGCTATTACCTCTGCCACTGGTTCGTGACCAGTGGCTTCCATTTTTTTTAAAATATATATATTAATATTTTATTTTTATATTATAAATATATTTTTGATATATTGAGATAGATAATTAAATATTATGTTTATCTAATTGTTCAAATTCTATTAATGTTATGTTAACTCGAGGAAGTAAGATTTGTCCTTAAGTTTGAACTTTAGGAAACTGATTATAGTATTAGGTGAATTTTTTGGTCTAGGCTAGGCAAGATCATAAATAGGAGTAAGAAGGTCTCCCGAGATGACAAACAACTACCTCACAAATCTCGAAGAAGCCTCGGAAAAAAAGAGAATATATCACGAAGGTCAGGGCTAGTAACCTACAAAAACATTGTAGAAGCAAGGGGTGAGTACCAAACCAAACGGTACTCAACATGCAAATCTCTAAATACAAGGTAATGAAATAGAATACGGGTACTCCTTACACTCACAGTTTACACAACAGATAGCTCAAGAACAACATTTTTACAAATTACATATCATTAACAACAACACTTTGACAAATTATATATCTTAACAATAACCTCAATATTCATCAATCAAAAGTTCCACAGAAAGGCGTTCATAAAATTAGCCAAAACACAAGATCAAGTTCACTAACGATAAGTATGTGCAATGCAATGGAATGCAATGCCAAGTATAATGATGCATGTCTGACCTACTGATACACACCCGTTGTCTCTTAGTCCGGGACTCATGGGGGACATATCTGTCCATGCATGTTTTGTGTCGCATGACACAAGCCTCGATAATAATAACCATTGTGGCGTGCGATACGTCCCTCGAAGTATAGTATCCATCGCAGTGTGCGATACGTCCCTCGAAATGGTACATCCTTTTTAAGTTTCAATGCACATAATACTTGTCACAACTATGTGTGAGAATAACGGAAATGACATGTTCACACAAATAATGAGGAGATGACCATTTTCATAACATTACACAATTCACAGCAACACAAACATGATATCACATCAACAATGATTCAACAAGCCTTCAAACCTTTCTCGACATATTATACACAAACAATTAATCACATTGACTTTTGTTACCCCTTTTTCATCATTAGAATTAATCAATGTGGACAAGTCAACCCATCACCGAATCTCATTACTCTCAAATATATATCACATGGAAATACACACATTCCATAGACTTAACAAGAGTTTAGAATTCACTTGCCTCAATCAATCAAGAATTCACTGTGGGACTTGAGCCTTCCATTTTTTGTTGAACTTCCAACTCAAAGAAATCTATTCATATAAATGATCACGATAAGATTTCAAAACTAACAATATTCATTTTATTATATGTCTACGCTAGACCTTTAAAATCTCCAAATTTACACCAACTCTCATATTCTTAAAATTTAAGTCTATAGTTATTATTCAATTACTCTAAATATCATGAATTTAATTATATTAATATAAACTAATACACCTACTATTTAATTATGTATATCATTATATCAAAAATTGAATCATAAGGTGATAATGACAAGAAAAATCCAAAAATTCTAACTACATGTTACACCAGCAATAACAAATTGATAAAGTGCATGCAGTATTTCTTAATCTTTTAAGCTAAATATATATAGATATATATCAATTTATGTACATTATATTTATAGTCTTTGCTTAATGATAACTTCCTCAGAAGTTGTCACCTAGGTCAATCATGAAGACGTTCAAAGTTTACAATTTAAATTGAAAATTCTACTAAGTCTGTTAATAATTAATATATCTCATACTAATATAATAATATAAATATCCCTATTTATACCACTGCATAATAATATACTTTACAACATAGAAATTTAATAAAGCTTGTACCTGAGAACCGACGGTGGCTATGCTTGCTGCACTCGTAAGTCCTTTTTAATTTCTTTTGTAAATTAATTATGTATTAAAAGTGATCAACCTTTCACTTATTTTAATAATATGGGATAAATATTAGATGGTGTTAAATAAATTATCCCTTTAGTCCATTAACTATTGATAAAATTAATTATCTACAATTATCAGTTAATTAATTAACTCAGTAAAATTGAATATTTCAAAATTTCCAAAATTAACCTACCGGGTCATTACACTACCAAATGACCACTTAGTGATTTTTATGCAAATATATATTGGAATTACATGGTTTTTTATAGATGAATTTTTACTTGCTGTGATACCATATTGAACTGAGTGAATATCTTACTAAAAAGTTTAAATTATTAAAGAAAATAAATTTTTAATTATTTATTTAAATCGTACTATTAGGTACTACTAAAAGTAAATCTTGTTCTTTACTATACTAAACTTGAAAGTAAAGCAATAAAAGATACATTTGACTACTTTGTTTTCATTATTTGTAAAATTATATCATGAAAAACATTCACCTACTAGGACACAAGACAAAAAGGCTTAAATGTAATAGATAATCTTACATATTTTCAAATTATAGAGAAAAATTGAAGTTTACTTTTTTTTTAGATGACTTCTTTTAAAAGTAAATATTTATGACTTAGCAATTAGAGTTGTGGATTTCCGTATATAGAACCACTTTAAAAAAATAGATATTTCCTGGTAATAGATTTTTTAATTTTTTTAGCTATGATTTACTACCACAAAAGTATTTAGTGATAATTGAGTTAATGTTATTGCATTCATAGCAGCTAAAATCTTTAGCAATATTTAAATAGTTTTTGGGTTGTAAATACTCATATTATTATTGACGATAAAATATAAAAGGATGATACTTATATTATTACCGTCAAAAAATTGTCGCACAATATTTATTTGTTATAGCATGTTTGTGTGTGTGTATATATATATATTTTTCTCATAACAAAAATAATATGAAGTTCGTGCTATGCACGAGCCGAATCATTTTTCTTTGAAATTTGTAATGATTATTTATGGTACTTTAAATTTTTTAAAAACAATGATACCCCCCCCCCGCCCGCCCCCGCCCCCGCCTCCGCCCCCGCTCCGCCCCCGCCCGCTGATTCATTATTAACTTATTCTTAGGTTTATTTCATTATTCAAAATAATTGAATTTTTCAAGGTTCAACTTGCATATATGAAACTTTTTTTTTTTTCATATTTACTTTTTTATTTTTTGAAGGTATAAATTTTCTAGGCGATAAATTACACTACTTAAAAAATTATATTAATTATGATTAAGAAAAAGACAAATAGCAGAAGCTAGAAAGTATGATTTAAATTATGTCCTAAGCTTATGATTTTCGTATTTAATTCATTCGTAATTTATAATTGTATGGAATTTAAGGGGCATATAAAGCGCGGAGGATCATAGATAACAGTTGGGAGTTCGAAGTTTTTAAAATGATGAAAAAGGTAGATGTAAAATGAAGTTTTTATGTGGCCCAATTTATCAAAGCAATGAAACTCTTAAAAATGACATAAAGCACATGGTGTGTAGACCCTAAGTTCACATGTGATCTGGACTATTTTCTCTAATCAAAGAATGGTATACTTTTAAAATCATGAGGTCCATTGGAGATGAAACAAGAGAATTATGAAATTTCTCAAATACCCTATGTCAACAAGCAAACATGTTGACAGAGAGAAGCTTGCTAGTAAAAAAATCAATGTTTGCATTATTATAATCAAACTCTCTTATAATATAATTATAATGAAAAAGTTGAGTAAACTTTTTTAAAGTTTAGGTTTTTTACATCTGGATAAATTGTTCTAGTATAAGTTTGAGTTGTTACATGAGACATGGTGTCTGTTATGTACAATATTTTCTACAATTATATATCATTCGTCATCATATTAGCTGTTGCATAATTACTATTTTTTTTAATTTATCTAATCAAACTCTTATATTGTTACCCATTTATTCAATTTTGAAAATAAAAATTGACCAAATCTTAATTGAAGAAGTATATATAGTTCATTGGATTTACATTAAAAGAAAATTTTAAATAAGAATTAGGTTTTAGATTCGTTCGTAACTCATAATTAAATTTTTTTATATAAAAAACCCCTCTTATATTACATCCACATACATGCAACGTATGATTGGAATAAGAACGAATATATTTTATGTGTATACATGTAGAGTGATATTGAAATGACGCTACAATGTTTTTCATTAATTTTTTTATTTAATTGTTAGCGTATGTTTTTTATTACTACACCATATCGAGTTGATCTTCGATAAGAAGTACTTCATCCGTCCAGTTTTATGTGAGGTCGTTTCCTTTTTGGTCAGTCCCAAAGAGAATGTTACATTTTCTTATATAGTAAGTATTTTAAAGGTAAAATTCCTCTTTTACCCTTGTTGGTCCCACTTAATCTTAAAAATAATACTCCACTACATTTATGAGAAGCAAGAAAAATGAATCCACTTTTTAATATGATATTTTTGAAGGGTAATTTTGTTAAATATTTCAAAGTATTCATTTATTTCTTAAACTCCGTGTCCAGTCAAATATTGCAACATAAAATGGTACGGAGGGACTATCTTTTTGACGCATGTTTAATTTTCTTCGATAGCTTAGGAGACCTAGATAAACACATTATAAATAGTTAAATTACAATCATAACATAAAAATATTTTAATATTTACTATTAACACATTTTTTTAAAAAGAAATAGTCAAGATTAAATACCTTATACATTATAAGTTTCTCCATATATTTGGACAATCAACTCGACATTTTAAAATTATAATAATAATTAATAAAAAAAATCATAAAATATAATCCTATATTTGTTCCATAATTTCTTAGATTTAAAGGTAAGAAAATTTATGTAAATGAAAAAAATTAAGAAATTATAAATATTTAATAAAAAGCATCATAGCATGATGAAAGGGTATAATTCAACTCGACAAATCTCAATTCCTAATTATTAAAAGGAAACATAATAAGAATAATTTTTTATGAGCTCACTCCTTGTATCAAAATATATAAAATTTATATAAGTGCTCTATAATGATCCGAGCCTACACCCTAGACATGACAATCAGAATTATTGTTTGTCCCCAAGTGAATCCTCATTCTTGCGGAAGACTAACTCAAGCATACAAAGTCTGTAAAAGATTTAACAAAATAAATAAACAAACTTATAAAACGCTACTATCTATCTCTGAGTCCTGTAACTGAAAAAGATAGGACCCATGACATCCTAACAAGTGATATAATTGAAAGTACAAGTGGAACCGTCTAGAAGCAAGTGGTTAGCTCGAAATCCATATGGTATCAATGAAGGGCATGTTGATGATCCTGAATACTTGTATATGCCATCAAAAATCGATGTAGGCCAAATGGATCAGCAAAACATACTCACCTCTTCTCAGCTCAACTCCACTCAGAGAAACATAGTTAAATCAACTTAAGGAATACTCAAGGATATTAAAAAAAAAACTCAAAATTACTAAACTCAGAAGTACTCAAGGGTAAAATACCCAACTTAGAAATATGGTTCTCAAATTAGTGAAATGGATCTCAATTCAACGATAATGTACTCTACTCAATTAAGCACAATTCAATTCAAAATACTTTACTCAAGATACTCAAGAAACAACAACAATAAAAGATGCAATGTATTGAAAGCTTTTAAAACAGTAAAAAGCAACTCAATGTATTGAAGAACACGATAAAAACTCAATTTTTATATAATAAAATGTAATATAACTCTGTGAGAGTTTCTCTAGACGAAGACTATAACTATGAGTTATGTGATGATACAACGTCTCGGCCATGCTGTCTAATACTCTTAGACTTAGTATTTGAAAGTTAGATTCCTTAATATAATGACTTTCACGTTTTGGGAAACGATAGTTAATAGTCTTTAGTAGATTTGTGTTTCATTTATTAATAAGATTTAAGCTTCCGCATTTTTTTTTGTATTCTGCAAGTTGAACGATAAATATAAGTCGAGGTTTGGATTTCTTGGTTCGCCTACATAGCAGGTTAAGTGTGGAAGCCACTCACGACTCGTTCTGGGTCGTGACATGCTCTTAGTGGAGCCAACCTCCAGAGGCAAAACTGCAGAAGCTGGGTGGGGGTACTCTTAGTGGAGCGGTGCCCCAGAGCCCAAACTATAGAACCTGTTGTGGGGCGCTCTTAGTAGCGCGATGCCCCACCCTCATTCCACATATTTTTGACGAGTTTCCATGTTCGTTTTTTCGACTATAATTTATCTAGATTTGATTAGTTCCTTCCATAAACACTTAGATTTGAATACCCAACCAAAGTATACTAGAATTAACCTTCTTTAAATCTCATGAAACTAACTCTGTCAACAACTCAGTAATCAAGAACCCAATAGAAACTTCAACAATATCTATTAAGAACTTGATTACTCTACTTTCAAGAATGTAAATGTGTTTAAATAAATAGTGATTGGCGCGTGGGTGGACGAATCCAATGCTATATGATCTCACATACCTAGTACGGATTAACCTCTAGTGAAATTCACAAGCAAAATATCAAGAACGACAAACTACAACTCTGTCTTCTCTTTTCTCTTCTTTGAAAACCCTAGCACACTTTTATTAATTGTAAATCAGTTTAGACCACAATTAATTTACTAAAGATGAATTAAACCAATTGGTTCTGGAAAACACCAAAAGACCCTTCTAAAATTTGGTGAACTTTCCTTATTCAGACAACCTTATTTCAATAAGGTGTATCTCCCTTATATGCACTCGAAAATAAGCAAACTCAATTGCATTGGAAATATAATTCAAATACCTTTCATATAGTATCTTTTATCACACCTAAAACATCTTGTACAGAGAATTATGCTTGTTTG
This sequence comes from Solanum peruvianum, assembly GCA_027705065.1. NCBI lineage: Eukaryota > Viridiplantae > Streptophyta > Magnoliopsida > Solanales > Solanaceae > Solanum > Solanum peruvianum. The sequence continues at coordinate 23,629,337 of JAKWJD010001759.1, forward strand.
AAGTTTACCCAAAAAATCGTACTCAACATAACTTAGTCAAACTCTAGATATGTCATTCTTTCCAAATATATTTCGTTCTAATTCTAGGTATTTCAAAAAGAAGGTGTTACAAAAATGTGGGAACTTATTTTACTCTTTTTAAAATTAACTTCATACGTTCCTAAAATTGTAGCATTGTGTAACGACCTGCTTGGTCGTTTTGAGTAGTAGAGCCTTTTTATTTCATAAAAGATTTTTTGATAGATTCTAAATGGGTATTTTGGAATATTCATAACTGGATTATTAAATTAGTGGAATAGTTTTAATAATTAATTTAGTTGGTGGTTAAAGAATATAACATTAAAATTAACAGAGTTTTAAAATTAATTATTTGGTGTTGTAAAGTATGTTCTAGTTTAAGATATATTATTAACCTTTGAGTTAATAATTATACATATAACTATTAGATATTTGTTGATGGATGTTCATTCATTCTTTGTCATAGTTAAAAGTTGTGATGGAACTTTTATGTTATACCATATTATTTTGATTCAAATAGTTATTTAAATATTAGGTGTATTGTATTATTGGAATGTCATTTTCCTTATGATGATTGAAGAAATCAAAACTCACCCTTAGGCTCGATCTTTAGGAAATGGATTATAAAATTAGGTGATTTTTTGGGTCTAGGCTAGACATAGAATAATATGAGTGCTTATAGACTCGCTAACTTACAAATTATGCATATATACTTGATAGATTGGAAAGGTTCGTAGAAGTGGAGGAAATAAAAAAGTATTGGATAAGTAGCTTGCTTGACTTTGTTTTTCGGTGGAGGTTGGTTTTGGCTTATTCTATTTGATAGATAAATCTTAATAGCGATAGATATGAATTTAATGATACTGTGAATTTCTATATGTACTTGATTGTGTGATTGTACGGCTCCGTTATGTGGTGTGTGATTGTCTGAAATCCTGAGATTGTAAGATTTATAATCTGACACCCTCCTTATCAAAGTGATGCCTTCAACAAAGAAGTCTTGATGAAATATCATTAATGAATTGAAAAGTGGTAATAATAAATGATAAATTAATAATATTTTTGGATCGGAGTGTCACGCTCCGACACGATATCTTTGGATCGGAGTGTCACGTTCCGACATGATATTTTTGGATCTGAGTGTCACGTTGCGACATGTATTCTTGGATCAGGGTTTCACATTCCGACGCAGAAACATTAAAGCAAAAAGATATTGAGTTAACTTAATGTACTCAATCTCAAAGAAACCATTTCCCAAATGAATGTGGTGTAGAGGCATGAGTCCCCATATGTGTTTGACATTGTAATTGATTGGGTACTTACTGTAGTGTTGTTGTCACTGGTTCATGTTATTTGTTGACTGTCACCTGTTAAGTGTCATAGTTGATTTTATAATATTATTTTTTATATATTATTTTTTATTTTGAATTGGCTGGTGATACCTACTCAGTACATGTTGCCTCGTTCTAAACCCTACTTGTGGTTTTCTTTGTTTTTCCTTTGTGCAGTGCAGCGAGTGAAATGATACATACCCAGTACATGTTTCCTCGTACTAAGCCCTACTTGTGGTTTTCTTTGTTTTTCCTTAATGGAGAGCAGCGAGTGAACCAATGAATTCGACTTGCCCTCAACTCTAGCTAGTCTTTCGCATATCAGGTTCCAGGATGAGATATTTATCCAAGCTCGCCTGGATTCTATTGGTCATGATATGATGTCCTTAGTTTTCGGGCATAAACTATTTTATTCATTTTTTTTGGGTCTTTAATACTATTAGACTTAGTGTTTGAAGATTAGATGTCCTTGATGTGATGACTGTCAGATTTTGGGGATAATATGTTATAGACTTTAGAGGTTCATTTGATTGATTACTTTAATAGGTTTTGTAGCTTTCACATTATTGTTGTTATTCGTACTTGAGTTATTGTTATATGTTGGGGTTTCAATTCCTTGGTCTGCCCACTTACGAGGTTAAGTGTGGGTTCCACTCACGATTCAATATGGATCGTGACACATAGGAGTAACTTGATGAAGTAAGCCGGGATCACCAGTACGATCAACGATATACCGAGTGCTCCCTTTCTTGCCTTTTTGTATTGTCTTTTAACCATCTCTGTATCTTTTGGCAAAGTAGTTAGGCTCTCCGATCTAGTCGGCGATGCGTCGAGTGCTTCTTTTTTCACCTTATTGACATGGCTTTGTACCACCTCTCTTTGTAACATTTGGAGGGCTAAATTAGCATCATCCTAATACTTATCTGATAGCCAACTTAGTTTTATCCATGGGTTTCCTGTTGGAACTTAGCTGAGCTAAAGTCGGCGAGTAGCTTTGGCGAGTAAATTTTTCTTTACTTGAATTGTTTCAACTTTTCTTGTCCTTTTTTGCCTAGTAGTGTCCTTACCATGCTCATTTAACTTCATTGCTGCATATTATCATTTTAGCATCAGTTATGAGCATAAAATGATATTGATGACACTAAATCTTTAATATTAAACACTAAATTAGTTGAAATCCTACACTCGTCATTACACTCCGAATAGAATTTTCTCTATATCCAGGACTTGAGTTCGAGATGTTTGGCTGTAAAGAAATAATTTCCATAATCAAGAAAAAGTAAATGAGGGAAGAATTGGGGTCAAAAAACTTTTACGTAACTTGATATTTCTTTACCTAGTCAAAATTTGGATGAGATCGGCGTCATTGAGGTCTAGGGAAATATGGTAACAACTGAGAGATATATTAATGAATTTAATTACATGACTCGATACTTAAGACATTAATGAACCTGTATGACTTTACAGAATCGAATTCAGATTAGTATAACTCTAAAAAATGATCTTAGCGATAACAGGTATTTTTTTGTGTCCGGAATGATTGTGTGTTGTGAAATGGGGGCGTGGAATTCTTAAATTTGATCATTGTTTCCATGAAGGCTGCTGTAGGGGAATTATTCCCTCCTGGGAGGGGAAACTATGGTGGTTTACGGCTTCCACAGAAGGAAAGACGTGACTTAAGTCAGACATAAACCCCCAAAAATGTTTTATCATGCACTTTTCGACTTTGATAGTTAAGGAACGACCCCAGGTGTGTTATTGATGGTTTTCCACCATTATTAAGGCTAAAGGTATCAATTATTAAGGCTAAAGGTAACCATTATTAAGGCTAAAGGTAAGATTTTTTTTCATCGAATTCATGTTTTGATCCATATAACTTAGTTTCTTGGGGTAATTATTGATGGGGGAAGGTTGGGTTATTTATATTAAGGTGGGAAAAACCCTAATATGGGTATGTGAATCATGGGTTTGGTTTGGTGGTATTGAGTTAGTTATAGTCTTGATAATTAGACCTTTTATTGTTGATCCTTGTGTTATATTGATGATTTTAGACTGGAAAGGGAAGATTCAAGTGCCTTAGGGGATTCAAACTTACATTCGAGGAAGGTGATGGTTATGATATTTTTTGGAATGTAAGTTAGGAATTGCTTCAATGTAATGCATTCATGTATGTGAATGAATACTATATTGATCACACCTAATGTAACTAAGTATGAACAAAGAATTACATGCAATGAATTACCTCTACTTATATGATTGTGAGAATACACGTTGTGATTGTTATTATGGTTTGTATAATGGATCGGGTGTTGAACTCCAACACAATAACTTATATTGATTGTTATGTTTTGGTGTAAGTATAGGATAGGTTGGCACGTTTTAGCATAATATAGGATCAGGTTCTATGTTCTGGCATAAACATTGGTTCGGGTACCACATATAAGTATGCTAACAATTTAGGTATGGTTTCCAAGAGAGGACCATTGAATTGGGTTCAATTCGAGAACCATTGACTTGACATACCTGTATATCTTCGAAATTTTAAAATTGTACTAGTTTGTAAGGGATAATCGAGGCATAAATTATCAAGGTGAGAAATGATCAATTTTATCTGGTATTGAACCTTTGGAAGGACTTACACCTGGGTAAAGTAATAAAGTTTATTACTATTGATTGAAACCTAAGAAAGGTGTCTTTTAAAAACTGTTGGTTTGTAATAAAGTAAATAGTGGGAGTTCTTATGATGGTTGCTAGTATTGTGAGTATGATTCACTAGTTATTCTCTCATGTATTTTCATTTTTTTGGTGGATCCCTAGTGGAAACCTAGAGTTTTCCTAACCCTTGTTTTATATTTTATTAAATGCTTTGGGGACATAGCATGTTTTTAAGTGCGGGCGGAGGAATGAATTCCTAGTTTTTACTGTTTTATTGAGTTTTTTTTAGGATGGGTTCCTTGGCTTTTGTTTTTGGTTCTTTTCTTGTGGATAGTCCCTTTTGAATTGAGTGTTTTTTATACTTATTTTAGGAATATTTTTTTAATTATTATTTTTGGAGATAAAATAAAAAACCCTTTAAGTTATATGATACTTACTATTTGGGCCTAATTTTAAGTAGTACTTTATTGTGAATGCTTGATTACAAGTGAAATTGCAAACCTTTTGACCTCTATGTTCATGGTTGTGACATTGTATATAGCTTATTTATTTTGTAGTTTGTTATGATTCTGTCTCTGTTAGAAGTAGAATTGATCCATCTTTATTGATATTTGTGCCATGTGTGGTGAAATTTGTTTATTCCATGTTTTGCATCTTAGTCTAAAACTTTCTTACATGTTATTGTAGCGAAATAAAAAAAAGTGTTGCTTGTTTAGGAGATGATAATAGGCTTTCGTTGATTTGTTTTATAAATTTAGCCTTTTCAGATATTTTATCACTAGTTAGCCCTTTTGAGCTTGTAGCCTTTTGTTGGTAGCCATATTTTACCCTTGACTATTTTTTCGAATCCCTAGTTTTTGCATCTTGCTTCCTTGAGCGTCATAGCATAGACTTATTTTAATTATCAACTCTAAGAAAAAGAAATGGATGAGTGAAAAGGTAATCAATGATAGCTACAAAGTGCTTAAAAACCCTTTTTTGATAGAAAGTGACATAAAAAAAAACAAGTTACCTTGATGATGGCCCTGGTCCTTCTTAGGACATCGTGCACCTTAACACCAGTTGAGGGTGGATATTATGAAAAAAAAAATAAAAACATTATTGATATGATGAGAATTATTTGTGAAATAATTGTTGAAAAGAGGTCTGAAAATAAAGAGAAGAAAATATGAGGGATGAAGTCTAAAATTGCAAAGGGCATAAGGAAGTAAAAGTCACTATTATATAGTTTTCCTACCCATCCCCTAGCCTACATTAGAACCGTATAAAGCCATATTTGATTCTATTCAAGCATGTTAAATTAGTGGAGATGTACATAACGGGCAAGCATATGGTTCTTTATGCATATATGTGAATTTTATTTGTGAGTATGAGAGTTGTTCTTGCTATGAAGTCCTTCATTTATGTTCAATCTTTTGAATTGAGTGTATGGACTATTTCTTTCTGTAAAGGCACTTTTTTCATGATAGATAGGCGATTTTATTAACTTTCTTTGATGAGAATAGGTGAGTAAGCTTAAATTGACTGAGTTCAAAGTCTTTCATTGAGGTTAAGAAGTTAGAGGTTTGTTGTTTATTTGGATGTCTTGCATAATGATTGAGAAGTCTACTTGATGTTATTAAATTGGTATATGACCTAATTGTTTGTATTAACCAAAGTGAACGCGGCTAGATCGAAGGACATCGCGACGGATCATCGTGGTCATGACGGACCGGCATGGACTCCACCGTCCCATACTTGATGCAATTTCTTCTGCTTCTCTCTTCATTACCCTCGACGGAAAGTATGACGAATCATAACAGGAACAATGGTCCGTCGAGGGTTTCCGTTCCAAAACACTTGAACCCTTGGAATATGGGTACTGGGACTACTTCTCTGAACTTCATGACGAACCTGCAGGACGGACCGTCATAGATACGGCGGTCCGTCACGCTTTCCATAACCCCACAGTTAATCAGACTTCCCCATGTTCCTTCAGCAGCTGCACTACGCTGCCACCTACGGACCATCACGAGCATGACGGACCGTCACAAGCTCCGTAGGTGGCCTCTTCTGCATTTCTTCGCTCAAAAACCTCCGCATTCATCTTTGGACAGATTTCCTGCAAATAAGGAGAAACTTATGTAAAAATTAGCACAAAAAGGCTTTTGGACACACTAAACTTAATAAAAGAGTATTATTAATACGGTGAAACCACGGTATATCAACACTCTCAACTTAAATTCGTTGTTTGTTCTCAACGATGCACTATGACTCAATACAAAATCTTTGTACAATAGTATCCATGTTTTATCCTTTGCAATCATTTGGCTATCAATCCCGATTAATCTCATCATATTTATGCATGCTATCACTACTAGGCTTGAATTATGTGGAATCAGACCACGACACAGACTCATCATGCACTTACACACCTATCCTTTTCAATTTCTGACCGAGGTGCTAATATTTCCGGTACTGCAACTAGTGTCCTCACTTAAAAAAAAATCCTCATTTTTCATACAATGATTTACGTTTGAGTATAAGGATAACGTTCAACACTCACTCTCAGAAACAATTCACACTCATTCATACCTATTGTCATAAGCTTGCCCTTATTTTCACTGCTTTAAGTTCACTACACAACCTAGGACTTTCTTAGCGTGTAACATAGGGTCAGGGTCAGGTAGGGTATATTTAGGTATACTTTAGTGACTTTTTGCCCTCATTGACATATCGGCTAAACATACCATTTTCTATCATTTTATTTTGCCCAGTTTCCCATATTCATTCACCTTGCTATTTTCCCTTTTTTCTTCATTTGTGTAAGTGACTCTCTTCTTTTCTTGATTGTATTTCTTGTAAATTTTTTTACTTTTCTTTCAACTAATTCTTGAATCACAATGCCAAAAGTTGGGTCAGGACCATAAACAGGTTGTTTACTGCATTAGCCACCCTCAACTTATGCTTTTGGCATAAGCTGAGGTGCACATGTCCAAGGAGGGACCAGGGCCAACACATTATTCCCAGAAAAGATAAGTTGGGGTGAAAAAGAAAGGTATAATTTAAGATCAAATCATTTGGATCAAAGAAGGATAAATATCATTTGGTGTTTTTTTATTTAGTCTAAAAATGGGCTATATTGAATTAGGGCCTATGATCCTTTCCTAATTGTCTATTACAGCTTACTTTTAGCAAGACTAACAAGGCAAGTTCTAGCTCTGTACAAATAGTGGACTATTCAAATCTTCCTCACACTCACTTGACATCTCATCACTCTACCAGATTATCGGACACCTAGTTCGAATTTTAGACTTAGGGTCATGCAGTGGTGTACCTTTATGTCATGCTTAGAGCCACACATTTATAAATTACTATGCCTAGTCATGCATCATTTTCCATCTTATCAGGATATCATTTTAGCCATCATGCTCCAGAATTAAACTATGTACACAAGATATAGACATGCCAGTTCAACAGAAGAAGTAATTAGTCTCTTGGGGGAAAAGAACCCAGGCAAGAAAACCCCAAAAGAGGATAGTGAATTGGGCTACTCAGACTTCACCCTAGCACTCACTTTCCATTTACCCCACCCCCAACAAAAAGACAAGCAATTGTCCCCAATGCATAAAAAAATTGAAATGCTAGACTGGTAGGTGAAGCAAACCTGGGGCGCAAAGCACCGACGATCATCAAGCTGGTGGGTCCGGTTCCCCGAAACTCACTACCTCTTTAATCTGGACACCTCAGTGGTGTCCTCAGCATCAACAACATTATCAGCAGTGCCTCCCGCTATCTCCACAGTTCAGAAGCTATACGCCCCAGCAACTAACTCTCCTGCTCTCATCTGACGCACCTCCTCCTCAGCAAGCGAGGCTCTCCTCGCAGCCTCCATCTCACGACGCTTCTTCTTCCGTGCTCGAGATTCATCCTCCTCTCGACCCCTACGCCTCTTGGCATGCTCTCGAGGGGGAGGTGGTGGAATCGCTGAAGTGGAGAATAGGCCGCCATCACTGTGTCTTCAGCAGGCTCTGCAGAAGGGGCCTCAGACTCAGGCACCCTAGCCTCTAAGATCATATAAATATCTGCGCGAACACTGTCGACCGTAGCCTGAAGGGTCAACACATCCACCGGAGGGGCTGGACGGGCTAGCACCCACAACTCAAAAGCGTCCAAGTGCTGATGAACCTCAATGATCTTCCGCTCTGTGTGCTGGACCATTCTCCGCTCCAAGCGCTCTTCTGCCTCGACAATAGACCTTTGCATCCAAGGCTAGATATGATGCATAAGTGTAGCCATTTGCACCTCTAATTTTTGGACCATAGCAAGCAGGACTAGAGCGAGTAACGGGGCTGAGTGAGAGGAGCTCGGTGAAGTGCTACTACCCCGGATAGACTCGATCAGGGTAGTGGCAGTGGAAGCCGCCTGCGTAGCCATGGGAGCCTGTGCTACCGTATCAGCCAGATTGTCACCTAGTGGAGGCAACTCTGGACGGAGCCCTCTGCGTGGAGACAACTCATTGGCCTCATCCCTGATGAGGCCGATATCAACAGATCCCAGAGGGGTCTTGAGCTGATCAACATTCCATATAGGCACACCTAAGGACCTGCATAAAGAAAATATCATGCACGGGAAAGGGTAAGTAGTTGTGACCTTAAAAGCCCTCTCGTGCATGACCGCCTATAGAAGCCACGCGAAATCCACCTCAAACCCGGCAATCATCGCCGCCATTAGTACTTCTCTATCTCATGTGACGATATTATCAGCGGCTGTGGGGGAAAGGCAGTGGCGGACAATCAACCACAAAAACTTCGCAGAGAAATTTAGGTTGACCTTCTTGATGGCCCCCTTCAGCTCGGTCACCCAGTCGGCACCCTCTCCATCAACGGACAAGTGCAGGGTCATCCACCTCTAGGTGGTCTCTCTCAGCGGTGGCTCACGCAGGAATTGGCCATCTTTAACAATCTGCCATCGGAAGTGAAACTCGGCAGTGAGAGGGGTCTGATTAGCATCAACATTCTTGCCGTATAGAAACCGGCGGATGGCAGGGAGATATCAACTTGAACGCCACGTACTCAGACCTACTCAAGTTGGCCTGTTTTGCGGGGGCAACCCGCCTATCAATCTATGATCGGAGAGTCGCTACGTCGGATGCGTAGAACTCTCGGACCAGCTCGTCACTATAACATCCCAACGGACGAGCTGTCCCCTCTAATCGATGTATGGTGAAGAGATTGTGGACCTCAGGCATCGTCAGGAGACTTCCCGTAAGGACCCACCACTCCAATGTAAGTGTTCGAGTCATAACTCCTTTGTCATTCAGGAACGTTGCATCGGAATAGACTTGAAACTGCCCGTCGACACACCACCGGTTGGGCTGGTCAGTAACCGGGGTGAGAGCACGAGCTGGTGAACCAGTTGTGGATTCCGAACTGTCAGCCTCGTCTGACGAGGCCGACGTTGCAGTGGTGGCGGGTGCGGGAACCTCTGTAGATCTGGAGGCTTCCTCCGACCACGAAACTCCCAATGAGCCAGACGCTCCTACTTCATTAGTGGCTGACACAGAAGGTGTGCCGGTCAGTGTGCGCTCCTCATTAGACTGGGTTGTAGTGACTACGCCAGACGCCACCTTTTTGGGTGTGGCTCTGGCAGCATGTGCAACACGGGATGGGGTGGAAGTGCATAGGGGCATGTACTCGGGGTCACGCTCATCATCAGAGCCAATGACCAGGCGGGCAGACGGCGCGATAGACTTTGATCACCCGCATGCGTAGACTTGATCTTGTTTTTGTGCCATAATAGATAGTACCTGTAAAGGATCAATATTAGTACTAGAGGGAGCAAACAAGACAAGCAAAATCACACAAAATAAATAAAAAAATTAAAATTAAATGACATTGCTATAGTAAAAATGAAACACAACGGACCAGGTAACGTCTCATCGTGAGTACGACGGACCGTCATGGGGTCCGTCGTGTCTTACTTAGACTATGTTTATATGGAGAACCCTGAAGGAGAGTCTCTGATAAGTATGACGGTATATGTAGGACGGACCGTCACAGGTACGACGGTCCGTTGTAGGTGTCCGTCAGAGGACACTTGAAAAAAACAATGGAGACCCTTAGGAGAGGGGTCTCTGACCATCATAATGGTAATGTAGGATGGACCGTCGTAGGTATGACAGTCCGTCACATGTTTCCGTTGAAGGAAACTTAGAAAAAGTAAGAGACCATTAGGAATAGGGTCTCTGACAACGAGAACGGTTGTGCAGGACGGACTGTCGTGGGAAAGACGATCCGTCGCATGTGGCCGTTGGTGGACACTTGGATAAAATTGGACAGTGGGGTGTTGGGGCTGTTGGAGCGGACCCAATGACGGTCCGTCGTGAGTACGATGGTCCGTCATTGAGGTCTTGTTCTGTAACTCAGTGACAGAACTGGAGATGCCCCATTCATCCCCTATGACCCAAATCGAATTGGTAGTGTTGTAACCTACATTTGTCTAACCCAAATACCTAGTAAACTAGCAATGCTAAAGCACCTATTTCTAGGGTTTTAACACGGCAATTTCGAGGATTTTTTTAACCTAGGTCAGACAAAATTTGATAAAGAATGAACATATCAAGAAGAACTAGGCTAATACTAATTGATAAATAAAAATGCAATATAAATGAGTAGAAATTAGAGACACATACCTGAGAATTTGAGAAAAACAAGAGGGAAAGGTACTTGTTGATCAAGAAGACACCCACATCAATAGCTCCGACTAGTAGATGATGAATTTTAGGAATTTGGGGGAAAAAGATCGGTTGTTAGAGAGAGGGGTATGATCTTTGAAAGCTGAAAAGAGAGGGAAATAGGAGAAAAAGTGAAAGAATGGGTGAAATGAAGGGGTGGGGATTTTAAATGTTGAATTTTTTTAAAAAACCCACAGCCGGGTCGAGTCGGGTACGCTTCATTAATGATGCGACGATTCCCTGACAACGCTGCCTCAGTTGTGACGGTACGTCGTTTGTTCTGTTGCGTGTGCCCTAGTTTGAAAATAACAGAAAGTTGTACCTAGCACAATGGATTCATGCGATGATTCGTCGCAGGAGAAACGGTCCGTCGCTGTATCCGTCAGTGACTGCTGCAGAGTAATTTTCTGCAGAATTTCTTGGTGATGTGCCTGTAAATTTAAAACCCATTAGTAGAAAATGCTACCATTACTAGAAAGAAAAAACTATAAGTATTGGGTTGCCTCCCAAAAAGCGCCTTATTTAACGCCGCGGCACGACTGAGGACACTTGATTACTCAGCCATCATCAAGATGGTATGCCTCAATCACTTCATTAACCGATGCAGTATGCCAAAAATAGAGTTTTATTCGTTCTCTATTCACCTTAAACCGCACTCCCTCCTTGGTTTTTAACTCAACTGCTCCATGAGGGAATACTTGGGTAATCAAGTAAGGCCCAGTCCGTTTGGAATTGAGCTTGCACGGAAGCCAATGCAACCTTGAACTGTCTAAAAGCACCAAATCCCCAACAATAAACTCTTTTTTTTCACTTTTGTTCATTCTCCTTCTTCATCTTTTCTTTATGGGATATGGCGGATACCGATTGGAGCTCACCATTCTGCCTCATGGATCTACAAATGTTGAAGGTCGCTTCTTCATTGTTCAACTGAAATTTCATCTGCCCCTTTTCCTTATCAACTAAGCCTCTACCTGTAGCAAGGAATGGCCTCCCAAGAATAATAGGCACTTCAGAATCGACTTCATAATCAAGAATAACAAAATCTACCGGAAATATGAATGACTCCACTTTTACTAGCACATCATGGAGTATCCTTATTGGCCTTTTCACTGTTCGATCAACCATCAGTAGCCGCATCGTAGTGGGTTTTGGGTCACCCAAACCCAACTTCTTGTAAATCGAGAGGGGCATGAGATTTATGTTTTCCCCCAGATCACACAATGCTTTCGCAAAATGTAATGACCCGACAGTACAAGGAATAGTGAACGCACCCGGATCTTCTTTCTTTTGTACGCGAGATTTTGTAGCAATAGCGCTAAAATGCTGCATTCTATCATCATCCTCGAAAGTGACCGATCTTTTCTTGTAACCAGATCTTTCATAAACTTGGCATAACCGGGCATTTGTTCTAGAACTTCTACCAAAGGGACATTGATAGAAAGCTGCTTCAACATTGTTATAAAACACCGATATTTACCATCCTAAGACTTTTTCACTAATCTCTGAGGGAAGGGTGGTGGTGGTCTAAGAATGGGAATTACCTTCATAGGGACTTCTACATCTTTTCTAGTGCTCTTTTCTGCTTCACCACTACCCTTTACCACCTTATCATCATCCTTTCTCACCTTTTCCTCATTAGACGGCATAGGTGGGTCAATGGTTTGCTTACCACCCTGAGTAGTGATTGCCATACAGTGTGCATCAGTGTCCGGATTTTGGACAGTGTTGGTAGGAAGAGTGCCTGGTTGCCGTGTGTTCACAGTCGCAGATAATTGGGCCATTTGCAACTCGATCTGCTTAATTGATATTGCATGTGTATCGACTTTTTGCCCAATACCTGCTAAATAACACCTTTAATGTGCTCAGCATCGAAACTCCTCATCATTTTTTGCAACTTATCCTCGACTCGCGCCATACTATCTCCACAATCCCTAGGAGTAACTTCATGATTTTGAGGAGGGACATAGGGCCCATTCCTATCATTTCTGTTACCGTAGTTATCCCTGTTGAAGTTGTTGTCACGGTTGTAGTTTCCAACTCGGACATAATGACCCTCACGGTTATAGTTACCATAGATCCTACTTTAATTCCCTTGAGCTTGGCGCCAATTATCCTGATTTGAGCCTTGGCCGCTCGGTCGGAAATCCCCCGTCTGCTCATTTACTGCATAGGAGTCTTCCGCATAATAGCATTCATCATTAGGATGTGGTGGTTTAGGCAAGTAGTTAACTGCATTTATCTTTTGTGCACCTCTAGTGATATCTATTAGTACCAACCCAAAATCAGTTCTCATCTGAGCCATTTCTTCACGAATCTCATCTGTGGATGGGTTGTGAGTGGACTGCACTGCGAAGGTATTTCTCCGGTATCTGACTTCCTAGAACTCCAAGCTTTATTATTCTGGGAGATTTTCTCTAATTTTTTTCAACAATCTCAGCATAAGGACACTCCCCATAAGATCCACCTGCTATAGTGTCCAACACCGCTTTATTCTTATCATCCTGTCCCCGATAGAACTATTCCTTCAGTGACTTATCATCTATACGGTGATTTGGGACACTTCTCAAGAACGAGGTGAATCTATCCCAAGAACTACTAACTGAATCTCCTAGTAGTGCCACAAAGTTGTTCACTTTGTCTTTGTGGTTTAGTTTCTTGGAGACCGGATAGTAGCGTGCTATGAAAACATCTCTTAGTTGGTTCCAAGTGAAAATTGAGTTGTAAGGGAGCTCAGTGAACCATATAGAAGCCTCTCCTGTCAGTGAGAGAGGAAACACTCTAAGCCCTATTACATCCAAGTCCAAGTCAGTCCTCCCTACACAGCTTTTACACACTGCCCTTACCTTAGCTATATGGGCATGTGGATCCTCAGAAGGTAGCCTTGAAAACAAACCTCTGGCAGTGAGCATTTGCATCACGCTACCAGTAACCACGGAGGTGTGGCCTAGTGGTAGAGGAGGCAAGACAAGTGGCCCATCGGAGTCAGCTATGTTGTCATAGACTCTATAGTAAGCTTGGGGCCGTGGAGCGGGCTTTGTCCCCTCTGTTGGTGTTCACCCGGAGCATCGGGTAACAACTGACCATGAACATCAACTAGAGTTGGGATGTTGTGGTTTGGATCATCATCATTAACTCCCAAGTTTCTATTCATGTTGCGTAGTGTACGCTCTAATTCGTGATTATAGGGAAACAGGGGTTCTCTTCCTCTCCGTGTATTTCGCATACAAGGAGGGTGGTTCTGCACGAATCAAAAACAATAAAACAAATTAAAATCAAGAAAATATCAACTAAAATATAGTAATAAGTTTAAGTTAATCTAAAAGCTACTTTCCCCGGCAGCGGCGCCAAAATTTGATATGCTCAAACTTACTTCTCAAATAAGAAGTAAAGCAGTCGTGTCAAGTAAATAACCCAACTAATGGGGTTGGGATCGTTCCCATGAGGAAATTACTATAGACTTAACTTCAATCTATTATTACTATTGTTAGTAAATTACTTCCTTGGAAAGCAAAAAATGATAAAAGGGGGGTTTCTATTTCTAAATAAATGAAAATAACTAGCAAAACTATAGGAGAAAACTAACAGCTTTGAATGTTGGAGTTTAATCAATTAATCAAAGTAACTAGGGTTTACGTGTTCCCCACAGGTTCATAACTTGATAATTCTAACTATAACAATTCTTTCCTAGTATCTTGCATGCAAAGTGATAAGTTATGTATTTCTAAATTATTTGTCCGACATCTAGAAAATTCACTCCCCACCTTGGTCCGGCTACGTGTGTTGCTATACTAACCCTTATCTTTACCTCATATTAAGCATCGTATTTGATATTTGACTAAGTTATTACCTCGTACCAATAATACTAGTCTATTAGATAGCATACACTAAATCTATATTGATAATTATTTTCCTATTATCTACCTTCTTGGTTCGGCAAGTAGCATTAAGGCGAGTTCTAACGTTGGCCATCCGTTAAAAAGACTTCTAAGCGAAAGAATTATCAATACATGCAAGACACTATTCTAGAATTGTTAATTTAGTTAGGTTTTACCTCATTATTCGCCTATGGTTCCCACAACCCTAGTTGTGAAGTTTAGTTACCCATAGTCATAATCACAATATTCAAATATATGGTATAAGAATTCATGTACTTAGTTCAATGAGAAAGATTAAAATTTGAAAGTTTGCTTGATTAATAAAAAAAATCATCATCAATCAATTACAAGAGTCTTAAAATATTCAAGAGTCTCACAAAAAGTCTAAAAAATAATCAAGAATCTAACAATAATCAAGGGCCTAACTAAATAATCCCGAGTCTAACCTCAAAAACGAGGTTTTTTGAACTACATATAAAAAATAAAAACCTAATTGCATAAAGACTCTATTTGCTGGAAATCTGTCAAAATGCGGCTGGATCGACGGACATCGCGACGGATCGTCGTGGTCACGACGGACCGTCATGGACTCCGTCGTCCCATACTTGATGCAATTTCTTCTGCTGCTCTTTTCATTAGCCTCGACGGCAAGTATGACGGATTGTCACAGGCACAACGGTCCGTCGAGGGTTTCCGTTCCAAAACACTTGAACTCTTGGAATATGGGTACTAAGACTACTTCTCTAAACTTCATGACGAACCTGCAACACGGACCGTCATGGATACGACGGTCTGTCACGCTTTCCGTAACCCCACACTTGGTCATACGTCCCCATCTTCCTTATGCAGCTGCACTACGCTGCCACCTACGGACCGTCACGAGCATGACGGATCGTCACAAGCTCCGTAGGTGGTCTCTTCTGCATTTCTTCGCTCCAAAACCTCCGCATTCATCTTTGGACAGATTTCCTGCAAATACGGAGATACTTATATAAAAATTGGCACAAAAAGGCTTTTGGAAACCCTAAACTTAAGGAAAAAGTATTAATAAAACGTGAAACCACGGTATATCAATGGCATTGCTAGTATTGTTTTTTATTTGAGATTTAATGTTTGCTCCAGGACGAACAAAAGTTGAAGTGTAGGGTGTTGATGTTAGGTAAAAATACATATTTTAAACCAATATTTGCCTTGCATTTATTATTTATGTTTGTCTGTTTTAAGCATAAATTTTATGGATTGTGCTAAATTATGTATATTATTTGTAGGATTAAATTGGTGGAAAAATGAAGAAATTTGAAGCTAAAAAAAAATTAAAATGGGAAATTGAAGAAGGAAATCAAGCAGACAACTTAATGGATTAAAGTGAATAAAATGATATATTTATATATCAGTGCATATTGCTGCTGCGAATTGCAAAACAATTAAGGAATAAGTTGTCAGCCTGACACATGGAATTCCTCAACGCACTAGCCAATAAATGGCGGTACAGAATCGTTAATTGAGGCGACACTACAGTTCACGCGAAAAAAAGAAAAAGGACTCCAATTCTTTTTAGTTTTGAATTCCTAATTTATTTGGATTCAATTATTTTATTTATGGTTTTCTACATTTATAAATAAGGCAAGGAAATTATTATTTAAAAAATCCTAGCAACAAGATACAAGACATAATATAAATTTTCTTCTAACTTTGAAGCTTTGTATCAGCCGTCGTGGAGGCCAGAGAATTGTGGTTTATTTTTTCTTCTCCTTTATTATTTATTTGTATTTGTGATTATAAAAGATAGTTTTGTTATTGTTCTTAACTTTTTATGATTAACACAAGCATATTTATTTTAATAATTTTTTCTTGTGTTTTGATATAATGAATAGCTAAACTACACAACTATGTTTGTGGGAATCATTAACGATTAACAAAGTATGAATAGTAATTAAGCAATTCTCAAATAGGTTATTGCATGTATTGATAATTCTCTCACTTAAAAGTCTTTTTAACGAGTGCACGTGTTCGAACTCACCTTGTTGCTACTTGTCGGACCAAGGAAGTAGTTAATTTGAAAAGAACTATCAATATAGATTTAGTGGGATACTTCTTATAGGCTAGTGTTGATTGGTGCAAAGTAATAACTAGGCCATACATCTATTATGATGCTTAATGTAAAGTAAAGGTAAGAGTTATTAAATTATACACACGTAGCCGGACCAAGGTACGGGGTGAAATTCTCTAGATCGGATCAAGCATTTGACGATATATAACTTATCACTTTTCATAGATAACACTAGGTAGAATTGCTATTACTGGGATTACCTCTTTATGAGCTTATGGGGAGCACATTCTTAGTTATTTTTGTTAATTTGGATATAAATAAATACTCATTTCAAAGGTATTTTTTTATTGTTTTTATTTTTATTTCAATTTAAACCCCCCTCCCCATTTTTATATAAAGACTATTGAATTAAATATTCGCTATTGATAATATTCTTCCATATTACCTGTATGATCGACGCCGACTCATAGTTGGGTAAATATATTGCTCACGATTGTTTATTATTTTTTTTTTCAAGAAATATATTTGAACGTTATCAATGATTGATTGATGAAATGCTTGAAAGAATGATTGTGGAATTGAATTGTATGATTTGTTGTCTCTTCCATGTGGTGAGATATTACTTGTATGAATTGATTGTGGATACCATGATGAGACATGTGATGAGTTGTTTCAGCGAGGTATTTGTTGTTAATGTTATTATGTGAAGGTCTTTGTCGTTAAGTTTTAATATGTCGAGGTCCTTGTTGGTGAGTGGTTTTATGTCGAGGTCTTTCTTAATGAGTGTTATTATATGAGGTCTTTGATGGAGAGGGTTATTCTGCCGAGGTTTTTGTTTGTGAGTGTTTTTATGTCGGTGTATTTACTTGTGAGTGTTATTATGTTGAAGTCATTGGCACTTAAATTTGCTGTGACGGTATCGTTCGTGCATCTTATATGTTTGATCGTAATGCCATTGAACAGAGGATCTTAGTGCTTGCTTGGAGAGCGCAAATCCTTATGCGGTAAATCAATGGCATTGGATTTAGTTCTTTCCTTATTTCTTACTTTCATGGGTTGGTTTTGCCTTTTACCAAACTACAGCAAAGAGCAACGTAAGCGCATCATGGACGACCTTGGCATTCATCTTGTTGTTGTTAAGAATACTTTGGAATATGTCCGACGAGTGTTATGATGCTGAGATCTTTTTTGACCAGTGTTTTTGTTTTGAGGTCTTTGACGGTGAGTCTTAAAGCTGGTGGAAAATGGTTACGGCTAATGATGATCATTGTGACTTGATTCACTTGATGCTTATGTGTGACTTATTTGTGAATTGTAGTTGAAGTTCTTGTTTAGTGTGAATAAGCTACTTGTCATTGATATTGTGTTATTTGATTTGTTTGATTGTTCAATTGTGAAGATTGAACTACGAATATTAATATTGTTGAGTTGCTAGGGCTTATTTCTATGCATGTTGTAGTTTTAGGAGTTGGTTCGCTTGAACTGTAAGGGATATTTGATTTCTAGCTAGTTGTCTTGTTTAGTAGGTTGTTTGTTAGGTACCGTCTTGTTGGTACTCACTTTTGCTTCTACATTATTGTATGTTCTAAGCGTGGACCCATGTGGTTTCTTTCTCCTTTTATTAATCTCAAGGCTCGTCAAGGACTTGAAAAGATAATTGCTCCGTATGGGGTGGGCTATCTTTTTCCTTTTCTTACACTTTGTTTTATTAGAGAAACAAAGACTGAAACTTGTACTTATTTCCTTATTTTTCACTTATGCATTTAGTGACTTATACACGTGACTGTCACGACCCAAAACCGAGCCGCGACTGGCACCCACACTTACCCTCCTATGTGAGCGAACCAACCAATCTAAACCCAAACATATTGAACAAAATACAATGCGGAAGACTTAAACTCATGAATAAAATCAATTCAATAACTTCAAAAATTCAACAACTATTATTCCCCAAAATCTGGAAGTCATCACCACAAGAACATCTATGATCAAATTACTAAACTATGATTATTCTAAGAAGCTAAAATAAATAAAAAGCTAGTCCATGCCGGAAGTTCAAGGCATTAAGAGTTGAAGAAGAAGATCCAGTCCAAGCTAGAAGCATTAGCTCACCATGAAGATCCGGTGTGACGAAGACTGGCTAGAGTTGCGGTTGAGTAGAAGACGACGGCACGTTTGCTGCACTCCACATATAACAAAGAAAGAACATACAAGTAGGGGGTCAGTACAAACACTAGTACTGAGTAAGTATCATCGGCCAACTCAAAATAGAAAACAATATATATCAAGTAATATTATAAAATCAACTACAATACTCAACATGTAGCAACGACAAGTACTATCATCATTAATAAATACCGCCAAGTTCACACATGAGGACTCAAGCCTCAATACCATACTCATTTGGGAATTAGGTTCATTAGATTGAGTATCTTAACATCTTTCAAGATTCATTATCTTTATTTCTCTTGTGTCGGTACGTGACACTCCGCTCCCTCATTATCTTTATTTCTCATGTGTCGGTACGTGACACTCCGCTCCCCTACTACTATGTGTCGGAACATGACACTCCGATCCCCCTAATTCTACGTGTCGGTTCGTGACACCCGATCCCCTAAATCTACGTGTCGGTTCATGACACCCGATCCCCTAAATCTACGTGTCGGTTCGTGACACCCGATCCCCTAAATCTACGTGTCGGTTCGTGACACCCGATCCCTTAATTCTATGTGTCGGAACGTGACACTCCGATCCCCTAATCTCATTCTATCAACTCATCAAGCCTTCTCTTATACCAAGGCATCATCATTAACAAAGAGATTAGGGTTTTTCAAGATTTGGGATTCAATAGCTTCATCATGCTTATTTTATCACAATTATATAGTCACATTCATGCAAGCATACAATTAAGCATATAGAAGATGAGATAATATTACCAACACATATCATTCGCTATTAAGAGTCTACTACGAATAGCATAAAACCATAACCTACCTCCACCGAAGATTAGTGATCAAGAAAGCAAATTCCCCAAAGCTTTGTTTCCTCTTCGTTTCTCTTTATCGTTCGATTCTCCCCCTCTCTCTTTGTTCTTTCTATTTTTCTTATTCAAACCCTCTTTCTTTTACCCTAATTAGCATATAATTAAGTATAAAAGATGGCAATAGTGATCCACTAATTAACTCAAGGTTACCTCTTTTAACCCCCTAGTAATTAGACTTATTAACATTAACCAACTAACTTTATAATTAAAGCAGGAATAGTCCAAAACGCCCCTTAAAACACTTAATAGAAATCCGACCCAGACTGGGATTACGCAACCTGTGATGGCCCGTCGTGCCTGCGATGGTCTGTCCTGCAGGTCCGTCACAGAGTTCAGAGACTCAATTTCCACTAAAGAATCTGTGACGGCCCGTCACGCCTGTGACGGTCCGTCCTTACATCCCGTCATGAAGTTCAGAGAGTCGATTTCAGTACCCAAATTTCAGAATTCTAAGTGTTCTAGAACGAGACCCCCTCGACGGTCCGTCGTGCCCATGACGGTCCGTCGTGGGGTCCGTCGCCTCTGCTAATTTTTCCAGAAATAAAATATGCTTCTCAAAACGACTAAACAGGTCGTTACAATAGATACCAATTTACCCATCGTTCGTCTTCGAACGATCACAAGAAAAGAAACAAGGGCGAAAAGGAGTACCTGAATCTGTAAACAGATGTGGGTATATTTCTTGCATATCAGCCTCCTTCTCCCAAGTGGCTTCTTCAACCGGTCGATTCTTCCATTGAACCATGATGGATGCAATCTCCCTCGACCTCAACTTGCGGACTTCTCTAGCTAAAATAGCAACAGGCTCCTCCTCATAAGACAAATTCTCATCAAGCAAAACCGAATCCCAACGGATAATGTAGTTTCCATCCCCATGGTATCTTTTCAACATAGACACATGAAATACCGGATGCACTCCGGACAGCCCTTGAGGCAAGGCTAATTCGTAAGCCACCTCCCGTACTCGCTTAAGTACTTCAAAGGGTCCAATATACCTTGGACTAAGCTTACCTCTTTTACCAAACCGCATCACCCCTTTCATGGGTGAAACCTTCAACAAGACTTGTTCACCCTCCATGAACTCCAAGTCTCTAACCTTTCGATCCCCATATTCCTTTTGCCTACTTTGAGCCGCTAAAAGCTTTTCTTGAATAGATTTCACCTTCTCTATTGAATCCCTCAATAGATCAGTACCCCAAGGTCTAACCTCAAATGCATCAAACCAACCAATGGGAGACCTACATCTTCTCCCATACAGTGCTTCAAATGGAGCCATATCAATACTTGAGTGATAGCTATTATTGTATGAAAACTCCGCTAAGGGTAAGAAGCTATCCCAATGGCCACCAAATTCTATCACACAAGCACGAAGCATATCCTCCAACACTTGAATCGTTCGTTCAGACTGACCATCGGTCTGAGGATGGAACGCAGTACTAAGGTCCAACCTAGTACCCAACTCCGCATGCAATGTTTTCCAAAACTTAGAAGTAAACTGCGTACCTCTATCTGATATGATGGAGAGTGGAACCCCATGCTATCGAACCACTTCCGAGATGTAATGTTTGGCTAACTTCTCTGCATTGTAAGTCACCTTGACCGGAATGAAGTGAGCAGACTTAGTTAACCTATCAACAATCACCCAATTGGAGTCATACTTACCCATTGTCTTTGGAAGGCCAACCACGAAATCCATTGCAATTCTTTCCCACTTCCATTCAGGAATGGGCATTCTCTGAAGTGTTCCTCCGGGCCTCTGGTGTTCATACTTTACTTGTTGACAATTTGGACATTTTAGCAACAAAATCAACAATGTCGCGCTTCATTCTACTAAACCAAAAGTGTTGCTTTAGGTCACGATACATCTTTGTTGCACCCGGATGTATAGAATACCTTGAACTATGAGCCTCTGTAAGAATAGTGTGGATCAAATCATCAACGCGGGGTACACATACCCTTCCCTTAATTCTCAAAACACCTTCCTCATCGATTTGTGCTTCCTTAGCCTCTCCTCACAACACTTTATCTCTGATCCGGATCAATTTCTCATCATTAAACTGCTTTCCCTTAATCTTGTCAAGGAAGGAAGATCTTGACTCCACGCAAGCCAAAAATCCTCCCTTCTCATTTACCTCTAAGCTCATAAAGTCATTAGACAGAATCTGAACTTCTCTAGCCAATGGGCGTCTAGAAACTTGCAAATGAGCTAGACTTCCCATGCTTCCGGCCTTTCTACTTAAAGCATCTGCCACGACATTAGCTTTTCCCGGATGATACAAGATTGTGATATCGTAGTCCTTCAGTAGTTCCATCCATCTCCTCTGTCTCAACTTCAAATCCTTCTGAGTAAAAACATATTGTAGGCTACGATGATCCGTATAGACTTCACACTTAACCCCATATAGATAGTGCCTCCATTGCTTTAACGCAAACACTACCGCGGCCAATTCCAAATCATGAGTTGGATAGTTATGTTCATGCACTTTTAATTGTCTTGAAGCATAAGCAATCACATTCTTCTCTTGCATTAGCACTGCACCCAAACCAGAATAGGATGCATCACAATAAACAATGAAGTTCTTACCTTCCACTGGCAAGGTGAGAATGGGTGCAGTAGTCAACAAAGTTTTGAGCTTCTGAAAGCTTTCTTCGCACTCATCCGACCAAACAAATGGGACATTTTGCTTAGTCAAGCTTGTCAGTTGGGAAGCAATAGAAGAGAACCCCTTAACAAATCGGCGGTAATAGCTAGCTAAACCAACAAAGCTCCTTATCTCTGTAACATTTGTAGGTCTCTTCCAATTCTTCACTGCTTCAATCTTAGATGGATCCACCATCTGTAACGACCTGTTTAGTCATTTGAGCAGCAGATTGAATTACGGGGAAAACTGGCTGAGACGACGTGTGTCCCGACGGACCGTCGTGGTCACGACGGCCCGTCGAGGAGGTGTCATCCCATGACACTTAGAATTCTTCAAATTGGATATTAAAATCGACTCTCTGTAAATTGTGACGGACCTGCAGGACGTGCCGTCACATACACGACGAACCGTCGTGAGTTCCGTTGCAAAACACTTCAACTTTTGAGAAATTTGGTGCAAGAAACGGGTTTCTGACCGTCATGACGGAGGTGCAGGACGGACCGTCACAGGGGTGACGGGCCGTCACAGACCACCTGGAAGTTGGGAGGTTGCGACGGCCATCGTGACGGACCGTCGCAGGCACGACGGCCCGTCACAGGCTGCGCAATCCCAGGCAGTTTAGGATTTCTCCACACGTTTTAAGGGTCGTTTTTGACTATTCTTTCCTTAATTATAAAGATTGAGGGTTAACATTAATAAGTCTAATTACTTAGGGTTAAAAGGGGTAACCTTAAGTGAATTAGTGGGGTTTATTGTCCTTTTTCACACTTAATTATATGATTAATTAGGGTAAAAAAAAGAGGGTTTGAACATAAGAAAACAAAAGAGAAAGAACAAGAAAGAGAGAGAGGGCAGTCGATCAAAGGGGAGAAAACAAGCTTGGGAATTTCTTGTTGATTTCAATTCTTCGGTGGAGGTAGGTTATGGTTTATGTTACGATATTCGTAGTGAACTCTTAATAGTGAATGTTATGTGTTGATAGTATTGTAAACCCTGCTATGTGCTTAAATTGTATGCTTGCATGATTATGATTACGAAATTGTGATGAATTAACAAAGCATGATGAAGCTATTGAATCCCAAATCTTGAAAGAACCCTAATTCGCTTGATATATTATATAATGATAATGAGGATGCCTTAGTATAAAAGAAGGCTTGATGAATTAGGGGATCGGGTGCCACGTTCCGGTACCAGGATAGAATGAATATGAGGATCGGGTGCCACGTTCCGGTACCAGGATAGAATGAATATGAGGATCGGAGTGTCACGTTCCGACACCAGGATAGAATATGAGGATCGGGTGCCACGTTCCGGTACCAGGATAGAATGAATATGAGGATCGGAGTGTCACGTTCCGACACCAGGATAGAATATGAGGATCGGGTGCCACGTTCCGGTACCAGGATAGTACATGAGGATCGGAGTGCCACGTTCCGGCACCAGGATAGAAATAGAGGAGCGGAGTGTCACGTACCGACACCAGGAAGAAAGATAATGAATCTTGAAAGATAATGAATATACTCAATCTAATGAACTTAATTCCCAAATGAGTATGGTATTGAGGCTTGAGTCCTCATGTGTGAACTTGACGGAAATTGTTAATGATAAAGTAATTGCTGTTGCTACATGTTGAGTATTGTAGTTAATTTACATTATTATTGATATATATTGTTCCCTATTTTGAGTTAGCCGATGATATCTACTCAGTACGTGTGGTTGTACTGACCCCTACTTTTATGTTTTCCCTTTTGTTAATTGTGTTATGCAGCAACGTTCCGTCAACTTCAACACAACAGTAATTCGGGCCAGATTTCATCATACCGGATCTCAGGGTGAGCTAACGCTTCTAGCTTGGACTGGATCTTCCTCTATAAGTCTTGATGCCTTGACTTCCGGCATGGACTAGTTTCTTATGTATTTTTAGCTTCTTAGACATTCTTAGATAGTTTAGTTTAGTAATTTGATCATAGATGTTCTTGTGATGATGACTTCCAGATTTTGGGAATATTAATAATAGTTGAGTTGTTTTATTTATGAGTTTAAGTCTTCCGCATTATTTTCTGTTGATATTATACTGAAATGTTAAGGTTTAGATGGGTTGGTTCGCTCACATAGGAGGGTAAATGTGGGTGCCAGTCGCGTCCCCGAATTGGGTCGTGACAGACTTGGTATCAGAGCATTAGGTTCATTGGTCTCATCACACAAAGAATAGGTCTATAGAGTCTTAAGGAACGGTAGGGGGACGCCTTTACTTTTCCTTGAGAGGCTATAAGACTTTAGGAAAATTCCATTCTTTCATTCTTCTTTCGTGCTACTACTTGAGTCCAATTGGTATCTAGGTGATACAAATTGGTATCTGACCATCTTCACTCTATTTTGCAGATGGTTAGAACTAGAGCAACGACCGCACCAGCAGCGACAACGGAAAGACATGAAACTACTGAGCCAGCCACTGGGGCTGTGGCTCGAGGAGGAACAGCGGCAAGAGGCCGTGGAAGAGGTTGTGGGAGGACGTCCTCTAGAGGGAGAGGACGAGTCCCTAGCCCATCTGATACTAGGGCAGTGACTCCTCCACCGACCGAGGATGTGGTAAGAGAGGGTGAGGAAGGGGAGAATGAACAAGGGCAGAATGAGGAAATGCTACCCCAACCTACCCCAGAGATGATCAACCAAGTACTGGCTTATCTTAGCGGGTTGTCTGACCAGGGACAGGCTCCTCCAGTGGTTTCTGCACCAACACCTCCGGTTTCAGAGATACGACATGCGGCTACTATGGCTCCCCGCATGGATGCAACATTGGGAATAGGCACATTTCCACGTCTGACTACTGGGCCTATTATGACAAACGATCAACATGAACTTTTTAGTAAGTTCTTGAAATTGAAACCTCCAGTCTTCAAGGGTGCAGAATCTGAGGATGCTTATGATTTTCTGGTTGATTGTCGTGAGCTACTACACAAGATGGGGATAGTAGAACGGTTTGGCGTTGAGTTCGTTAGCTATCAGTTCCAAGGGAACGCCAAAATGTGGTGGCGTTCACATGTGGAGTGTCAACCAACAGAGGCACCACCAATGACTTGGGAATCATTCTCTACCCTGTTTATGGAGAAATATATCCCAAGGACTTTGAGAGATAGAAAGAGGGATGAGTTCTTGAGTCTGGAGCAAGGTAGAATGACGGTTAATGCATACGAGGCTAAATTTCGCGCACTATCCAGATACGCCACCCAACTCTGTTTCAGTCCACAAGAACGGATCCGCCGTTTTGTGAAGGGGTTGAGGTCAGAATTGCGGATTTCAGCCTTACAGATAGCGGCAACAGCAACATCCTTCCAAGAGGTGGTAGACTTTGTGATAGAGGTGGAAGGAGTGAAACCGGATGACTTCACCACAACGTCTACATCAAAGAGGTTTCGAAGGGGAGGTGAGTTTAATGGTTCTCACTCTAGAGGACAGAGCTCCGGAGGTTACGCAAGTCGACCAATTTAGTCTTCACTACAGACTGTAGTTGGGGCTCCACCTCAGAACGGTCAACACTTCTCTGAGAGGCCGATGCGTGAACCCAGAGAATGTTATGGATGTGGAGAGATTGGACACATTAAGAGGTATTGTCCAAACCAGAGTTACAGAACCCCATTGGCTAGAGGTAGGGGTGGTAATGGTAGAGGTCGTTATTCTGGAGGGCGTGGTGGCCGAGGTAATGGTGGTCACCAGAACGGCAGAGATGAAGGGCAAAACGAGCCACTACTACACAACATGGTAGGGGCAACGGACAGACAAATAATGGGGCTCATTGCTACGCTTTCCCTGGGAGATCTGAAGCGGAGGCGTCTGATGCTGTTATCACAGGTAATCTTTTGGTTTGTTATTGCATGGCATCTGTATTATTTGACCCTGGCTCCACATTTTCTTATGTATCTTCCTCATTTGCTAATGGTCTGAATTTACATTGTGAATTGCTTGACACGCCTATTTGTGTTTCTACTCCGGTGGGTGAGTCTGTGATAGTCGAAAAAGTGTATAGGTCTTGTTTGGTGAATTTTGTGGGGAGCAACACTTACGTAGATTTGGTCATCTTAGAAATGGGTGACTTTGAGAATTTAGCGTAAAGCTTTTTCTCCCTCAATATTTCCAATACCATTCTCAAGTGCTCCTCATGTTCCTCCTTGATCTTTGAGTATACCAATATATCATCAATGAACACGATGACAAAAAGATCCAGATATGGCTTAAAAATCCCATTCATCAAGCTCATGAAAGCAGCAGGGGCATTCGTAAGCCCAAAAGACATTACTAAGAACTCATAATGCCCATATCTGGTCCGAAAAGCAGTCTTGGGCACATCCGTTGCCCGTATTTTCAATTGATGATAACCAGATCTCAAATCAATCTTAGAGAAGACACAAGCACCTTGTAACTGATCGAACAAGTCATCAATGCGAGGAAGAGGATACTTGTTCTTAATAGTTACCTTATTCAGTTGTCTATAGTGTATGCACATCCGAAAACTCCAATCCTTCTTCTTCACAAATAACATCGGAGCACCCCAAGGAGATGCACTTGGTCTAATGAAGCCTTTGCTCAACAACTCTTGAAGTTGGGCCTTTAACTCTCTTAATTCCGCGGGAGCCATTCTATAAGGGGGTATAGAAATGGGGCGAGTACCCGGTTCCAAATCAATGCCAAAGTCAATATCCCTATCCGGTGGCATACCAGGAAGATCTGCAGGGAACACATCCAAAAACTCACGTACTACCGAAACCGACTCAATTGGAGGTACTTGGGTAGTGTCATCCCTGAGATGTGCCAAGAAAGCTAAACACCCTTTACTAACCATTCTCTTAGCACGAAGAAAGGAGATGATACGAACCGAAGTGGAAGTGTAGTCGCCCTCCCACACTAACGGATCTGTCCCAGGCTTGGCTAACGTCACAGTTTTAGCATTACAATCCAAGATTGCAAAATTTGGAGAAGACAAGTCATACCCAGAATTACATCGAAGTCAACCATTTCTAGGATAACCAAATCTACATAAGTGTTGCTTCCCACAAAAGTCACCAAACAAGACCTATATACTTTTTAAACTATCACAGACTCACCCACCGAAGTAGAAACACGAATAGGCATATCAAGCAATTCACAAGGTAAATTAAGACCAATAGCAAATGAAGAAGATACATATGAAAATGTGGAGCCAGGATCAAATAATACAGAAGCCATGCAATCACAAACCAAAAGATTACCTGTGATGACAGCATCAGATGTCTTCGCTTCAGACCGCCCAGGGAAAGCGTAACAATGGGCCCCATTACTTGTCTGTCTGTTGCCCCTACCATGTTGTGTTGTAGTGGCTCCAGTTTGCCCATCACCCCGGCCGTTTTGGTGACCACCATTACCTCGACCACCACGTCCTCCAGAATAACGGCCTCTACCATGACCACCTCTACCTCTAGCTATTGGGGGTCTATAACTCTGTTTTGGACAATTCCTCCTAATATGTCCAGTCTCCCCACATCCATAACACTCTCTAGAGTCAAGCATAGGTCTCTCAGAGAAGTGTTGACCGGTCTGAGGTGGACCCCCAACTACAGTTTGTAGTGAAGACTGAATTGGTCGGACTGAGTAACCTCCGGAACCCTGTCCTCTAGAGTAAGAACCATTAAACTCACCTACCTTTAGAAACCTTTTTGATGTCGATGCCATGGTGAAGTCATCTGGCTTCACTCCTTCCTCCTCTATCACAAAGTCTACCACTTCTTGAAAGGATTTTGCCGTAGCCGCTACCTGTAAGAATGAAATCCGCAATTCTGACCTCAACCTCTTCACAAAACGGCGAATCCGCTCTTGTGGACTGAAACAAAGTTGGGTGGCATGCCTGGATAATGCACGAAACTTAGCCTCATATGCAGTAACCGACATCCTACCTTGCTCTAGGCTCAAGAACTTATCCCTCTTCCTATCCCTCAAAGTCTGGGGGATATACTTCTCCATAAACAAGCTAGAGAGTGATGCCCAAGTCATAGGTGGTGCCTCTGTTGGTTGACACTCAACATGTGACCGCCACCACATTTAGGCGTTTCATTGAAACTGATAACTCACAAACTCAACACCAAACCGTTCTACTATACCCATCTTATGTAGTAGCTCATGACAATCAACAAGAAAATCGTAAGCATCCTCAGATTCAGCACCCTTGAAGACTGGAGGTTTCAATTTCAAGAACTTACTGAAAATTTCATTCTGATCATTTGTCATTATAGGCCCTGTAGTCAGACGAGGAAATGTGCCTATTTCCAATGAGGCATCCATGCGGGGAGCCACAGTAGCTGCATGTTGTACCTCCGGAACCTGAGGTGCTGGTGCAGAAAACACTGGAGGTGTCTGGCCCTGATCAGATAACCCGCTATGATAAGCAAGAACCTGATTAATCATCTCTGGGGTAGGTTGGGGTGGCAATTCCTCATTCTGCACTTGCTCATTCTCCCCTTCCTCACCCTCTCTTACCACTTCCTCAGTTGGTGGAGGAGTCACCGCCCTAGTACCAGATGGGCTATGTGCTTGTCCTCTTCCTCTAGAGGACATCCTCCCACGACCTCTTCCACGGCCTCTTGCCACTGTTCCTCTCCGAGCTACAGCCCCAGTGGTTGGCTTAGACGTTTCCAGTCTTGCCGGTGTTGGTGTTGGTGCAGTCATTGCTCTAGTTCTAACCATCTGCGAAATAGAGTGAAGATGGTCAGATACCAATTTGTATCATCTAGATACCAATTGGATCCAAGTAATAGCATGAAAGAAAGAAAGAAAGAATGGAATTTTCCTAATGTCTTATAGCCTCTCAAAGAAAAGTAAAGGCGTCCCCCTACCGTTCCTTAAGACTCTACTAGACTCGTTCTTGTGTGATGAGACCAACGAACCTAATGCTCTGATACCAAGTTTGTCACGACCCAAAACCGAGCCGCGACTGGCACCCACACTTACCCTCCTATGTGAGCGAACCAACCAATCTAAACCCAAACATATTGAACAAAATACAATGCGGAAGACTTAAACTCATTAATAAAATCAATTCAATAACTTCAAAAATTCAACAACTATTATTCCCCAAAATCTGGAAGTCATCACCACAAGAACATCTATGATCAAATTACTAAACTAAGAGTATTCTAAGAAGCTAAAATAAATAAAAAGCTAGTCCATGCCGGAAGTTCAAGGCATCAAGACTTGAAGAAGAAGATCCAGTCCAAGCTAGAAGAATTAGCTCACCATGAAGATCCGGTGTGACGAAGACTGGCTAGAGTTGCGGTTGAGTTGAAGACGACGGCACGTTTGCTGCACTCCACATATAACAAAGAAAGAACATACAAGTAGGGGGTCGGTACAAACACGAGAACTGAGTAAGTATCATCGGCCAACTCAAAATAGAAAACAATATATATCAAGTAATATTATAAAATCAACTACAATACTCAACATGTAGCAACGACAAGTACTATTATCATTAATAAATACTGCCAAGTTCACACATGAGGACTCAAGCCTCAATACCATGCTCATTTGGGAATTAGGTTCATTAGATTGAGTATATTAACATCTTTCAAGATTCATTATCTTTATTTCTCTTGTGTCGGTACATGACACTCCGCTCCCTCATTATCTTTATTCCTCATGTGTCGGTACGTGACACTCTGCTCCCCTACTACTATGTGTCGGAACGTGACACTCCGATCCCCCTAATTCTACGTGTCAGTTCGTGACACCCGATCCCCTAAATCTACGTGTCGGTTCGTGACACCCGATCCCCTAAATCTACGTGTCAGTTCGTGACACCCGATCCCCTAAATCTACGTGTCGGTTCGTGACACCCGATCCCTTAATTCTATGTGTCGGAACGTGACACTCCGATCCCCTAATCTCATTCTATCAACTCATCAAGCCTTCTCTTATACCAAGGCATCATCATTAACAAAGAGATTAGGGTTTTTCAAGATTTGGGATTCAATAGCTTCATCATGCTTATTTTATCACAATTATATAGTCACATTCATGCAAGTATACAATTAAGCATATAGAAGATGAGATAATATTACCAACACATATCATTCACTATTAAGAGTCTACTACGAATAGCATAAAACCATAACCTACCTCCACCGAAGATTAGTGATCAAGCAAGCAAATTCCCCAAAGCTTTGTTTCCTCTTCGTTTCTCTTTCTCGTTCGATTCTCCCCCTCTCTCTTTGTTCTTTCTATTTTTCTTATTCAAACCCTCTTTCTTTTACCCTAATTAGCATATAATTAAGTATAAAAGATGGCAATAGTGATCCACTAATTAACTCAAGGTTACCTCTTTTAACCCCCAAATAATTAGACTTATTAACATTAACCCACTAACTTTATAATTAAAGCAGGAATAGTCCAAAACGCCCCTTAAAACTCTTAATAGAAATCCGACCCAGTTCATCCTGCCATCCCGTCACGAAGTTCAGAGAGTCGATTTCAGTACCCAAATTTCAAAATTCTAAGTGTTCTGGAATGAGACCCCCTCGACGGTCCGTCGTGGGGTCCGTCGCCTCAGCTAATTTTTCCAGAAATAAAATCTGCTGCTCAAAACGACTAAACAGGTCGTTACAGTGACAAACAGATTTTGTGAGTTTTGATAGAATATTAAGTTGTACTGTTTTGGGCTTTTCTTTCATTTTTGTTAGATTAAGACTAACTTGTGTTGGTGGGAAGAAAAGATGTTATCATATCAATTTTTTGATCGTGTAAATTGGGTATCTAAATTAGTGTTGTAAAAATTTGTGGACTTCTCCACCCATTTTTTATTTTAAATGAATTGAAATTATTTGCTTGGTAATTCTCTAATTAAACTCTTAACGACATACCATTCCTTGTGGGATTAAACCACAACTTTAGTTGGGTGTTTTATTTAAGAAGACCGCTCACTCTTTTAATAAGTTTTGAGCAGTGATTGAGCGTTATCAATGATGAAAAATTATTTTTTTAAAAAATATGTTAATAAATGACTATAATAATTAATATATAAGGGTAAATTAGGAACTTATTTTTACTAAATTATCTCTTGATTTTTTTAAAAAAAATGGACAACCAAATATGGATATTTATTTTAAGTATAAGAGAGAGGTAAAAGTGGACGAAATCAGTACAACTTATTACAAGTGATCTTGCAATTTTGAGTTCTTATCAAAAAAATATGTTCAACTTTTGGCGGTAAACTTGTGGGAGTTTCAACAAAACCCACTATCAATACATTTTGTGACATTTAGTTTTAAACCGTGGTAAAAATCTTTTTGAACCGATTTTTATCATGGAGTTTAGAAAATTGCCTCAATTTACTATAGTTTGTGAAAATTACCAAACTCCAAAATTTGTTAAAGTTACTTTTAGAAATATCTATATAGATACTAAACCTACAATCATATTAATTTTTACTTGTATTTAAACTTTATTTAAACTCTTTCATTACTAGTTACCTTTTTCAGAATAAACTTTTAATTTATAGTTGCTACTAGTTAATAGAAAATATGGATAATAATAATTATAATACTAAAATATTGTTCTATATATGCACAAAATAATGTTCTCATTTTTCATTCACATTTTAGACTTACCCTTTCCCCTCTAAAACATTAAAAATAGCCAAACATCAAAGCTTTCCCCCTAAAACTTCAAACCCAATCAGTACCCCCATATCTATTTCGCCTTAGTACATTCCTTTGGCCACCCTCCTCTTTCCCTTCTGCATCCTATTTTTTGTGTGATTTTTTCTAAAGAGTTTATTTTTATTATAGGTTTTGCAAAATAGAATGAATGGTATATTTTCTTTGTTAAGTGGGTTTAATGAGTCATACTAGAATTTTATATATTATTTTAAATTTGTATTTAATCTATAGGCATTTCATAATTTACAAGTTGTTGAATCTAATGCATCAATACCTTACAATTGTCAGGATTCATGGAAATTCTCATCATACCATGAAATTATTCATACTCGATTTTTAATTGAATTCTCATAAGGCATAGCTTGATTTTTTTCTTTATTAAGAACTATGGATTATTATTCGTGATTGAATTTAAGTAGTGAAATTATAGGAAATTTTTAGAGGAATGTTTGTAAACAAATTGCTTTACCAAAAGAGCTAAACTTATAAATTAAGAGAATTGATAAATACTTGAATCAACATATTAAATAAAATGAGTATAGTTATATTATATTATAAAATCTAAATCCAGTTTGCGTTCATGTACAAAAAATGATTAGTTCGTTATTATTCTAACGAGTGTGAATGGAAGAACATTAATGTATTTTTTTAATCCATTATCTTAGAATATTTTGTCAAAAAGCAAAATTTTATATGAAATTGCTTTTGACGTGAATAGAATTTTAATTTTTTATCATCAAGATGTATGAAAACATATGTGTATAATATATTTTTATCTAATTATATATGAGATTTTCTTGTTTTAGACTGCTACGAGGATTGAGCTTTCTTCACCTTGAAAGAAGATTGAATGACAATAACTCAAATCACCAAACAGATCTTATAGAATATTTCTATGTTTATTTGATGTGAATATTAAAGGATTGACAATTGTAATATTCAAGTTACTATATACAATTTGTATTATTTTAATTTGAACTTGTGAAGCATATTAGTGTGAATTTGTTTAGTTAAGTTAATTTTGCATTAAGTGCATTATTTAGTATAATCATGATTCATATTATTCTAAACGCTTGGTTCATGAGGACCCTGAGTTGTCTGAACTTGTCCCCATATTGGTGCTTAATACTAGTCCCAATAATATAACCCATGCTCATATGTTTAAAAGTTTTTTCACATCCTCAAACTTTGACAATATTACTGAAAAGGTTTTCTTAAAAGAGATTATACTCAAAACTCCTCACTAACACATTTGGAAATTGATGTTTCCTCTCATTTTAAATGTAAAAGAATTTACTCTTGGGAATGCTAAGTTCCCAAATATTTATTTTGAAAAATAAAACGCAATTCTAGTCATCCTCAATTTCAAGTACTCATGTCCTAAAACAAGTTGCAAAAGTTTTTAAAAAGACTTCTCAAAATGACTCAGAAGGTTCTTTCAAACATGACTCTAAATCTTTTCATGAAGTTGAAATGTGAATTAAAGAGTTATGATTCATGATATATATTATCTTTCGATGATTAATAAAGGTTTAAATAGTTAGGATTAAGAAAGGAATGAAAGCTTGACTGAAAGTAAGAAGTACGAATCGAAGGATGAAAGAGAAAGTGCGCTGACGCTCTTGGGTAATCCCTAGTGCGACATGCCATCCCTCTACTTACTTAGGCTAGTTATTGGTGCACTGCAGGTGTAGGGTGCATTTGGGGTGCGCCTCCCAACTCATTCCTATAATGTTTCAACAATGTTTTCTTCTCGATTTTTTTGCCCTAATTTGCCACGAATTGATTAATTTCTCTCAAACTCACTTAGATTCTAATACCAAACATAGGTAAAAAAAATCTACTCAAAAACAACTCTGTAACTCATAACATTCTCCTCAAGAACTCATCAAATCTCACTATTAAAGATTTAAGAACGAAATTTCAAGAACCTCAAAACATGGATTATCATGGATGAAATTAACTCAAGAAACACATGATTGGCGTGAGGGAGAATGAACCCATCACATAAAGCTTACATACCTTGTAAGGATAAAATCCTTGGAAAAATTCCTCAAAGATCGCATGAACATTGAACGAACACTTAAGCTTCTCCTTTCTTTGTATTCTAAAACATCACTCTAAAACTAAAAGCATGTTTAGCAATTTTAAAAAATTATCTAAGTCAGTTTAGACCCCTAAAGTATTACTAAAAACGAGTTATGCTAGTGGGGGCAAGGAAAAGACCAAAATAAACCTTTTTAATTC
Organism: Solanum peruvianum; assembly: GCA_027705065.1. Lineage (NCBI taxonomy): Eukaryota > Viridiplantae > Streptophyta > Magnoliopsida > Solanales > Solanaceae > Solanum > Solanum peruvianum. The sequence goes on from JAKWJD010001759.1 coordinate 23,663,593, forward strand.
GGACGAACATTCCTTAATCGAATAGGTTGAACTGAAACAGACTAATCTCACTTATCCATACTCGGAATTCATCAAACTAAGAGGCATTGGAAAGGGGATTCAAAGATATTTCATTTGATAGCTTATAGGCCACGTAACTCATGTCATATCAACTGTTATGGTTGTTTGGAGTTGATCTAAAACTCACAATTGAAAACTAACTTGCACAAATATAAAATTAGTTCTTTCCAATTTAGTTTTTTCTAACAATAGTTCTTTCTAAGACTGAAATGTTACAATATCCCCCCCCCCTTGGGAAAATTTGTCCTCAAATGAGATCACTCTAAAAACACTAAGGGTGGCAACATCTAAAACCCAGCTCAAACACCCTACATTCAAATTTACACAAAAATAGCATATTAAATTTAAAAGTTGTTTTTACGAAAAGTCATTTTGTTTGTATTTTTACAAAAGTAAATTTATGTGGGTATGTCTTATTCATATATTCCTCATCCTCCTAAGTAGCTTCTTCAACAACTGATTCATTCATAAGACCTTGACTGATGCGACCTACTTGGTTCTCAACTTGCAAAGTCGATGATCAACTATCTCACCAGGTATCTCTCATAAGATAGCATGTCCTTCATACCAACATTATAAGTAGGTATAATAAGTGAAGGATATCTCATACACTTCTTCAACATTGAAAATATCGAATATCGGATGAACTGATGCTAACTCTAATGGTAGCTCCAAATCATATGCTACATTGTCAATCCTCTCGAATATCCCGTAAGGACCAATATATCGGAGACTAAGATTACCCTTATTTACAAAACTCATAACAGCCTTCATGGGTCAAAACATCCAATTAACTCAATCGTCCACCTCAAACTCAAAGTCTTTTTTCCTTACATCGATATAGGATTTCTGATGACTTTGCGTTGTTTTCAACCTATTTTAAATGATCTCAACTTTCCCCATATCTTGATGAACCATGTTTGGTCCTATTGACCATGTTTCGCGAACTTCAAACCATCAAATAGGATATCTAAATCTTCTCCCATAAAGAGCATCATAAGGAGCCATTTGGATGCTAGATTGATAACTGTTGTTTTAAGTAAACTCAATCAGAGGTAAGTGATCATACCAATAACCCTTGAAATCGATCAGACATGCACTCAACATATCCTCTTGAGTATTAATTATGTGCTCTTCTTGACCATCAGTCTAGGGATTAAAAGCAAAACTCAAATTTACCTTCAAACCCAAATCTTTCGAAAATATTTCCATATTATGCGGTGAATTTCCACCTCTATCTAAAGTGATGGACACCCGAACTCCATGAAGTCTGAATACCTCTTGGATAGATAATATGGTATAATAATATGTTGAATAGGTAGTCTTTATCGGTAAAAAATGGGCTGATTTAGTCATTTCATCTATAATCACCCAAATCAAAAATCATGTTGTGTAACGTTACAACGCTTAATGAAATCCACATTGATTATCTCGCATTTCTATTCTAGGAGATATATGTTCTAAGCCATACAACTGGGCCTCAAGTGCTCTACCTTGACTTGTTGGCAATATGGGATTTTAACAACAAACTTTAATATACCTCTTCATACTACTCCACCAATTGACTCCTCTTAAGTCACGATACATCTTCGTGGAACCAGGATGTATAGAATATCTGGAGCTATGTACTTCCTCATAATCCTCTATTAGAGATCATCCATCCTAGGTACACACAATCTACCTTGATACTCAATACACCAATTCACCATTGTTCAAAAGACATCCCTTTCTTCTTATGAGCATTTCCTTAAATTCAAGGAAAACAAGATCTTGGTCTTGTTTCTCATTCACTTCACATTTAGCCCGGTTGATCATTACCAGTACTTCTCCTTCAGTGGAATCCATCAACTGGACTCCTAATCGTGAAAGTTTGTGCACTTCTTTGGCTAAATATTTCTTGCCTTCCTTACCATGAGTAGTGTTACCCATACACAATCTGCTCAAAGCATCATCAACAACATTAGTCTTACCTAGGTGTTAGAAAATACTCATATCATATTTCTTAAGTAACTCCAACCACCTCCTCAATCTGATATAAAACTTTTCTAACTAAAAACATATGAAATACTCTTTTTATAGGTGAACATATTAACATGGACACCATTGAGATAGTGGCACCATACTTTTGAAGCAAACACCACATCAACATACTTTAGATCATGTGTTAGGTAATTTTTCTTTTGAATGTTAGGTTTTCTGGAGGCATAGGCTCTAACCTTGCCATTTTGCATCAATACACAACCCATAACAACTCTTGATGCATCAGCATACATAACAAAGCCGTGTGCATTTTCCGGTAAGGTCAACACTTGTATAGTAGTGAGTCGTGTTTTCAATTCCTAAAAGTGTTTCTAACAAGTTTCTGACCATTGAAACTTTAATGTCAATGGGGGTGAAATATATGAAAAGCCCTCAATAAACCTCTTATTATGACCAACCAATCCAATGACACTCCTAATATAGTTGGAGATGTGGGACTAGGAAAATTTTGCACTGCCTCAATCTTCTGAATGTCAACTCAAATCCCTTCACCTCAAACAGTATGGCCTAAGAACGCCACTGACTCAATCCAAAACTCAGACTTGGAAATTTTGTCATAAAACTTCTTATCCTTTAGTGTTTGAATAACTAACATGATAAAAGTAGCATGATCCTTCTCATTCCTCGATTAATTTAGAATGTCATCAATGAATATGATAACAAACATATTAATATAAGGCTAATAAAAACAATGTTCATCAGGTCCATGAACACTAAAGGAGCATTACTCAAACCAAAAGACAAAACTAGAAACTCATAATGACCATAACGGGTCTTGAATGATTTCTTCGGGATGTCACTTACTCTTGCTCTCATTGATGATAGCCAGATCTGAAGTGTCTATTAAAAAACAAGTGGCACCCTGATGTTGATTGATATCATCAATTCTCTAAAGGGGGATACATGATATTTATTGTAATCTTATTCACTTTACGATAATCAATACACGTTCTATGAGGATCATCTTTCTTCCTTACAAATACGATAGCAAGACACTAGGCTAAATAAAACCTTTATCAAGGAGATCTCTCAACTACTCTTTTAACTCTTTCAGCTCAGATGGAGCCATTCTATATTATGGAGTAAAGATAGGTCGAGTATCAAAAATAGTATCTATATCGAAGAATAGTTCTCTCTTAGGTGGGACTCCGGTAAGATCTTTAAAGACCTATAGAAACTCACTTACAACTGGAACTAACTGAATATGTGGTGTCTTAACGTTCATTTCCTCAAACTACGTGATAGATTCCTCCCTGGAAACAAACTTTTTGGCCTTAAGTTACGAACTAAAACGACCCTTAGGCACTACTAAACTATTCCTCCACTCAATAACTGGCTCATTAAGAAGCTGCAATTTAACTAATTGATTTTTACAATCAACTAAGGCATAACAAGCATGAACTTAGCCTATACCTAGAAGGACATCAAAGTCCATCATGTCTAGCTCGACTTAATGAGTCATGGTGTCCTTGTGATTGACAGAAATGGTACAATCACAAAACTCTGTCAACTAGAATACACTTACAAACATGTGTGGAAACATTGAAGGGCTTAAGAAGTTGCTAGAAAAAAAAACAAAATTCATAGAAATGTATGGAGTCACGAAATATAGGCTCGCACCTGAATCAGGCCATGCATATACATCAAAAGTAAAGACTTTGATTATACCGGTGACAACATAGAGTTAATAATCTGACTTCAAAAGGGCATATCTCACTCATCCAAAATACCCCTTACCATTTTCGGGCAACTTTCCACTACTGGGAAACTTGACTTCAAAAGGGCATATCTCACTCATCCAACATCAAAACTTAGCAAACTCAGTGGCATTGGAAAAGTAATCTAGATACTTTTTATTATATATCTTTTAGACTAACTAGCACATCCTTGAAAGAGAGTTATGGTCATTTGAAGTTGACCCAAAACATAGAAGATCTTAGGAATGACATCAATGAATTCTCTGTATTTCTTCTTGGAACTCAAGGTGCTAAATCTAGTGACCTTAACACTTAGGAAAATTTATAATTCCTTGTTAAATACTTACTCACTGTGAAGGATTGTTCAAGTCTTAGTTTGAATAAAATCATGGGGTGTTACAATATCTCCCCTTTGGGATCATTCGTCCTCTAAGGATGGTTGGCCTGGGTAAAGAGCGGGGTTACTCTTATCATCTTTGTCATACCAACTAAAATTTCCCACCATTGCTATTTGGAACCAACTAAGATCTCTCATTTAAATATTTCTCATTTAGTAGTTTAGTATTTCATCAATGATTACAATAACAAACCTTTATAAATAAGGCTTGAATAATCTGTTAACAAGGTCCATGAACACTGCAGGAGAATTGGTCAAACCAATGGATATAACTAGGAACTCATAATGATCATAACGGGTCCTTAAATTTGTCTTTGGAATATCAGATTCCGTTACTCTCAACTTATGATAGCTAGATCTCATGTTTATCTTAGAAAAACAAGTGAAACCTTGAAGTTAATCAAAGAGATCATCGATTCTCAAAAAAAGATACCTATTCTTGATAGTAACCTTGTTCAACTAATGGTAATCTATACACATTCTAAGGGAACCTTCCTTCTTTTCAAAATAAGACCAGAGCGCCCCAAGGTAAGACACTTGGTCAGATAAAACCTTTCTCCGGGAGATCTTTCAACTGCGCTTTCAACTCTTTTACTATGCTGGTGCCATTCTATATGGAAGAATAGGGATAGGATTAGTATCCGGAAGAATATCTATACAAAAGTATATTTCTCTATTAGGAGGGATCTGGGAAGATCATCTGGACAGATTTCTAGAAACTCTTTTACTACTACACTGATTGAATATGAGGTATCTCAAGACTAGAGTCACTAAATTGGACTAACACACCCCTTTGAAACTAACTTTTTCGCCTTATGGTATCAAAAAAAAGACCCTCATACTATTTTCAACTACTCTTCCACTCTATATCTGACTCATTGGGACATTGGAACTTAAAAATTTGAGTTCTTTAATCAACTGAGGCATAATAGGCACGAAACTAGCCCATACCTAGAACGACATCAAAATCTATCATGTCTAATTCAACTAAATCAGCCATGGCGCTCTTGTGATTAGCAAAAATAGTACAATAACGATAGACTATCTCTATTAGAATATAATTACCAACGTGTCTAGAAACACTAAAGGTCTCAAGAAGATTCTCAGGAAGAACATCGAAATTCATCGCATCATTAAGAGTCAAAAAAGATAAACTTGCTCCTGGATCTACCATAGCATAAACATCAATGTGAAAGATGTGGATCATACAAGTGACAACATCTGACGAATCCTCTTTCTTTAGGTAACTGGTGATAACATACATACAGTTTCCTTCTCCGCCTGCCACTTATGTATTGGCACCTCTAGATGCATCTTTTTCTCGTGGGACAATTCAAGAATATTGGTCTCTATTGCTCCCATTACAATTACCCTACCTATTCTTAGGCCAATCTCTCATAAAATGGTCGTTCATACCATAGTTGAAGCACCTAGTGGAGCCATCATATATAACACACTGCTGACTGGATCGATACTACCACACTTAGCACATGCAATAGTGTTACTACCTCTTTGTGCCACACTACATAGAGATGTGCAGGTCTAGCTCTGAAATTCTGTGAATTTAGATTATTCAACTCACTTCTGTTTCTTGGTGCAGGTGCACAACCAGATGATAAAGTAGGTCCCTTATGTTTCCATTGGAAAGATGACCAGTTGACAATAATCTCTACATCCTGAATCATTCCCTATCTTTAGCTCTCTTGTTTCAGAACTATTCCCTATCTTTCGGCTTCTCTTCCTAAACCTGTTAAACATGGATCAATAATCTTGTCATGTCCATACCCCTTATCAGCATAAATTCATTGTAATCCTTACTTGGCAAACGAAACAATCCAACAACAAATATACTCATCCTGCCTCTCATGTGAGCAACTATCTCTAGAGTATAGCGGGAAGTTTGGTGAGTTTCAGACTCTACTCATAAAAACTCATAGATTCCTGCTTAAGCGTAAGGAATTCTTGTACCTTTGCTTCCCGTAGTTCATGGGGAAAGAAATTCCATAAGAAGGTCTCCTCTAACAAAGACCAACTCATAAGTGGTGCACCTTCAACTTAATCCTTTTTGCATTGGTCAAACCAGATATCACGACCCAGGGTTACCCCCTTAGCATAATTATAACATCAAGACATAAATTAATGTGGAAAATTCAAAACTTTTGCAATCGAAGTCAACTTTATTTTCATAAATGAACATAAGAGTCTAAGCTTGTGTCATTCATGATCTAATACAATAGAGAGTACAAATAGAGTTAAGAGCCCTTTACATCAATAAAGCCTCAATATAGAAAGTACAATAGAAACTAGAAAAGATGATATTTTGTCCTCAAACTTGAGGATTCACCAAGCCTAGGGAATAGTCAACCCAAGATTTAATTGAGACAAGTACAGTGTCTCAACGACTGAAACCTACACTAAAATAATGTGGAAAATATGGGTAGCACAATAATGTACTAACTACGTAATCATGCACAAACATGTATAAAAGGGATATTTAGTTAAAATCATGCATTTATCAAGTTCAAAAGATATTATGCATGTATACGAAGTAACATAAGTCAAAGCAAAATATAAGCAACCCATAACCATACTAGTGCAATGCAATAGTCAGATCTTATAACCTTACCGAATTTTAAGTATCACATTTAGGTCACCAACATCATACATACCTTACTTTAACCTCATCCATAACTAACATACATAAGGAGTGATTCATGTTCATAACTTGTAACAAGTTAAGTCAATCTTAACATACATACATATCTTGCATACATAATCCATAAGCTTCATGACATAAGAGAACCCCACCACAACCCCAGTTAAAGTTACTTGTTCAATGCATAAGTGAAGTACCATACCCACAAATAAGAAGTATTACCCCCTAACAAGTCATAACCAAAGTAAATATTATTAACATAATTCATATTCTTACCATATAGGGAAAATATCCTTAACCGACATAGATCATGTGGGCTAAATTGAATTCTTTGTCTTCTCCCACACTGAAAAAAGATGTCATACTTGCCTAAGTTAGAACAAACATATTATCTTTTAGGTCGATCCCTAGATAAGACCAATGTGGGCACATAATTATGGGATAAGGATATTGCTACTGGAAGCCCGGATTTTCTAAAGTAAAAAGTTTCCATCTCATGAGATTCTTACTTTAGGAAGACAAACTTTCTAGTCTAAAATCTTCCATCTCATATCCATATCCACTAGGTGGTACAATTCCCATTTAAAAGTCACATTATGTATTTACCCAAGTTCATGTTCATTAAATAATGCAATAGGTACTCAACAACGTATCAAAATAATAGCTCATTGACTCATTAAGTGAGAATGTCCTTTCAACCCTAGAAGCATCAACATGTGAGTATACCTTTCACATATTATTCATAGTGTTTTCATGAGAATAGCCTTTCAATCAACACAACGATATTACCGTAGTCATAGTCATTCATACAAAGTCATGTGTAAGGGTTGGAGAAGAAGGATCTTGCAATCATAACCACCAATACACAATAGTCATAAGATCATCACCATTTAAGGAAATCATGAATTCATATACAATCCTTTTCAATATATACAAACCCAATTAAATTGCTTTTCAAGACTAAGAATAAAGATAAACCCTAAATTCTAGAATTACCAAACTAGATAGAGAAATATCATGTTTCAATAACATAAATAATTTAAATATGATCAATTGTCAATGTTATGTAGTCAATCAAGATATAATTTAGTTCATACTTTAGAAAGAAAGGGAAAGCATTGGTCCAAGGGAGACTCTCATCAAAATCAAACAATACACCATTATTATCAACCATAAATTATTATTATCGACTATAAAAACCTTAATTAAACAATTGAAATCATTTTAGAGGAAGACCATGTTGAAGATTGAAAAACACTAAGTTTGGGGAATTTAGAATCTTGAAAACTCAATTTGAAGGGTCTCTTTGGGTGAAAGCTTTCGAAAGATAAATAACATCCATACCTTAGGTCGAATTCCACAAGAAATTGAGGAAGAAAGACTGATTCTTGGAACCCTAGATTGATCTTGACTTTGCTCTTCAATTGAGTCTAGAGAGAGAGATATTTTTTAGAGGGGAGGTGGTTGAGTTTGAGTTTGTGAGTTGTGAGGTGTTAAAAGTGTTGGTTAATAGACAAAAACATTTATATATGGTTACAATAACTATTACTAACCTTCCCCACCCTTAATTAATTAGGAATTTATCAATCCACCTTCCTCTTGACTGAACCTAGGAGCCATGCCCCATGGTGTGCTCCGTCATTCGGGTTATAGAGTGGGAAATAGTTGAACGATTGGGGAGAGTAAGTATCGGTCCACGCCTCCCATCCATGGAGCGTGGGTCCACCTACGGCTCATGGGTACCCAATAATAATCACTAGATGTTTTTAACAACTTTTGGACTTTCCCTTGGGGTCCTCCTCAAGGACCCTTCCTTTAGCCCATGGCTTGAGTTATAGGAACTTAGGACCTTAGTACAAAGTTAGGGAAGTTACTCTAGGACCATATAACTATCATATTAAATTATTTAAGCTACTAGTTTACGTGTTAGGCTCTAGCTTATGTCATTAGATTTTTGGGGTGTTACACCAGATTCTAGCGACATCCTTCGTTTTGTATGCAACAAGATTTACACTCTAAGTATCAACAATCTGCAGAATTTCAAAGACCTTCTAAATCTTTTCAACAAAGTTTGTTTGAGCTTCAGAAACACTTGAACTAATGAATCTTGGAAGTTTCATCCTTAGAAACTTACGAATCCTTGAAGTTTCAGCCACTTCTTGTAGATTTTCCCTTTGTCCAACTTGATTGGTGACAACTTTCTAGACTCTCTAGGATTCATGAACTTTGTGCTCCCATACCAGGTTTTTCATGCTCCAAGCCTGCACCCTAGGAAACAGTGCCACTCGAGAACCATTGCTAGCCCCAAGCGAACCCTTGGCTAGGATTAACTCTTAATGGAAGACTTACTCATGATAAAAGAATGTATTGAAATACAAACAAACAAAATTTTCTAAAAAAATAAGTTAGAATGATTTAAAAATCAACATTCAACTAGCCCAAGTTGCAACTCAAGTCTCAACATAAAAACTTAAACGAAAAATTGAAGTACTAATATCAACTAGCTATCTATGAAGCCTCTAATAACTGAAATAGATGTTGGGAAATGATCCATGATATCCTAATGAACTAATATGATAATAAATAAATAAATAAATAAATAAGGGATCCTCCGGAATTAAGGAGGCTCACCAACAACTCTAAAGCTCAACTAGATCAACGATGCACTAGATGTTGATACTAGCTACCTGTATAGACATCATAAAAAGATGTAGGCTAACTGGCATCAGTACATTGAATTTACGAGCTTGCAAGGGGAATTCTAAACCAAGACATACTTGAAATGGAACTGAAAGAACATACCTGGTATCAACTTAAATCATTCCAATATAAAGCAATAATATAAATTCAATATAAAGTAAAACTTTTAAAATATGGATAACAACTCTATGTATTTACAATGGTAACTCAGTTTCTATGAAAATATACAATATAAACTCTGTTTGTATGTAACAATACTATAAATCTCTATGTATATAAGAATACAAAATATAATTGTGGGAGTCTCTCCAACCGACAACCATCATTAAGAGCTATGCAATGATACGTCATTTTGCATCACATTGTCCGGATTGTACTATTCCTTGTCGGGGATATATAACATAAATACTTAGTCTATCCACTATTTTATACTAAAAATTACTAATGAATCATCTAAAAATTATGACCCTTTTATACTCACGTTGGTTACATGTTTTATGAAGGTTGTGAGTTGTCAAACTCTCTCTTATATCGATGCTAAATACTACACCCACAAATGTACCAGCTCTTATATTTAGAAACATCACTCTTTCTGTGATTTGAGATAATTTCTCAAAAATTATCCCAAAGGCTTTCTTGGAAATCAGTGTTGCCTCTCATGCTTAATTATGAAAGCATTTACTCTTTAAAGAAAACTAGATCAAAGGCTCTTTTGGAAATTTGTATCTCCTTTCTTGCTTAAATGTGAAAGAATTTACTCATTGAGAATACATATTACCAAAATACTCTTTTGAAGAAATGCACTTCACTCTTTATTCTTTACTCAACTAAAAACTCAAGTCTTGTAACAAGTTTCAAGAATTTGCCAAAAGACTCTAAGAACTCTTTAGACTTATCTCTTAAATTTCCTTGAAATTTGAATTTATAGATTTAACATTATGATTCATGTGTATGGATGATATAATGATGTTTATACGTACTCTAGAGTGTAGATATCAACTAGAAAATATGGGTATGTTTCAAGGGAACCCAAAAAGAAAGAATTGGGAAAGGACAAAGAACCTGGTGACCCTGCTCTTTTGATCGTTTTGAATACTAGATTTTTCTTATTTCCTAAAATACTTCCCAATAGATTCTAAATGGATATTTTGTACTATTCATAATTATTTTTTATGAAATTAGTTCGGATAGTTTTAATAATATACTTAGTTGATGTTTAAATCAGAAAATAACATTAAAATAAAAAGTGGGTACATATTACCATATTTATAATTAGTTATATAATAAATAGTGTTAATATTATTTGATTATAGGAAAATCACATTTGCTGGTTCTTCTTGGTTCTTAACACCACCGACAAGGTTCAAGGAAAAACATCAGGTAAACTTCAAAAATCTTAAGACTTATCCTATTCATGTTATTGCATGAGTTAGGAGTTAGATTATTACATTATTATGTTTACGAATAAAATGAGTTGGTGACGTTATGGGTTTATAAGCAATTGAATCATTCAATTGAAATTGCTTCTTACGTGTAGGTTTATTATTAAGGGAATAAACATGTTGAGTTCTGTAAAACATGGGTTATTAAATTTGGTGGATTTAATTGCATTTAATGATTGGAATTGTTAATATGGTAAAAAATTAGTGCTAAATTTATATGTGTACATATGGTTTTACAAGAGATTAAAGGTGATTGTATATTCTGTTACGTTTGAAAGTGGGGAATGAATCTTTATTGTTATTGATTAACGAAGAGTTGTATAATGATTAAAGAATGTGGTTATGAATCTATATTGTTATTGATTAATGTCGAGTTGTATAATGATTAAAGAATGTGGTATTGCTATAACGTCAAAAAGAATTGATAATATGTATAATTGGTTGTTATAACATGATAAGAGGTACATAATAAATATACTTATATTCTTAATAGAGAATTAAATATGGGGACAATATTAAAATTAATAAGTAATTGATGATTGTCAAATGATTACTAGAGAAATCTTATGTTAATTGTAGTGGGAAATCAACATACAATAATGTGGTAAGTTTCTGCATATCTCATGTATGTAGATTATGGTTCACGCCTAGTTTGGGAAATTTTGGATTCTTTTCTTAAAGTTATACTCTATAAGTCAAGTTTGTATATATCAGTATACCAAATTAAATATTAGGTGTATTTTATTGTTTGAATACCCTTAAAGTTATGTTTGGAGTAATTAAGACTTAACCTCAAGCTTGAATTTAAGAAATGTGGGATTTGATATATAAATTGAGATCAAGGTTGAAACTTGATCAAATAATTTAGCGTGTTTACTTACAAATATTGTATACTTGATAGATTGGAATGTTTCAAGACATTGAGGAAAGGAAAATCATTGTGGACATAGCTTGCATGATTTTGGTTTTTTGGTAGAGGTAGATTATGGTTTATGCTATTTGATAGTAAACTCTTAAAAGTGATTGATATGCATTAAATGATATTGTGAAGTTTTCTATGTACTTGAGCGTGTGGTTGTGTGGCTTGGTTGTGTGTTTGTTATTGGTCTAGAATCCTGAGACCATGAAATTTATATTTTTGAACCCTCTTTATCGAAGTGATGCCTTGAAAAAAGAAGGCTTGATGAAATATTATCAATGAATTGAAACTGGTAATGATAAATGATAAATTAATAATATAACTGGATCGGAGTGTCATGTTCTAATACGGTATAATTGGATCGGAGTGTTACGTTCCGTCATGGTATAATTTGATCGGAGTGTCACGTTACGACACAGTATTCTTGGATCGTAGTGTCATATTCCGACACGATAATATTAAAGGAAAAACATATTAAATTAACAGAATGTACTCAGTCTCAAAGAACTTAATTCCCCAAATGGTTTGGTTTGGATTTTTATATCGTTGACTTATTACGTACTTACTTTAACGTTGTTGACACTTGTTCATATTTTTTGTTGCTTGCTTCAAGTTAGGTGTCAGATTTGATTTCATATTGTTATCCATTGTATATTAGTTTCAAATTTGGGTTGACCGATGATATCTACTCAATATATGTTGCCCCATACATAACCCTACTTGTGTTTTTGTTTCCTTTTATGGATTGTAGTGGATGTACCAGCGACTTCAACTCGCCTTCAGCTCTAGCCAGTCTCAAGCATATCAGGTCCCACGTTGAGCTACTCTGTCAAGTTCTTGTTCTATTCTCTTGGTCATGACAAGATGTCCTTAGTTTTCGGATATTAACTATTAAATTTAATTTTTTGGTGTATTTAATACTCTTAGACTTAGTATTTGAAAGTTAGATGTCCTTAATGTGATGACTTTCAGGTTTTGAAAAACGATAGTTAATAGGCTTTAGTAGATTTGTGTTTCATATTAATAAGATTTAAGATTCCACACTGTTTTTTTTGTATTCTACAAGTTGAACGATAAATATAAGTCGAGGTTTGGATTTCTTGGTCGCCTACATAGGAGGTTAAGTGTGGGTGCCACTCACGATTCGTTCTGGGTTGTGGCATGCTCTTAGTGGCGCCAACCGCCAAAGGTCAAACTACAGAAGTTGTGTTGGGTTGCTCTAAGTGATGCGGTGCCCCAGAGCCCAAACAATAGAACCTGTTGTGGGGCGATTTTAGTAGCGCGATGCCCCACCCCCATTCCCCATATTTTTTATGAATTTCCTTGTTCTTTTTTCGACTCTAATTCGTCTATATTTGATTACTTCCTTCCCTAGACACTTAGATTTGAATACCCAACCAAAGTATACAAGAATCAACTCAAAACCTACTTCAAATATCATGAAACTAACTCTGTCAACAACTCAGTAATCAAGATTCCAATAGAAACTTCAACAATATCTATGAAGAACTCGATTACTCTACTTTCAAGAATGTAGATATGTTTAAATAAATAGTGATTGGCGTGTGGGTGGACGAATCCAACACTATATGATCTCACATACCTCGTATGGATTAACCTTTAGTGAAATCCACAAGCGAAATATCAACGACAAACTACAACACTTTCTTCTTTGAAAACCCTAGCGCACTCTATATGAAGAGTAAATCAGTTTAGACCATAATTAATTTACTAAAGATGAATTAAACCAATTGGTTCTAGAAAACACCAAAATAACTTTCTTAAATTTGGTGAACTTTCCTTATTCAAACAACCCTACTTCAATAGGGTTTATCTCCCTCATACGCACTCAAAAATAAGGAAACACAATTGGATTTGAAAGATAATTAAAATGACTTTCATATAGTATCTTTTATCACACCTAAAACATCTTGTACAGAGATTTATGCTTGTTTGAAGTTGACCCAAAAACTCAAACTCAACATAACTTAGTTAAATTCCAGATTTGTCATTCTTTCCAAAAATGTTTCGTTCTAATTCTAGATCTTCCAAAAAGAAGTGTTTTACAAAAATGTGTGAACTCATGTTACTCTTTTTAAAATTTCATCTATACGTTCCTAGAATATTAGCATTGTGTAACGACCATTTCGTCATTTTAGTAGTAGAGCCTTTTTATTTCATAAAAAGACTTTTCAATAGATTCTAAATGGGTATTTTGGACTATTCATAACTAGATTATTAAATTAGTGGAATAGTTTTTAGAATTAATTTAGTTGGTGTTAAAGAATATAACATTAAAATTAACTGAGTTTTAAATTATTTGTTGGTGTTGTAAAGGATTTTCTAGTTCAAGGTAGATTATTAACCTCAGAGTTAATAGTTATACATATAACTATTAGATATTTGTTGATGGACGTTCGTTCATTCTTTGTCATAGTTTGAAGTTGTGATGGAACTTTTGTGTTGTACCATATTATTTTTATTGAAATAGGTATTTAAATATTAGGTGTATTGAACTATTGGAATGCCATTGTCGTTATGGTAATTGATGAAATCAAAACTTACCCTTAGGCTCGAACTTTAGGAAATGGATTATAGTATTAGGTGAGTTTTTGAGTCTAGGCTAGACATAGAATCATATGAATGCTTATAGACTCACTAACTTATAAATTATGCATATATACTTGATAGATTGGAAAGGTTCAGAGAAGTTGAGGAAATAAAAAAGTATTGGATAAGTAGCTTGCTTGACTTTGTTTTTCGGTATAGGTAGGTTTTGGTTTATTCTTTTTGGTAGATAAATCTTAATAGCGATAGATATGCATTGAATGATATTGTGAAGTTCTCTAGGTAATTGATTGTGTGATTGTACGGCTCCGTTATGTGGTGTGTGATTGATCTGATATCATGAGACCGTGAGATTTATAATTCCAAACCCTCCTTATCAAAGTGATGCCTTCAAAAAATAAGGCTTGATGAAATATCATTAATGAATTTAAAAGTAGTGATAATAATTGATAAATTAATAATATTTTTTGATAGGAGTGTCACGATCTGACACAGTATTTTGGGATCAGAGTGTCACGTTCCGACATAATATTTTTTGATCTGAGTGTCACATTGCGACATGTATTCTTGAATCGGGGTTTCACATTCTGACACGCAAACATTAAAGGAAAAATATATTGAGTTAACTTAATGTACTCAATCTCAAAGAAACCATTTCCCAAATGAGTGTGGTATGGAGGCATGAGTCTCCATATGTGTGTTTGATGTTGTGATTGATTGCGTACTTACGTTAGTGTTGTTGTCACTAGTTCATGTTATTTGTTGACTGCCTCCTTATAAGTGTCATTGTTGTTTTTATAATATTATTCATGATATATTAGTTTCTATTTTGCGTTGGCCGATGATACCTACTCACTGCATTTTATCTCGTACTACGCCCTACTTGTGGTTTTCTTTATTTTTTCATTGTGGAGTGCAACGAGTGAAATGATACATACTCAGTACATGTTTCCTCGTACTAATCCCTTCTTGTGGTTTTCTTTGTTTTTCCTTTGTAGAGTGCAGCGAGTGAACCAATGAATTCGACTTTCCCTCAACTCTAGCAAGTCTTTCGCATATCAGGTTCCTGGATGAGATATTTATCCAAGCTCGTCTAGATTCTCTTGGTCATGATATGATGTCCTTAGTTTTTTGACATAAACTATTTTATTAATTTATTTTTGTGTCTTTAATACTCTTAGACTTAGTATTTGAAGATTAGATATCCTTGATGTGATGACTTTCAGATTTTGGGGATAATATGTTATAGACTTTAGAGGTTCATTTGATTGATTACTTTAATAAGTTTTGGAGCTTTCACATTATTGTTTTTATTCGTAGTTATGTTAAATGTCTATGTTGGGGTTTGAATTCCTTGGTCCACCCACTTACGAGGTTAAGTGTGGGTTCCACTCACGATTCAATTTGGATCGTGACACATAGTAGTCACTCGATGAGGTAAGTCAGGATCACCGGCACGATCAAAGATACACTGAGTTCCCCTTTCTTGCCTTTTTGGCTTGTCTTTTAACCATGTCTGTAACTTTTGGCAAAGTAGTTAGGCTCTCCAATCTAGTCGGCGATGCGTCGAGTGCTTCTTTTTTCACCTTATTGACATAGCTTTGTACCACCTCTCTTTGTAACATTTGCCAGGCTAAATTAGCATCACCGAAATACTTATCTGATCGCCAATTTAGTTTTATCCATGGGCTTCCTGCTGGAACTTAGCTGAGCTAAAGTCGGCAAGTAGCTTTGCCGAGTAAGTTTTTCTTTACTTCAATTTTTTCAGGTTTTCCGGTCCTTTTTTGCCTCGTACATTCCTTACCATTCTCTTTTTCCTTAATTGCTGCATATTATCATTTTAACATAAGCTATGAGCATAAAATTACATTGATGACACTAATTCTTTCAATATTAAGCACTAAATTAGTTGAAATCCTAAACTCGTCATTACACTCCCAATAGAATTTTCTCTATATCCAGGAATTGAGTTTGAGACGTTTGGCTGTAAAGAAATAATTTCCATCATCAAGAAAAATCCAATGATGAAAGAATCGGGGTAAAAAAACTTTTACATAACTTGATATTTCTTAACCTAGTCTAAATTTTGATGAAATCGGGGTCATTGAGGCCTTGGTAAATATGGTAACAACTGAGAGATATATTATTGAATTTAATTACATGAGTGTATACTTAAGACATTAATCAACCTGTATGACTTTACCGAATTGAATTTGGATGAGTATAACTCTCGAATATGATGTTAGCGATAACGAGTATTTTGTAGTGTCTGGATGATAGTGTGTTGTGAAATGGGGGTTTGGAATTCTTAAATTCCTCCAGATCGGGGCAACTGTGGTGGTTTGCGGCTTCCACAGAAGAAAAGACGCGACTTAAGTCAGATATAAACCTCCAAAAATGTTTTATCATGCACTTTTCAACTTTGATAGCTAAGGAACGACCCCAGGGGTGTTATTGATGGTTTTCCACCATTATGAAGGCTAAAGGTAACCATTATTAAGGCTAAAGGTAAGATTTTTCTCCTTGAATTCATGTTTTGATCCATAGAACTTAGTTTCTTAGGGTAATTATCGATAGGGGAAGGTTGGGATATTGGAATTACGGTGGGAAAAGCCCTAATATGGGTATGTGAATCATGGGTTTGGTCTAGTGTTATTGAGTTAGTTATAGTCTTGATAATTAGACCTTTTATTGTTGATCCTTGTGTTCTATTGATGTTTTTAGACCGGAAAGGGAAGATTCCAGTGCCTTAGAAGATTCAAACTTAGATTCGAGGAAGGTGATGGTTATGATATTTTTTGGAATGTAAGTTAGGAACTGCTTCATTGTAATGCATTCATGTATGTGAATGAATCCTATATTGATCACACCTAATGTAACTAAGTATGAACAAATAATTACATGCCATGAATCACCTCTTCTTATATGATTGTGAGAATACACGTTGTGATTGTTAATATGGTTAGTTTAATGGATCGGGTGTTGCACTCCAACACAATAACTTATATTGATTGCTATCTTTTGGTATAAGTATAGGATCAATTGGCACGTTTTAGCATATTATGGGATCAGGTTCTATGTTCTGGCATAAACATTGGTTTGGGTACCACATATAAGTATGCTAACAATTTAGGTATGGTTTCCAAGAGAGGACCATTGAATTGGGTTCAATTTGAGAACCATTGACTTGACATAGCTGTATATCTTCAAAATTTTAAAATTGTACTTATTTGTAAGGGATAATCGCGGCGTAAATTGTCAAGGTGAGAAATGATCAATTTAATCAGGTATTGAACCTATGGAAGGACTTACACCTGGGTAAAGTAATAAAGTTTATTACTATTGATTGAAGCCTAAGAAAGGTTTGTTTTAAAAAGTGTTGGTTTGTAATAAAGTAAATAGTGGGAGTTCTTATGATGGTTGTTAGTATTGTGAGTATGATTCACTAGTTATGCTCTCATGTATTTTCATATTTTTGGTGGATCCCTAGTGGTTGATCAGGGGAACCAAATCTTGCGATGTTCTCTTGGTTGAGTGGGAAGATTAGCAAGATATTGTTATTTCGAATGACAATTGGTATTGTCTTGGAGTTTTTAAAATATTTTAGCAGTTGTACTTGTACCACCTTGCATATGAGAACTTAGAAAAGAGCTACCATGTGTATTTATGATTGTCCGACAATCTAATATTTCATCTTATCGTTGAGGTCATGTATCGATTATGTGTGATTGAATGTGGGGATTATTGTATCCAAGTCATTGTTCTTAAGAGGTAATCTGTAATTAATAAATAAAGCATTTCGATAGTGTTGTTGGAGGGTTTGTATATTTGGATATATTAAACGCATGGGAAATTGGGTTGTGAGATGGAGATATTGATAAGAACTATAATTGTTTGGGTAGTATGATTGTGTGTTGGTTGGTTTAAGTTTACCTCTAATTGTGGTGAGTTTTGATTTAGGATTTATTCATGGTGATGCAATAAAAGATTCATTTTGATGTTTATGTCAATGTCTTTGATAAGATGTTGCAGACATGTGTATGATCATCTTTGGTGGTTATCTGCAATAGCATTGTGGCTAACTAAGTGTACATACAATAATAATTCTCGCTCAAGTATTGTGATGACTTCACTAAGGCATTGTATTGGAATATTTTATAGGTATTCAATAGGTTGGTTGGGGATGAGGATTATAGCATAAACTGAGACTCAATGTTGTTAAACAAGACTTTCGGTATGAGGAAGAACTAGTTGAAATTCTTGATCACGATGTCCGGAAGCTAAGGACATGCGATAAAAGTATCCCCAGTAATTTTGCGTTTCAGATACTACTCTACCCTTACTTTATCCAATCTTTCCTAGTTTATCACTTGAGGATGAGTGATGGGTAAATTTGTATCTATTATAATCACCCGATTTCCGTCATTAGGGAAAAGCCAATGGGGAAATAATTAGGGCTAGAGAAAATTTTCATAGTAACCAGAGATTACCTTGCCAAGTCTATATTTGGACAAAAAATCTATTGGTGATGTCATCACAGATACAAATTTCAATTCAAGTGCCTATGATCGTACACTAGTATAGTAACCCAACAAAAGGTTGGGGTCGTTTCCACGGGTAGTGGTTTTGAGGATGAATAGAAGAATAAAATTAATTTGTAATAAGTTATAGCCAAAAAAATTGTCGAATACAAACATATTAAATCTAAAGGGTGACACAAACGTTAAATAACAATGGTGTTTAGTAATCGAACTTTATTGCTAAAATATTAAAATAAGAGAGATTAATGGGAGACGAGATTCTTGAAATGACATAGGAATACGACCTAGACTAAACTATTGGATACATGCTATTGATGATTAATTTGTTGAACCTTTGTGACTGGGATGGACTATAGAGGGAGCAAGTTTTCTCTCTAACAACTTACACTGAATCAAATGGGTTCCTCTCTGACACACACTAGCCTCATAAAGAATAACCTCCGCCTTATTCCACTCACTCTCTCGAGCTAAGTGTATGGGAGAATTATTCGGGTTCACTCTCTCTGAACCTCAAGTCGACCCACTCCCACTGGCCGTTAATTTGTAGTCTTAGTTTTATGAGCTCTCTCTCAAGCAAGCAAAAATTACAGAGGTGAAATTGTATTTGAAACTATAACCTGATTAATTTAATAAATGACTAGTAAACGAAATCACATGTAAACAACAAATAAACCATCAACAAGCAAGACCCAACAGATAATCTAACCTATACTCACAAAATCACACCCCAGGAATTGGGGTTTTAGCTCTACATGCATAAGAGATATAAATTTAAACTAAAATGAGTTTGCATTCAAATGGGTATTAATATTTAAGTCTTGATACAAGCCAAAACTGAAGAATCAAAAAGACCCAAGCCCAAATTCTAGGAGATCTAACCCTTTGAATCTTCAAGTTCTTCAAAACCCTCTTCAAACTTAGAACTCAAAAATAAAAAGAGAACTCTAAAAATTACAGCTCAATATTGAAAATTCTCTAAAAATTTGATAGTATGTTAAAAATACTAATGGGTATTTACAATTTTTAAAAATTTCTGTTGCGAAGGACCACTTGATGCAGTTAGTCGGGATCGCCGATCAACTCGGTTTAGTAGATTCATCATTGTCTTGTGCTATACTACAACATCTTCTTGTTTTAGATCATTCGGCGATACCGTACTGCTCTGTGGAACTACTGGCGACACGTCGACGACTCTTTTTCTCCGCCGATTTGATACTTTCCTTCAGAATTCAACTCACTCGAACAAAAGGCGAGGATACTTCTGTAGGCATCGTTGAATGATTAGGGTTTAAGTTTTAGGGTTTGGCAATTATCATATGTTCATTTTTTCATTTATGTAGGTGTTTTTGTTCCTTTTTCCTATATAGTGTTCATGCCTTGTTTCTAATTTCAAAATACCTAAAAATTAAGGTTTAAATAAATTTTAGAGACAAAATATGCATTTGAGGACATTAAACCTATCAAAATATATCCCTAAATGAGTCCAACTAGTGAACTCATTAGAAATTGGAGCCAGTGAGGTCTAAGAAATATGGTAACATATGAGAGATCTATTTATAAATTTGATTACATTAGTGGATGTCTAGGACGTCAAGAAACCTGAATGACTTTAACGAATTGAATTTGAGTGAGAAGAACTACCGAATGTGATTTTAGTGTGAATAGGTTTTCTGAATGTCATGTGATGATAATTTATTGTGAAATGAGGGTGTAGAATTCTTTAATTTTCTCAGTGTTTCCGTGCAAGCAGCTAAGGCGAGTTGGGGCCGCCATAGCGAGAGAGACACGACTTAAGTTAGAAAAAAAACGTTTTATTTTGCACTTTTCGACTTTGAGAGCTAAGCAACGAACCCATATGTGTTCTTGGAGTTTTGCACAATTATTGAGGCTAAAGGTAAGAGTTTTACTCCCCTAATCCAAGTTTTGATCCGTAGAGCTTCATTTCATGGGTAAATATCGACTGCAGAGGATTTTGATATTGGAATTATGGTTTAAAAAACCTAAACTTGGTATAGGAATCATGGTTTTGGTTTATGGTAATTGAGTTCATTATAACACAAATAATTAGATCATTCATTGTAGATCTTTGAGTTATGTTGATGTTTTTAGACCACAAACAAGTGGAAAGAATGTGGAAAGTGAAGAGTTAAGTGTCTTAGGGGATTCAAACTTGAATTCGAGGTAGGTGATAGTTGTGATACCATATTTTGCGTGATGTGCATTAGTAATGACTTTATTGTAATGTATGCATGTATGTGAATGAAGCTTATTGATCACACCTAATGTAACTAAATACGAACAAAGAATTACATGCCATGAATCACCTCTTGTTGTATGACTTATAATATATATTGTGATTGTAGTATGTTGAATGGATCGAGTGACGCACTAACTTTAATCAGTTGCCACCTCTGGCATAAATATGGGATCGATTTCCATATTCCAGTATAAATATGGGATTCATTACCACGTTCTGGCATAAACATTAGATCTGGTACCACGTATCGATATGCTTATAGTTTGGGTATGGTATCCATGAGAGGACCATTGAATTTTGTTCCATGAGAGAACCATTGAATTGACATAACATTGTATCTTGCGAATTTTGAAATTGTACTTGTTCATAAGTGATAATCGCAGTGTATGTATATATATGTGCATGTATGTGTTTACCTTGTTGTAATTCTGATATATGTTGTGCTTACTATAATAGTCTTGTGATCTGACTAGTACACTATGATTGTATATTAATATTTCACATTCTTGTTCTTTATTTAGTACAGGGTATCTAAGGGTGGCTATTAATAGACCTCGTCTAGTTGACAATTGAGCATGACCGAAATCAAGGGTGAGCTAATTCTTTTAAGTTTCCACATATCTATCAAGGGTGAGTCAGTTCTTTTAGGCTGCCATGGATCTTACTTGTTTAAGTCCACTCTTTTCGGACTCGGACTATATGTGTAAGGTGTTGTTTAGTTTCGAGTTTGTACCCCTTGATCTTAGATTTTTCGTTAGTAAAGTTTAGGTACAATGACTTTAAGGTTCTAGGGATTGATATTTCGCATTAGTTTGGTTGGTTATTTGTTTAAACCTTTAGACTGTCACGACCCGAGCCTACACCCTGGACATGGCCGGCACTCGAAGATCATTATTGGTCCCCAAGCGAACCCTCATCCTAGTTGACTACAAGTGGAAGACTCACTTAAGCATACGAAGCTTTGCAAGTGAAATAAAATTCATAAACTCAACGTTAGAAACTTTAACTCAAATTAACAACTTTGAATAAAATAATATATCCAACTATTCATAAAATAGGCAGCTTTAGTCTGTAAAACATTTAATATGATAAATGAATAATACAGACTTTTGAACTATGCTTACTATCTATGAAGCCTCTAACTGATAAATATGGAAGTCGGGACAAGACCCACGACCTCCTAACTAAACTTAAAAGTAAATGAAATCCTCCGGAAACAAAAAGGCTCACCATTGCTAACTCAAACTCTTGGATATATCAACGAAACTCTTATTGATATCAAAAGATGCAGGCCAAATGGTTAAGTATGTGGAATGTACGAGAATGTAAGGGGAATTCTAAAGCATAGCATAAGCTTGATACTTTAATAAAAGATGGAAACATACTTACCTCTTCTCAAACTTGAAACTCAAGGAATACTCAAGAATAAGATACTCAACTCAGAGATTAAATACTCAATTCAAAGATATGATACTCGACTATGGATACTCAACTCAATATACTTAATTTTTGTATATTTAATTGAACTCAATTTGATATGAAGAACTTTAAAACAAGTGAAATATAAATAAAATTTGTTTAAAAACGTGATGTTAACTTAAGATACTAATATCATAAAAATATATCATGCTCCCTCTCAAGGTCTACTTGTGTAATGCATGAATGAAGTCCTATACCCAATTTCATACTATGCAGAACCCCACGAGGAACCATGTAATATCACCTCTGTGGGAGTTTCTCTAACCGACAAAGATCACTATGAGCCTAAGTGATGATACAACGTCTTACCACGCTTTGCAAGAGGACCATCCTACATCTTTTCATCAGTATATGACCTAACTAAACTTAGTGGATCCACTAGCTCTCTTTACATGATCATATAAAAAGTATGACACGTCAATTCCCATGTTGAATATATGGTTTAAATGAAGAATTGAGTTAATATGAACTCTCATCTCCACATCGGTGCTCAATACTACTCCCAAAAATGTACGTTAGCCCATGCTTTCAATAAAAATTCCTTCTTTTGGGTTGAGATAATTTACTGAACCTATTAGCTTTAAAAAATCTCCTTTTGGAATCAATGTTCCCCTTTTAGTTCAAAAAACTTCTGGAACTTCTAGTTCCCATCTTTACTAAAATGTGAAACATTTGTAAACCTCTAGGGAATACTTAGTTCCCTTGTATCTTTTTAAGAAATGAACTCAACTCTTGCTCTTTACTTTACTTCAAACTTTAGATCTTATGGAATACTTAGTTCCCTTATAGCTTTTGAGATGTGAAGTCAACTCTTTCTCTTTACATAACTAAAAACTTTAACTCTTAGGGAATACTTAGTTCCCTTATATCTTTTGAGAAATGAAGTCAACTCTTTACTTGACTTGAACTTTATGCCTTTAAAACAAAGTGAAAACATTGGTGAAAGACTTTAGGAAACTTTACCTTGACTTACTCTTAACTTCTAGACTTGACTCTTAACTTCCTTTAATTGAAACATGGATTCAAGGTTCATGATCTCATTTTTATGGAAGATTTCATGGTTTTCAACTTGGAGGGTTCATGCGGAATTATGAGCATGAACTTTTCAACTCGAGAACTGAAAGGTACTTCTTAACTCAAGATTGTTCGACTTATAGGGTTCATGCGGAATTATGGACATGAAAAATTCTACTTGAAGGTCTAAGTAACTATATGGAACTCATGTATATGAATTTTCTCATTCTCTTAATTACTTCCTCAAAACTTAGTTCGAATCAATGATGGATCTCAAAGAATTCACAGTTGAACTTAAAGACTTTCTTGAACTCTACATTTAACTATCTCTTGAATGTGAATTAAGAATTTAAGATTTATAATTTCATAATATGAAGGATCTATGTGATATCATTGACTCATGAATAAATACTCTTCACTTTTATACTTAATTGCTTGAGTCTAAAAAGAAGTTACTAGAAGTTGTGGAAGACTACTCAAAAGAACTTTCTTAGAACGTTTGCAGAATTCTCAAAACTTCACTCTCAACTATAAATTGAATTTGAATTATGAATTCAAGGTTATTATCATGTTGGGACTAACTTTAGGTGTTTAGAAGTAGCTTAGATTAGTTAGAATAAAAAAGGAGTGTTGTACACTTTAAACGAACTCAAACGGAGCTACTGGAGGAAAACTGGACTAGGTAGATGACCCTGGGGATATCGATGGCGTGGAGACCCAACCCTTGATAGACAGATATGGGTTTGGGGAGCTCTAATAGGTGTGCCGCGCCTGCCCCAACCCAGAAAATTCTGCCCAGCACTTTTGCTTATTTTCTCACCCTAAATCAGCTAACTTTTAATGGTTTCTTCCACAATCACTTGAATTCGATAACATAACCTAATTACACTGTAATTATTACATTGAAAACACTATAATACTCAATTTGATCTGAAGAAATCATCAAAACTCCAACACAACAAGATTTAGAATGAACTTCATGTACACCTTTCAAGAACTCATCAAGAATTCTAATCTTTAATCTTTTAGCCCGAAAGTTTGCTGAAAAAAAATACATGATTGACATGTGGTTGAACTAACCCAACACTTTGTAAGATTATATACCTATTAGGAATTAGACCCATGGCGAAAATCCGCTACTAGACTCAAGAAAGTCGACGAACGCCTTCATCATTGCCTCTTTTCTCCTCTTTTCTTGTTTTGCCTCTTCTTGAACTCTCAACTAAAACCCTAGGTGTTTATTAGGATTATAAAAAGTGAACCTAAAAGTATTAGACCCCTAAAATAATACTAAAAACGAAATAAATTTGATTGGGTAAGGAAAGGACCAAAATATCCCTCACTATTTTCGTCTAACTTTCCTTAACTAGACAGCCTAACTTCAGAAGGTCATATCTCACTCATCCGAACTTGAAATATAGAAAACTCGGTGGTTTTGGAAAGATATTTAAATATCTTTCCAATGGTATCTTGTAGCTCACCTAAATCATCTAGTACTTGGAGTTATGGTCACTTGAAGTTGACCTAAAACTCATACTTAGCTTAACTTGCAAAATTCCATATTTTGCTATTTCCAATTTAATTCTTTTTTGAATTCTTGGTGCTAAATCTAGTGACCTGACCTTAATACTTAAGAATTTTTTAATTCCTTGGTGAATGTCACTCACTAGGATTAACGGTTCGAGTCTTAGTTCGAAAAATAAAAATTCAAACTTAATTTTCCAGATTCAATTTCACGAAATTGAAAATTTTAACAGTAAAAGTGTTCTCACTCATGATGTTGTTCGGTCAAAATACATATTTTTAACCACTATTTGTCTTGCATTTATCCTTTATATTTGTTCGTTTTGAACATAAATTTTATGGATTGTGCTAAATTTTGTATTTTATTTGTAGGATTAAATTGGTGAAAAAATATAAAAATTTGAAGCTAAAACAAATTTAAAATGGAAGGTTGAAGAAGGAAATCAAGCAGGTAGCTTAACGGATTAAAGTGAATAAATAATATATTTATATAAAAGTGCATATTTCTGCTGCAAATTGCAAAACAATTGAGGAATAAGTTGCCAGCCTGCCACGTGGAATTCCTCAATGCACTTGCCAGTAAATGGCGGTGAAGAATCGTTAATTGAGGCGAGCACTATTGTTCACGCGGAAAAAAAAAGAAAAAGGACTCTAATTATTTTTTTCTTTGGACTCCTAATTTTTTTCGACTCAATTATTTTATTTAGGATTTTCTACATTTATAAATAAGGCGTGGAAAATTATTATTTAACAAAGCCAAGAAACAAGATACAAGACATAATATAAATTTTCTTCTAGATTTGGAGCTTTGTAAGAGCCACCATGGAGGCCGGAGAATTGTGATTTATTTTTTCTTCTCCTTTATTATTTTTTTGTATTCGTGCTTAATAAAAGATTGTTTAGTTATTGTTCTTAACTTTTATGATTAACACAAGCATATTTATTTTAATAAATTTTAGTTGTGTTTTGAGATAATGAGTAGCTAAACTCCACAACTAGGTTTGTGGGAACCATGAACGATTAATAAAGTATGAATAGTAATTAAGCAATTCTCAAATAGGTTATTGCATGTATTGGTAATTCTTTCGCTTAGATGTTTTTTTAATTAGTGCACGCGTTAGAACTCGTCTTGTTGCTACTTGCCGGACCAAGGAGGTAGATAACATGAAAAGAATTATCAACATAGATTCAGTAGGATACTATCAAATAGGCTAGTGTCGATTGGTGCAAAGTAATAACTAAGTCATACATCGATTATGATGCATACTATGAAGTAAAGGTAAGGGATAGTAAATTATACACACGTAGCCAGAACAAGGTACGGGGTGAAATTCTCTAGATGTCGGACCAAGAATTTAGAGATACATAACTTATCACTTTGTATGTATAACACTAGGGAAGAATTGCTATTACTAAAATTACTGCTTTTATGAACTTATGGGGAACACATTCCTGGTTATTTTTATTAATTTGGATATAAATAAATACTTATTTCAAAGGTACTTTTTTATTGTTTTTATTTTTATTTCAATTTAAAAAACCCCAATTTTATATAACGACTATCGAGTTAAATATTTGTTATTGATAATATTCTTCCATATTCTCTGTGGGATCGACCCCTACTCATAGTTCGGTAAATATATTGCACATGATCGTTAATATTTTTTTCAAGAAATGTTTTGAACGTTATCAAGAATGGTGCCACTGCCGGGGAATATGGCTTAGAAATTGTGTTTAGTATTTATTTTAACTTGTAGTTTTTTTTTTGTTTCTTAGGATTAGTTTTAAATTTTTTTATTATTATTATCTTTGAGTCATCTGAGCGTGTAGAAGAGTGTATGGAGAAGAAAAATTGTGTCTATATTCTTAAATTTATTGTTCCAACATCGAAAAATTACATTCCTCACTTAGGATTCAAGAAGTACAGAATGAGATATCTGTTGTTTGGGATCTTTCTTTTTGTACCACCGTCCCTTGAGCGTAATAGAAAAATTGATTCAAAATTGGGGGTGCAATTCATATCTTCAAAGTGGAAGAAAAATAGTAAAATTGATAGTATCGTGTTGTGACGTTTAATTAAGCGTTTATTGGGAGGTAACCCAATTAGTAGTGTAACTTCTTTTTTTTATTTTTTTATTATTATATTTTATTAGTATCACTTTTTTTATCTTGTTTTTACAGATTAGGGGAAGTATGAGTACCCAAACAAAAAAAAAAGAAAGGAGCATATTTGAGCTTAAGTGTTGGGTGACGACCCGTGATATAAATTTAGAGAACGCGCTACTAGCTTGGCCTAAAGGCCTTAGGGAATTTTCCTAACCCTTGTTTTATATTTTATTAAATGATTTGGGGACATAGCATCTTTTTAAGTGTGGGGTGGAGGAATGAATTCCTAGTTTTTACTGTTTTATTGAGTTTTTTTTAAGATGGGTTCCTTTAATTTTGTTTTTTATTCTTTTCCTGAGGATATTCCCTTTTGAATCGTGTGTTTTTTATTTATTAATTTTAGGAATAATTTTTTAAATTATTATTTTTGGAGATAAAATAAAAAACTCTTTGAGTTATATGATACTTACTATTTGGGCCTAATTTTAAGTAGTACTTTCTTGTGAATGCTTGATTACTATTGAAATTGCAAACCTTTTGACCTCTAGGTTCATGGTTGTGACTTTGTATATAGCATATTTATTTTGTAGTTTGTTATGTTTTTTTCTCTGTTAGAAGTAGAATTGATCCATCTTTATATATATTTGTTCCATCTGTGGTGAAATTTTATTTATTCAATGTTTTGCATCTTTGTCTAAGTCTTATATGTTATTGAAGCGAAAAAAAAAGTGTTGCCTTGATTAGGAGATGATAATAAGCTTTCTTTGATTTGTCTTATAAATTTTAGCCTTTTCAGATATTTTATCACTAGTTAGCATTTTTGAGCTTGTAGCTTTTTGTTGGTAGCCATATTTTACCCTTGACTATTTTGTCGAATCCCTAGTTTTTGCACCTTTCTTCCTTGATCATCATATTATAGACTTATTTTAATTATGAACTCTGTGAAAAAGGAATGGATGAGTGAAAACGTAATCAATGATAGCTACAAAGTGCATAAAAGCCCTCTTTGTAGAATGTTACCTTAATGATGGCTCTGCTCCTTCTAAGGACATCGTGCACCTTAACACAAGTTGAGGGTGGCTATTATGAAAAAAAAAACTGAAACATTCTTTATAAGATGAGAATTACTTGTGAAATAATTGTTGAAAAGAGGGCTGAAAATAAAGAGAAGAAAATATGAGTGATGAAGTCTAAAATTACAAAGTGCTTAAGGAAGTGAAAGTTACTATTATATAGTTTTCCTACCCATCCCCTAGCCTACATTAAAACTAGTTAAAGTTATATTTGATTCTATTCAAGCATGTTTAATTAGTAGATGTACATAATGGGCAAGCATATGTTTCTTTGTGCATACATGTGAATTTTATTTGTGAGTTCGAGAGTTGTTCTTGATATGAAGTCCTTAATGTGTATTCAATCTTTTGAATTGAGTGTATGGACTATTTGTTTTTATAAGGGCACTTGTTACGTGATAAATAGGTGATTTTATTAACATTGTTTGATGAGAGTAGGTGAGTAAGCTTCAATTGACTGAGTTCAAAGTCTTTCCTTGAGGTTAGGAAGTTAGAGGTTTGTTGTTTATTTGGATGTCTTGCATAATGATTGAGAAATCTACATGATGTTTTTAAATTGGTATATGAACTAATTGTTTGTATTAATCAAAGTGATGACATTGCTAGTATTGTTTTTTATTTGAGCTTTAATGTTTGCTCCAGGACGAACAAAAGTTTAAGTGTGGGGTGTTGATGTTAGGTAAAAATACATATTTTTAGCCATTATTTGCCTTGCGTTTATTATTTATATTTGTCCGTTTTAAGCATAAATTTTATGGATTGTGCTAAATTATGTATTTTATTTGTAGGATTAAATTGGTGAGAAAATGAAGAAATTTGAAGCTACACCAAATTTAAAATGGAAAATTGAAGAAGGAAATCAAGCAGACAACTTAATGGATTAAAGTGAATAAAATAATATATTTATATATCAGTGCATATTGCTGTTGCAAATTGCAAAACAATTAAGGAATAAGTTGTCAGTCTGACACGTGGAATTCCTCAATGCACTGGCCAATAAATGGCGGTGCAGAATCGTTCATTGAGGCGGCACTACTTTCACGCGGAAAAAAAAAGAAAAAGGACTCCAATTCTTTTTAGTTTTGAATTCCTAATTTATTTGGATTCAATTATTTTTTTATTGTTTTCTACATTTATAAATAAGGCAAGGAAAATTATTATTTAAAAAAACCAAGAAAAAAGATACAAGACATAATATAAATTTTCTTCTAACTTTGAAGCTTCGTGGAGGCCGGAGAATTGTGGCTTATTCTTTCTTCTACTTTATAATTTGTTTGTATTTGCGATTAATAAAAGGTAGTTTTGTTATTGTTCTTATCTTTCTATGATTAACACAAGAATATTTATTTTAATTATTTTTTATTGTGTTTTGAGATAATGAATAGCTAAACTCCACAACTATGTTTGTGGGAACCATTAACGATTAACAAAGTATGAATAGTAATTAAGCAATTCTCAAATAGGTCATTGCATGTATTGATAATTATTTCGCTTAAAAGTCTTTTTAACGAGTGCACGCGTTTCAACTCGCCTTGTTGCTACTTGTCGGACTCTCACGACCCAAAACCGAGCCGCGACTGGCATCCACACTTACCCTCCTATGTGAGCGAACCAACCAATCTAAACCTTAACATTTCAATGTATATCAACAGAACGTAATGCGGAAGACTTAAACTCATTAATAAAACCAATTCAATAACTTCTAAAATTCAACATCTATTATTCCCCAAAATCTGGAAGTCATCACCACAAGAACATCTATGATCAAATTACTAAACTAAGAGTATTTTAAGAAGCTAAAACAAGTAAAAGCTAGTCCATCCCGGAACTTCAAGGCATCAAGACATGAGGAAGAAGATCCAGTCCAAGCTAGAAGCATTAGCTCACCCTGAAGATCCGATGTGACGAAGACTGGCTAGAATTGCGATTGAGTTGAAGACGACGGCACGTTTGCTGCACTCCACAAATAACAAAGAAGAAAACATAAAAGTAGGGGGTCAGTACAAACACAAGTACTTAGTAGATATCATCAGCCAACTCAAAATAGAAGACAATATATATCAAGTAATATTATAAGACCAACTACAATACTCAACATGCAACATTTACCATTATCATAACTCTTGGTCATAACACCAAGCACATCAATGAGGACTCACGCCTCCCCATCATACTCATTTGGGAATTAGGTTCATTAGATTGAATTTATTAACATATTGCAAGATTCATTATCTTTATTCCCCTCGTGTCGGTACGTGACACTCCGCTCCATATACTATCCTGGTGCCGGAACGTGGCACTCCGATCCTCATATACTATCCTGGTACCGGAACGATGCACCCGATCCATATACTATCCTGGTGTCGGAACGTGACACTCCGATCCTCATTATATCCTGGTACCGGAACGTGGCACCCGATCCATATACTATCCTGGTGTCGGAACGTGACACTTTGATCCTCATTCTATCCTGGTACCGGAACGTGGCACTCGATCCATTTGCTATCCTGGTGTCGAAACGTGACACTCCGATCCTCATTCTATCCTGGTACCGGAACGTGGCACCCGATCCTCTATTTCTATCCTGGTACCGGAATGTGGCACCCGATCCCCTAATCTCACTACTTTCGTTCATCAAGCCTTCTTTTATACCAAGGCATCATCATTAACAAAGTAGATTAGGGTTTCTTTTCAAGATTTGGGATTCAATAGCTTCATCATGCTTACTTATTCACAATTACATAATCACATTCATGCAAGCATACAATTAAGCATATAGAAGGGTTTACAATACTACTAACACATATCATTCACTATTAAGAGTTTACTACGAATAGTGTGAAAACCATAACCTACCTCCACCGAAGATTAGTTTCAAGCAAGCAATTTCCCAAAGCTTTGTGTTTCTCCTTCTCCCTCGATCGATCCTCTCTCTCTCTCTCTTGTTCTTTCTATTTTTCTTATTCAAACCCTCTTTCTGTTACCCTAATTAGCATATAATTAAGAATAAAAGATGGAAATAATAACCCACTAATTAACTTAAGGTTACCTCTTTTAACCCCCAAGTAATTAGACTTTTTAACATTAACCCACTAACTTTATAATTAAAGCAGGAATAGTCAAAAACGTCCCTTAAATCACTTAAAGAAATCCGACCCAGACTGGGATTACACAGTCTGTGACGGCCCGTCGTGCCTGCGATGGTCCGTCCTGCAGGTCGTCGCAAAGTTCAGAGACTCAATTTCTACTAAAGAGTCTGTGACGGTCCGTCACGCCTGTGACGGTCCGTCACGCCTGTGACGGTCCGTCCTGCCATTCCGTCACGAAGTTCAGAGAGTCGATTTCAGTACCCAATTTCAGATTTTCTAAGTGTTTTGAAACGAGACCCTGCGACGGTCCGTCGTGGGGTCCGTCGTCTCAGCCAGTTTTCCAGAAATAAAATCTGCTGCTCAAAACGACTAAACAGGTCGTTACAATAGATACCAATTTACCCATCGTTCGTCCTCGAACGATCACAAGAAGAAAAACAAGGGCGAGGAGGAGTACATGAATCTTTAAACAGATGTGGGTATCTTTCTTTCATATCGGCCTCCTTCTCCCAAGTGGCTTCTTCAACCGGTCGATTCTTCCATTGCACCTTGATGGATGCAATCTCCCTTGACCTCAACTTGCGAACTTCCCTATCCAAAATAGCAACAGGCTCCTCCTCATACGACAAATTCTCATCAAGCAAAACTGAATCCCAACGGATAATGTAGTTTCCATCCCCATGGTATCTTTTCAACATAGACACATGAAATACCGGATGCACTCCGGACAGCCCTGGAGGCAAGGCTAATTCGTAAGCCACCTCCCCTACTCGCTTAAGTACTTCAAAGGGACCAATATACCTTGGGCTTAGTTTACCTCTTTTACAAAACCGCATCACCCCTTTCATGGGCGAAACCTTCAACAAGACTTGTTCACCCTCCATGAACTCTAAGTCTCTAACCTTTCGATCTGCATATTCTTTTTGCCTACTTTGCGCCGCTAAAAGCTTTTCTTGAATAGATTTCACTTTCTCTAAAGAATCCCTCAAAATGTTTGTACCCCAAGGTCTAACCTCAAATGCATCAAACCACCCAATGGGAGACCTACATCTCCTACCATACAATGCTTCAAATGGGGCCATGTCAATACTTGAGTGATAACTATTATTGCATGAAAACTCCGCTAAGGGTAAGAAGTTATCCCAATGACCACCAAATTCTATCACACATGCACGAAGCATATCCTCCAACACTTGAATCGTTCGCTCAGACTGACCATCGGTCTGAGGATGGAACGCAGTACTAAGGTCCAACCTAGTACCCAATTCCGCATGCAATGTTTTCCAAAATTAGAAGTAAACTGCGTACCTCTATCTGATATGATGGAGAGTGGAACCCATGCAACCGAACAATTTCTGAGATATAGATTTTGGCTAACTTCTCGGCATTGTAAGTCACCTTGACCGGAATGAAGTGAGCAGACTTAGTTAATCTGTTCACAATTACCCAAATAGAATCAAACTTACCCAATGTCTTTGGAAGACCAACCACGAAATCCATTGCAATTCCCTCCCATTTCCATTCAGGAATGGGCATTCTCTGAAGTGTTCCTCCGGGCCTCTGGTGCTCATACTTCACTTGTTGACAGTTTGGGCATTTGGCAATAAACTCAACAATATCATGCTTCATTCTACTCCACCAAAAGTGTTTCTTTAGGTCACGATACATCTTGGTTGCACCATGGTGTATAGAATACCTTGAACTATGAGCCTCTGTCAGAATAGTGTTGATCAAATCATCGACGCGGGGTACACATACCCTTCCCTTGATTCTCAAAACACCTTCCTCATCGATTTGTGCTTCCTTAGCCTCTCCTTGCAACACTTTATCTCGGATCCGGATCAATTTCTCATCATGAAACTGCTTTCCCTTAATCTTGTCAAGAAAGGAAGATCTTGCCTCCACACAAGCTAACAATCCTCCCTTCTCATTTACTTCTAACCTCATAAGGTCATTAGCCAGAATCTGAACTTCTCTAGCCAATGGGCGTTTAGAAACTTGCAAATGAGCTAGACTTCCCATGCTTTCCGCCTTTCTACTTAAAGCATCTGCCACAACATTCGCTTTTCCCGGATGATACAAAATAGTGATGTTGTAGTCCTTCAGTAGTTCCATCCATCTCCTCTGTCTCAAGTTCAAATCTTTTTGAGTAAAGACATACTGTAGGCTACGATGATCCGTGTATACTTCACACTTAACCCCATATAGATAGTGTCTCCATTGCTTTAATGCAAACACTACCGCAGCCAATTCCAAATCATGGGTCGGATAGTTACGTTCATGCACCTTTAATTGCCTTGAAGCATAAGCAATTACATTCTTCTCTTGCATTAGTACTGCACCCAAACCCGAATAGGATGCATCACAATAAACAATGAAATTCTTACCTTCCACGGGCAAGGTGAGAATTGGTGCAGTAGTCAACAAAGTCTTGAGCTTCTGAAAGCTTTCCTCGCATTCGTCCGACCACACAAATGGAACATTCTGCTTAGTCAAGTTCGTCAATTGGGAAGCAATGGAAGAGAATCCCTTGACAAATCGACGGTAATAGCTAGCTAAGCCAACAAAGCTCCTTATTTCTGACACATTAGTAGG
The DNA here is from genome assembly GCA_027705065.1 of Solanum peruvianum. Taxonomy (NCBI): domain Eukaryota; kingdom Viridiplantae; phylum Streptophyta; class Magnoliopsida; order Solanales; family Solanaceae; genus Solanum; species Solanum peruvianum. Next base: position 23,697,750 of record JAKWJD010001759.1, read on the forward strand.
TCTTACCCAATTCTTCACTGTCTCAATCTTAGAAGGATCCACCATCACTCCATCCTTAGAAACTACATGCCCCAAGAAGGACACTGCATCTAGCCAAAACTCACACTTAGAGAACTTGGCATAAAGCCTTTTCTCCTCAACATTTCCAATACAATTCTCAAATGCTACTCATGTTCCTTCTTACTTTTAGAGTATATCAGTATATCATCAATAAATACGATCACAAAGAGATCCAGATATGGCTTAAAAATCCCGTTCATCAAGCTCATGAACGCAGCAGGGGCATTCGTAAGACCAAAAGACATCACTACAAATTCGTAATGCCCATACCTGGTTCGAAAGGCAGTCTTTGGCACATCCGTTGCCCGTATTTTCAATTGATGATAACCGGATCTCAAGTCAATCTTAGAGAAGACACAAGCACCTTGTAACTGATCGAACAAGTCATCAATGCGAGGAAGAGGATACTTGTTCTTAATAGTTACCTTGTTCAACTGCCGGTAGTCTATGCACATCCGAAAACTTCCATCCTTCTTCTTCACAAACAACACCGGAGCACCCCAAGGAGATGCACTTGGTCTAATGAAGCCCTTGCTCAACAACTCTTGAAGTTGGGCCTTTAACTCTCTTAATTCCGCGGGAGCCATTCTATAAGGGGGTATAGAAATGGGGCGAGTGCCCGGTTCAAGATCGATGCAGAAGTCAATATCCCTATCCGGTGGCATACCAGGAAGATCTGCAGGGAACACATCCAAAAACTCACGGACTACCGAAACCGTTTCGATTGAAGGTACTTGGGTAGTGTCATCCCTGAGATGCGCCAAGAAAGCTAAACACCCTTACTAACCATTTTCTTAGCACGAAGGAAGGAGACAATACGAACCGGATTGGAAGTGTAGTCCCCTCCCACACTAACGGATCTGTCCCAGGCTTGGCTAACGTCACAGTTTTAGCATTACAATCCAAGATCGCAAAATTCGGAGAAAGCCAAGTCATACCCAGAATTACATCAAAGTCAACCATTTCTAAGATAACCAAATCTACATAAGTGTTGCTCCCCACAAAATTCACCAAACAAGACCTATATACCTTTTCAACTATCACAGACTCACCCACCGGAGTAGAAACACGAATAGGCATATCAAGTAATTCACAATGTAAATTTAGACCATTAGCAAATGAGGAAGATACATAAGAAAATGTGGATCCAGGATCAAACAATACAGAAGCCATGCAATCACAAATCAAAAGATTACCTGTGATGACATCATCAGATGCCTCCGCTTCAGATCTCCCAGGGAAAGCATAACAATGGGCCCTTTCGTTTGTTTGCCCGTTGCCCCTACCATGTTGTGATGTAGTGGCTCCAGTTTGCCCATCACCCCGGCCGTTTTGGTGACCACCATTACCTCGACCACCGCGTCCTCCAGAATGACGGCCTCTTCCATAACCACCTCTACCTCTAACCATTGGAGGTCTGTAACTCTGTTTTGGACAATACCTCTTAATATGTCCAGTCTCCCCACATCCATAACATTCTCTGGATTCAAGCATCGGTCTCTCAGAGAAGTGTTGACCGGTCTGAGGTGGACCCCCAACTACAGTTTGTAGTGAAGACTGAATTGGTCGGACTGAGTAACCTCCGGAACCCTGTCCTCTAGAATAAGAACCATTAAACTCACCTCCCTTTCGAAACCTTTTTGATGTCGACGCCATGGTGAAGTCATCTGGCTTTACTCCTTCCACTTCTATCACAAAGTCTACCACCTCTTGAAAGGATTTTGCCGTAGCCGCTACTTGTAAGGCTGAAATCCGCAATTCTGACCTCAACCCCTTCACAAAACGGCGAATCCGCTCTTGTGGACTGAAACAAAGTTGGGTGGCATACCTGGATAATGCACAAAACTTAGCCTCATACGCAGTAACCGACATCCTACCTTGCTCTAGGCTCAAGAACTCATCTCTTTTCCTATCCCTCAAAGTCCGGGGGATATACTTCTCCATAAACAAGCTAGAGAATGAGGCCCAAGTCATAGGTGGTGCCTCTGTTGGTTGACACTCTACATGTGACCGCCACCATATTTTGGCGTTTCCTTGGAACTGATAAGTCACAAACTCAACACCAAACCGTTCTACTATACCCATCTTGTGTAGTAGCTCATGACAATCAACCAGAAAATCATAGGCATCCTCAGATTCAGCACCCTTGAAGACTGGAGGTTTCAATTTCAAGAACTTACTGAAAAGCTCATGCTGATCATTTGTCATGATAGGCCCTGTAGTCAACCGAGGAAACGTGCCTATTTCCAATGAGTCATCCATGCGGGGAGCCCCAGCAGCGGCATGTCGTACCTCTGAAACCGGAGGTGTTGGTGCAGAAAACACTGGAGGTGCCTGACCCTGATCAGATAACCCGCTAAGATAAGCAAGAACCTGATTGATCATCTCTGGGGTAGGTTGGGGTGGCAATTCCTCATTTTGCACTTGTTCGTTCTCCCCTTCCTCACCCTCTCTTACTACTTCCTCAGTCGGTGGAGGATTCACCGCCCTAGCATCAGATGGGATAGGCACTTGTCCTCTTCCTCTAGAGGACGTCCTCCCACGACCTCTACCACGGCCTCTTGCCACTGCTCTTCCTCGAGCCACAGCCCCAGTGGCTGGCTCAGACGTTTCTTGTCTTGCCGGTGTTGGTGTTGGTGCATTCGTTGCTCTAGTTCTAACCATCTGCGAAAAGAGTGAAGATGGTCAGATACCAATTTGTATCACCTAGATACCAATTGGATTCAAGTAATAGCACGAAAGAAAGAAAGAAAGAATGGAATTTTCCTAAAGTCATATAACCTCTCAAAGAAAAGTAAAGGCGAACCCCTACCGTTCCTTAAGACTCTACTAGACTCGTTCTTGTGTGATGGACCAACGAACCTAATGCTCTGATACCAAGTTTGTCACGACCCAAAACCGAGCCGCGACTGGCACCCACACTTACCCTCCTATGTGAGCGAACCAACCAATCTAAACCTTAACATTTCAATGTATATCAACAGAAAGTAATGCGGAAGACTTAAACTCATTAATAAAACCAATTCAATAACTTCTAAAATTCAACATCTATTATTCCCAAAAATCTGGAAGTCATCACCACAAGAACATCTATGATCAAATTACTAAACTAAGAGTATTCTAAGAAGCTAAAACAAGTAAAAGCTAGTCCATGCCGGAACTTCAAGGCATCAAGACATGAGGAAGAAGATCCAGTCCAAGCTAGAAGCATTAGCTCACCCTGAAGATCCGATGTGACGAAGACTGGCTAGAATTGCGATTGAGTTGAAGACGACGGCACGTTTGCTGCACTCCACAAATAACAAAGAAGAAAACATAAAAGTAGGGGGTCAGTACAAACACAAGTACTGAGTAGATATCATCGGCCAACTCAAAATAGAAGACAATATATATCAAGTAATATTATAAGACCAACTACAATACTCAACATGCAACATTTACCATTATCATAACTCTTGGTCATAACACCAAGCACATCAATGAGGACTCACGCCTCCCCATCATACTCATTTGGGAATTAGGTTCATTAGATTGAATTTATTAACATATTGCAAGATTCATTATCTTTATTCCCCTCGTGTCGGTACGTGACACTCCGCTCCATATACTATCCTGGTGCCGGAACGTGGCACTCCGATCCTCATATACTATCCTGGTACCGGAACGTGGCACCCGATCCATATACTATCCTGGTGTCGGAACGTGACACTCCGATCCTCATTCTATCCTGGTACCGGAACGTGGCACCCGATCCATATACTATCCTGGTGTCGGAACGTGACACTCCGATCCTCATTCTATCCTGGTACCGGAACGTGGCACCTGATCCATTTACTATCCTGGTGTCGGAATGTGACACTCCGATCCACATTCTATCCTGGTACCAGAACGTGGCACCCGATCCTCTATTTCTATCCTGGTACCGGAACGTGGCACCCGATCCCCTAATCTCACTACTTTCGTTCATCAAGCCTTCTTTTATACCATGGCATCATCATTAACAAAGTAGATTAGGGTTTCTTTTCAAGATTTGGGATTCAATAGCTTCATCATGCTTATTTATTCACAATTACATAATCATATTAATGCAAGCATACAATTAAGCATATAGAAGGGTTTACGATACTACTAACACATATCATTCACTATTAAGAGTTTACTACGAATAGTGTGAAAACCATAACCTACCTTCAATGAAGATTAGTGTTCAAGCAAGCAATTTCCCAAAGCTTTGTGTTTCTCCTTCTCCCTCGATCGATCCTCTCTCTCTCTCTTGTTCTTTCTATTTTTCTTATTCAAACCCTCTTTCTTTTACCCTAATTAGCATATAATTAAGAATAAAAGATGGAAATAATAACCCACTAATTAACTTAAGGTTACCTCTTTTAACCCCCAAGTAATTAGACTTATTAACATTAACCCACTAACTTTATAATTAAAGTAGGAATAGTCAAAAACGTCCCTTAAATCACTTAAAGAAATTCGACCCAGACTGGGATTACGTAGTCTGTGACGGCCCGTCGTGCCTGTGACGGTCCGTCCTGCAGGTCGTCGCAAAGTTTAGAGACTCAATTTTTACTAAAGAGTCTGTGATGGTCCGTCACGCCTGTGATGGTCCGTCACGCCTGTGACGGTCCGTCCTGCCATTCCGTCACGAAGTTCAGAGAGTCGATTTCAGTACCCAATTTCAGATTTTCTAAGTGTTTTGAAACGAGACCCTGCGACGGTTCGTCGTGCCCATGACGGTCTGTCGTGGGGTCCGTCGTCTCAGCCAGTTTTCCAGAAATAAAATCTGCTGCTCAAAACGACTAAACAGGTCGTTACACGGACCAAGGAAGTAGTTAATAAGAAAAGAACTATCAACATAGATTTAGTGGGATACTATCTAATAGGATATTGTTGATTGGTGCAAAGTAATAACTAAGTCATACATCAATTATGATGCTTAATGTAAATTAAAGGTAAGGGTTAGTAAATTATACACACGTAGTCGAACCAAGGTACAGGGTGAAATTCTCTAGATGCCGGACCAAGGATTTAGAGAATGATAACGTATAACTTTGCATACATAACACTAGGGAAGAATTTTTATTACTAGGATTAACTCTTTATGAGCTAATGGGGAACATATTCCTAGTTTTTTTTTTATTTGGATATAAATAAATACCTATTTCAAAGGTATTATTCATTGTTTTTGTTTTTATTTCAATTTAAAAAACCCCATTTTTATAGAAAGACTATTGAATTGAATATTTGCTATTGATAATATTCTTCCATATTCTCTGTGGGATCGACGCCGACTCATAGTTGGGTAAATATATTGCACATGATCGTTTATATTTTTTTCAAGAAATATATTTGAATTTTATCAATGATTGATTGATGAAATGCTTGAAAGAATGATTGTGGAATTGAATTGTATGATTTGTTATCTCTTCCATGTGGTGAGATATTACTTGTATGAATTGATTGTAGACACCATGATGACATATGTGATGAGTTGTTTTGCCGAAGTATTTGTCGTTAATGTTATTATGTGAAGGTCTTTGTCGGTAAGTGTTATTATGTCGAGGTCCTTGTTGGTGAGTATTATTATGCCGAGGTCTTTGGCGGTGAGTTTTATTAAGTGAGGTCTTTGATGGAGAGTGTTATTATGTCGAGGTCTTTATTTAAGAGTGACTGTATGTCAGTTTCTTTACCGGTGAGTGTTATTATGTCGCGAACATTGGCACTTAAATTAGTAGTGACAGTATCGTTGGTGCATCTTATATGTTTGATCGTAATGCCATTGAACAGAGGATCTTAATACTTGCTTGGAGAGCACAAATCCTTACGCGGTAAATCAATGGCATTGGATTTAGTTCTTTCCTTATTTCTTACTTTCATGGGTTTGTTTTTCCTTTTCCCCAACTATAGCAAAGATTGAAACTTGTATTTATTTCCTAATTTTGCACTTATGCATTTAGTGACTTGTACACGTGACAACCAGATTTTGTGAGTTTTGATAGAAAAATAAGTTGTACTGTTTTTGGCTTTTCTTTCATTTTTTGTTGGGTTAAGACTAACTTATTTGGTGGGAAAAGAAAGCTGTTATCATGTCCATTTTTTGATCGTGACAATTCGGTATCTAAATTAGTGTTGTCAAAATTTGTGGACTACTCTACCCATTTTTTATTTAAAATGAATTGGAATTATTTGCTTGTTAATTCTCTAATTAAACTCTTAACGACATACCATTCCTTGTGGGATCAACAACAACTTTAGTTGGGAGTTTTATTGAAGAAGACCTCACACTCTTTTAATAAGTTTTGAGGAGTGATTGAGCGTTATCAATGATGACAAATTATTTTTTAAAAAAATATGTTAATAAATGACTATAATAATTAATATATAACGGTAAATTAGGAACTAATTTGTACTAAATTATCTCTTGATTTTTTTAAAAATGGACAAGCAAACAAGGATATTTATTTTTAGTATAAGAGAGAGGTAAAAGTGGACGGAATGAGTACAACTTATTACAAGTGATCTTTCAATTTTGAGATCTTACTAGAAATATATGTTCAACTTTTGGGGGTTAACTTGTGGGAGATTCAACAGAACCCCACTATTAATACATTTTGTGACATTTCATTTTAACCCGTGGTAAAAATCTTTTTGAGGCGATTTTTATTGTGGAGTTTAGAAAATTGCCTCAATTTATTATACTTTGTGAAAATTACCAACCTCCAAAATTTGTTAAAGTTACTTTTAGAAATATCTATATAGATACTAGAGTAACTATCATATTAATTTTTACTTTTATTTAAACTTTATTTAAACTCTTGTATTACTAGTTACCTCTTTAAGAAAAAAACTTTTACTTTATAGTTGCTACTAGTTAATAGAAAATATGGATAATAATAATTATAATAATAAAATATTTTTCTATATATGCACAAAATAATATTCTCATTTTTCAGTCACATTTTAGACTTACCCTTTCCCCTCTAAAACATTAAAAATAGCCAAATATCAAAGCTTTCCCCCTAAAACTACAACCCAATCAGTAACCCCATATCTCTTTCCCCTTAACCCATTCCTTTTGGCCACCCTCCTCTTTCCCTTCTGCATCCTATTTTTTGTGTGATTTTTTCTAAAGAGTTTATTTTTATTATAGGTTCTGCAAGATAGAATGGATGGTATATTTTCTTTGTTAAGTGGGTTTAATGATTCATACTAGAATTTAATCTATTATTTTAAACTTGTATTTAATCTATAGGCATTTCATAATTTACAAGTGTTGAATCTAATGCATCAATACCTTACAATTGTCAGGATGCGTGGAAATTCACATCATACCATGAAATTATTCATACTCGATTTTTAATTGAATTCTCATAAGTCATAGCTTGAATTTTTTCTTTGTTAAGAACTATGGATTATTATTCTTAATTGAATTTAAGTAGTGAAATTATAGGATAACTTTGGAGGAAAGTTTGTAAACAAATTGCTCTACCAAAAGAGCTGAACTTATAAATTGAGAGAAGTGATAAATACTTGAATCAACATATAAAATAAAATGAGCATCATCATATGATTTTAGAAAATCTAAATCCAGTTTGCGTTGATGTACAAAAATGATCAGTTCGTTCTTATTCGTATGAGTGTGAATGGAAGAACATTAAAGTATTTTTTTAATCCATTATCGTAGAATATTTTGTCGAAAAGAAAATTTTTATATGAAATCGCTTTTGACGTGAATAGAGTTTTAATTTTTCATCAATATATATATGAATGCATATGTGTATCATATATTTTTATCTAATTATATATGAGATTTTCTTGTTTTAGACTGTTACGAGGATTGAGCTTTCTTCACCTTGAAAGAGGATTGAATGACAATAACGCAAATCACCAAACAGATCTTATAGAATATTTCTATGTTTATTGGATGTGAATTTTAAAGGATTGACAATTGTAATATTCAAGTTACTATACACAATTTTGTATTATTTTAATTTGATATGAATTTGAACTTGTGAAGCATATTAGTGTGAATTTGTTTAGTGAAATTTATTTTGCATTAAGTGCATTATTTAGTATAATTATGATTCATATTATTCTTAAGGCTTGGTTTATGAGGACCCTAATTTGTCTGAACTCGTCCCCACATTGGTGCCTAATGCTAGTCCCAAAAATATAACTCGTGCTCATATGTTTAAAAGTATTTTCACATCCTCAAACTTTGATAATATTACTCAAAAGGTTTTCTTAAAAGAGATTATACTCAAAACTTCTCACGAACACATTTGGAAATGAAGTTTCCTCTCATTTTAAATGTAAAGGAATTTACTCTTGGGAATACAAAGTTCCCAAATATTCATTCTGAAAAATGAAACCTAATTTTTGTCATCCTCATAATCAAATACTCAAGTCTTAAACAAGTTTTAAATGTTTTGAAAAAGACTTCTCAAAATGACTCGGAAGGTTCTTTTAAACATAACTCTAAATATTTTCATGAAGTTGAATGTGAATTAAAGAGTTATGATTCATGATATATGTTATCTTTCGATGATCAATAAAGGTTTAAATAGTTAGGATTAGGAAAGGAATGAAATCTTGACTCAAAGGAAGAAGTACGAATCGAAGAATGGAAGAGAAAGTGCATTGACGCTTTTGGCTAATCCCTAGTGAGACACGCCATCCCTCTACTTAATTAGGCTAGTTTGTGGTGCACTGCATGCGTAGGGTGCATTTGGGGTACGCCGCCTCAACTCATTCCTATAACGTTTCGACAATGTTTTCTTCTCGATTTTGGGACCTAATTCGCCAAGAATTGATTAATTTCTCTAAAACTCACTCAGATTCAGATACCCAACATAGGTAAAAAAAATCTACTCAAAAACAACTCTGTAACTCAGAACATATTCCTCAAGAACTCATCAAATATCATTATTAAAGATTTAAGAACGAAATTTCAAGAACCTCAAAACATGGATTATCATGGCTGAAATTAACTCAAGAAACACATGATTGGCGTGAGGGAGAACGAACCCATCACATAAAGCTTACATACCATGTAAGAATAAAATCCTTGGAAAAATTCCTCAAAGATCGCAAGAACATTGAACGAACAGTTAAGCTTCTCCTTTCTCTATATTGTAAAACTTCTCTCTAAAACTATACGCATGGTTAGCAATTTTTAAAAATGATCTAAGTGAGTTTAGACCTCTAAAGTATTATTAAAAACGAGTAAGGCTAGTGGGGGTAAGGAAAAGACGAAAATAAACCTCTTTAATTTGGACGAACATTCCTTAATTGAATAGGTTGAACTCAAATAGGTATATCTCACTTATCCAAACTCGGAATTCATCAAAATCAAAGATGTTGGAAAGAAGACTCAAAGATATTTCATTTGATAGCTTATTGTCCACCTAACTCATGTCGTATCAAAAGTTATGGTTGTTTGAAGCTCACCTAAAACTCACAATGGAAAACAAACCTGCACAAATATAAAATTAGTTCTTTCCAATTTAGTTTTTTCTAAAAATAGTTCTTTCTATGACTGAAATGTTACAATATCTCCCCCTTAGGAAAATTTGTCCTCAAATGAGATAACTCTAAATACACTAAGGGTGGCAACATCTAACACCCAGCTCAAACACCCTACATTCAAATTAACACAAAATAGCATATTAAATTAAAAATGTTCTTTTACGAAAAGTCATACTTTGTTTGTATTTCTCCAAAAGTAAATTGATGTGGGTATCTCTTATTCATATCCTCCTCATCCACCTAAGTAGTTTCTTCAACAACTTATTCATTCATAAGACCTTGACTTATTCGACCTCCTTGGTTCCCAACTTGCAAAGTCGACAATCAAGTATCTCACCAGGTATCTCCTCATAAGATAGGAGGTCCTTCATACAAATATTTTCAGTAGGTATAATAAGTGAAGGATCTCCCATACACTTCTTCAGCATTGAAATTTGGAATATTGACATATAGTGGTTTCACAATATTTTTAATATTTTTTCCTTAAGTTTAGTGTGTGTCCAAAAGCTTTTTTGTATTAATTTTTATATAAGTGTCTCTTTATTTGCAGGAAATCTGTCTAAAAGATGAACGCGGAGGTTTTTGAGCAAGAAATACAAAAAAGTACCACCTACGGAGCTTGTGACGGTCCGTCGTGCACATGACGGTCCGTAGGTGGCATCCTAGTAAAGCTATTGAAGGAAGATGGGGAAGTCTGACCAAGTGTGGGGTTACAGAGTGTGTGACGGACCGTCGTAGCCATGACGGTCCGTCCTGTTGGTTCGTCATGAAGATCAGAGAAGTAGTCCAGTACCCAAATTCCAAGAGTTCAAGTGTTATGGAACGGAGACCCTCGACGGACCGTTGCGCCTGTGAAGATCCGTGATACCTGCCATCGAGGATAATGAAGAGTGCAAGAGAAGAATTTGCAAAGTATGGGACAAAAGAGTCCTAGACGGCCCGTCGTGACCATGACGACCCGTCGCGAGGTCCGTCGACCCAGCCACGTTTTGACAGATTTCCAGCAAATAGAGTCCTTCTTTAATTAGGTTTTTGTTTTTTATAAATAGTTTAAAATACCACGTTTTTGGGGTTAGACTCTCTTATTGTTAGACTCTTGATTATTTTAGCTTCTTTTGTGTATTAGACTTTGTGATTATTATTACACTTTTGGAGAATCTTTAGCCTTCAATTAATTTCAGTAATTGAGTTGGTAATTTTGTTAATTAATCAAGTGAACTTCTGAATTTTATTCTTTCTCATTGAAGTAAGTGCATGAATTATTATATTACATATTTGAATATTGTGATTATAACTATGGGTAACTAAACTCCATAACTAGGGTTGTGGGAACTATAGGCGAATAATGTGGTAAAACCTAACTAAAATACAAATTTTAGAATAGTGTCTTGCATGTATTGATAATTCTTTCGCTTAGAAGTCTTTTTAACGGATGGCCAAAGTTAGAACTCGCCTTAATGCTACTTGTCGTACCAAGAAGGTAGATAATAGGAAAAGAACTATCAACATAGATTTAGTGTAAACTATCTAATAGTCTAGTATTGATTGGTACGAGGTAATAACTTAGTCAAATATCAAATACGATAATTAATATGAGGTAAAGGTAAGGTTAGTATAGAAACACACGTAGCCGCACCAAGGTGCGGAGTGAAATTTTCTAGATGTCGGACCAAGGATTTAGAAATACATAACTTATCACTTTGCATGCAAGATACTAGTAAAGAATTGTAATAGTTAGAATTATCAAGTAAGAAACCTGTGGGGAACACGTAAATCCTTGTTACTTTTATTAATTGATTAAACTCCAACATTTGAAGCTGTTATTTGTCTCCTTTAATTTAGCTTGTTATTTTCGTTCATTTAGAAGTAAACCCCCCCCCCCCCTTTTATTGTCTATGTTTTCTAAGGAAATAATTGACTAAATAGTTGTAATAATAGATTGAAGTTAAGTCTGAACTATTTTCCTCGTGGGAACGATCCTAACCTCATTAGTTGGGTTCTTTACTTGATACGACCGCTTTACTTCTTCTTTGAGAAGTAAGTTTGAGCGTATCATATTTTGGCGTCGCTTCCGGGGAAAGTAGCTTTTAGATTAACTTAAACCTATTACTAAAATTTAGTCAATATTTTCTTAATTTTACTTTGTTTATTGTTCTTTATTCTTGCAGCACAATCTTCCTTGTATGCCAAATACACAGAGAGGAAGAGAACCTTGTTTCCCTACGATCACGAATTAGAGTGTACACTACGCAACATGAATCGAAACTTGGGTATTAATGATGATGATCCAAACAAGAACATCCTAGCTCCAATTGATATTCATGGTCAGATGTTACCCGATGCTCCGGGTGAAAACCAACAGAGGGGAAAAAATCCCGCTCCACGGCCCAAAGAATACTACAGAGGCTATGACAATATAGCAGACTTCGATGGGCCACTTGTCTAGCCCCCTCTACCACAAGGCCACACCTTTGTGGGAACTAGTAGCCTGATGCAAATGCTAACTGCCATAGGTTTGTTTTCAGGGCTACCTTCTAAGGATCCACATGCCCATATAGCTAAGGTAAGGGCAGTGTTTAAAAGCTGTGTAGGTAGGCGTGACTTGGACTTGGATGTAATAGGGATAAGAGTGTTTCCTCTCTCACTAACGGTAGAGGCTGCTATTTGGTTCACTGCGCTCCCTCATAACTCAATTTTCACTTGGAACCAACTAAGGGACGTTTCTTAGAACGTTACTACCCAGTCTCCAAGAAACTAAACCACAAAGACAGAGTGAACAACTTTGTGGCACAACCAGGAGAGTCAGTTAGTAGTTCTTGGGATAGATTCACCATATTATTTAGAAGCGTTTCCAATCACCGTATAGATGATGAGTCACAAAAGGAATACTTCTACTGGAGACAGGATGACAATAATAAAGCGGTGTTGGATACTATAGCGGGTGGTTCTTATGGAGTGTGTCCTTATGCTGAGATTGCTGAAAAGTTAGAGAAAATCTCCAGGAACAATAAAGATTGGAGTACTAGGAAGTCGGATACTGGGAGAAATACCTTCGCAGTGCAATCCACTCACAACCCAGCCACAAATGATATTCGTGAAGAGATGGCTCAGATGAGAACTGAGTTTGGGTTGGTATTAAAAGATATCACCGAGGGTGTAGAAAAGATAAATGCAGTTAACTACTTCTATAAACCACCACCACCATGTGATGAATGCTACTATGCGGAGGATTCCTATGCAGTAAATAAGAAGACAGGGGGTTTCCGACCGAGTGCCCAAGGCTCAAATCAGGAGAATTGGCGCCAAGGTCAAGGGAACCAAGGTCGGATCTATGGTAACTATAACCGTGAGGGTCATTATGTCCGAGATGGAAACTACAATCGCGAAAACATTTTCAATAGGGGTAACTATTCTAACAGAAATGATAGGAATGAGCCCTATATCCATCTTCAAAATCGTGAAGTTACTCCTACAGATGGTGGAGATAGTATGGCGCGAGTTGAGGATATTTTGCACAAATGATGAGGAGGTTCGATGCTAATAATGAGAACAATAAAGAGTTAAGGAGTGATTTAGCAGGTATTAGGCAGAAAGTCGATACACATGCAATATCGATTAAGCAGATCGAGTTGCAAATGGCCCAATTATCTGCAATTGTGAACACGCGGTAAGCGGTCACTCTTCCTAGCAACACTGTCCAAAATTCGAAAAATGATACACACTGTATGGCAATCACTACTCAGGGTGGTAAGCAAACCATTGACCCATCTATGCCGTCTAATGAGGAAAAGGTGAGAAAGGTAATTCCCATGCCTATACCACAACCTTCCTTTCCTCAAATATTAGTGAAAAAGACCGAGGATGGTAAATATCAGCATTTTATAACAATGTTGAAGCATTTATCTATCAATGTCCATTGGTAGAAGCTCTAGAACAAATGCCTAGTTATGCCAAGTTTATGAAAGATCTGGTTACAAAGAAAAGACCGGTCACTTTCGAGGATAATGATAGAATGCATCGTTGTAGTGCTATTGCTACAAGATCACGCGTACAAAAGAAAGAAGATCTGGGTGCATTCACTATTCCTTGTATAGTCGGGTCATTATATTTTGCAAAAGCATTATGTGATCTAAGGGAAAGCATTATGTGATCTAAGGACAAGCATTAATCTCATGCCCCTCTCGATTTACAAGAAGTTGGGTTCAGGTGACCCAAATCCCACTGCGATGCGGCTACTGATGGCCGATCGAACACTGAAAAGGCCTATAGGGATATTCCACGATGTACTAGTAAAAGTGGAGTCGTTCATATTTCCAACAGATTTTGCTTTCCTTGATTGTGAAGTCGATTTTGAAGTGCCTATTATTCTTGGGAGGCCATTCCTTGCTACGGGTAGAGCCTTAGTTGATATTGAAAATGGGAAAATGAGATTTCGGTTGAACAATGAAGAAGAGACCTTCAGCATCTGTAGGTCCATGAGGCAGAGGGGTGAGCTCCAATCGGTATCTGCTATATCCTACAAAGAAAAGAGAAATAAGGATTATGACCTAAAAAACGAGAGTTTATGGTTGGGAATCTGGTGCTTTTAGACAATTCTAGGTTGCTATGGCTTCCGGCCAAGCTCAAGTCCTAATGGACTGTCCCTTACTTTATTACCCAATAATTCCCTCATGGAGCAGTTGAGTAAGAAACCAAGGAGGGAGTGCAGTTTAAGGTGAATGGAGAACGAATAGAACTCTATTTTGGGCATACTGAATCGGAAAATGAATTGATCGAGGAATACCATGTTGATGAGGGCTGAGTAATCAAGTGTCCTCAGTCGTGTCAAGACGTTAAATCAGGCGCTAGTTGGGAGGCAACCCAATACTAATAGTTTTTATTTCTAGTAATGGTAGCATTTTCTACTAATAGGTTTTAAATTTTCAGGCACATCACCAGGAAATTATGCAGAAAATCACTCTGCAGCAGTCACTGATGGATGCATCGCCGGACCGTCACGCATGCAACAGACCGTCGCATGAATCCGTCATTTCCAGGTGTGTCTTTAAGTTATTTTCAAAACTAGGGCACACGCGACGAAACCAATGACGGACCGTCGCAGTTGTGATGGACCGTCGTCAGGGACTCGTCGCGTCATTAATGAAGCGTACCCGACCCGACTCGGCTGGGGTTTTTTAAAATTTCTTAACATTTAAAAACTCCACCCCTTCATTTCACCCATTTCCTTCCCTCTTCCTCCCATTTCCCATCCTTTTCAACTTCCAATTTCCTAGCTCTCTTTCAACCGATCATTTTCCCAAATTCCCCAATTCCTAAAATCCACTCTCTACTGGTCAAAGTCTGCTATTGTGGTTCTTTACATGATCATCAAGTACCTTCCTTTCTTGTTTTTCTCAAATTCTCAGGTATGTATCTCTTATCTCTACCCATTTACATTGCATTTTTGTTTATAAATTAGTATTAGCCTATTTATTATTGATGGGTTCATTCTTTAATACATATTCTGTCTGACCAAGGATGACAATCGTCAAAATTGTCTTGTTAAAACTCTAGAAATAGGTGCTTTAGCATTGCTAGTTTACTAGGTATTTGGGTTAAACACATGTAGTATAAAACACTAAAAATTCCATTTGGGTCATAGGGTATGAATGTGGCATCCCTAGTTTTGTCACTGAATGACAGAACGAGACCCTAATGATGTACCGTCGTACCCACGAAGAACCGTCATAGGGTCCGTCCCAACATCTCTAACACCCCACTGTCCAACTTTTTCTAAGTGTCCTCCAATGGACACATGCGATGGACCGTCGTGGAACGACGGTCCGTCCTGCACAACCGTTGTGGTTGTCAGAGACCCTGTTTCTAAGGGTCTCCAACTTTTTCCAAGTTTCCTCTTACGGACATCTACAACGGACCGTCATACCCTCGATGGTCCGTCCTGCACAACCGTTCTGGTTGTCAGAGACCTTGTTCCTAAGGGTCTCTAACTCTTTCCAAGTATCCTCTTACAAACATCTATGACGGACCGTCATACCCTCGATCGTCCGTCCTGCATAACCGTCATGACGGTCAGAGACACCTCTCCTAAGGGTCTCCATACTTTTTTCTAAGTGTCCCACGACGGACATCGACGATGGATTCTCATCATCACAACGGTTCGTCCTTCTTATCCGTCATAATTGTTAGAGACTTTCTTTCAGGGGTCTCCACATAAACATAGTTTAAGTAATACATGACGGACCCCATGACGGTCCGTCATACGCACGATAAGCCGTTACCCTTGTCCGTCGTGTTTCACAGTTACTATAGAAATGTCATTGCATCTTGACTCTTTGATTTATTTTGTGTTGTTTCGCTTGTCTTGTTTGATCTTTCTAGTACTAATATTTATTCTTTACATATATTATCTATTATGGACCCAAAACAAGATCGATTCTATGCAAGTGGGCGATCGAAGTCTGTTGCCCCGTCTGCCCGCCTGTTCATTGGCTCGAATGATGAGCGTGACCCCGCAAACGTGCCCCCAAGCACTTCCCCCATCCCAAGATGTACGTGCTGGGAGAGCCACACCCAAAAAAGGTGGCATCGGTGTAGTCACTGTCTCCCAGTCTGATGAGGAGCGCACACTGACCGGCACACCTTCTGGGTCATCTACTCATAAAGAAGGAGTGTCTGGATCCTTAGGAGTTTCGTGGTTGGAGGAAGCCTCTAGATCTGCTGAGGTCCCTGCACCCGCCCCAGCTGCATAGTTTGCCTCGTCTTATGAGGCTGACAGTTCTGAATCCACATTCCGCTCACCGACTCATGCTCTCACCCGGTTGCTGACCATTCCAACAAGTGGTGTGTTGACGGGCAATATCAAGTTTATTCAGACGCAAAGTTTCTAAATGAACAAAGGATTTATGACACGGACACTTACGGTGGAGAGGCGGGTCCTTACGGGAAGTCTCCCGACTATGTTAGAGATCCACAATCTCTTCACCTGACATTGACTGGAGTGGACACCACATTTGTTGGGCCGTTATAGTGAAGAGTTTGTCCGAGAGTTCTACGCCTCCTACGTGGCTACTCTCAGATCACAGATTAATAGGCGGGCTGCCCCAGCCAAATAAGCCCACTAGAGCATGTCGAGAACGTGGAATTCAGGTTGATATCTCCCTGCCTACCATCCTCCGATATCTATACGGCGAGGATGTAGATGCCAACAGAACCCCTCTCACCGCCGAGTTTGACTACCTGTGGCAAATTGTCAAAGATGGCCAATTCTTCCGTGAGCCATCGCTGAGAGAGACCACCAAAAGGTGGATGGCCCTGCACTTGTCTATTGATGGAGAGGGTGTTGATTGGGTGACCGAGTTGAAGGGAGCCATCAAGAAGGCTAACCAAACCTTCACGGCAAATTTTTTATGGTTGATTGTCCGCCACTGCCTTCCCCCCACATCCGTTGATAATATAGTCACATGGGATCGTGCAGTACTGATGGCGGCGATAATAGCCGGGTTTGAGGTGGACTTTGCTTGGCTTCTATAGGCGGTCATGCACGAGAGGGATTTAAAGGTTACAACTACTTGCCCTATCCCGTGCATGATATTTTCTTTATGCAGGTCCGCAGGTGTGACCATCTGGCACATTGATCAGCTCAAGACCCCGCTGGGCAACATTGATATCGGCCTCATCAGGGATGAGGCCAATAAGTTGGCTCCACGCAGAGGGCCCTATACAGAGTTGCCTCCACTTGGTGACAATCTGGCTGATACGGTAGCACAGGCTCGCACGGCTACGCAGGCTGCTTCCACTAAAACTACCCCGGTTGAGTCTATCCCGGGTAGTATCACTGCCCCGAGCTACTCTCGCTCAGCCCCTTTCCCCACTCTGGTCCCGCTTTCTAGGTCCAAAAACTAGAGGCACAGATGTCTACACTTTGCATCACATCTAGACTTGGATGCGGAGGTCTATTGCTGAGGAAAAAGAGCGCTTTGAGTGGAGAATGGTCCAGCACACAGAGCGGAAGATCGTTGAGGTTCATCCAGCGCTTGGATGCTTTTGAGTTGGAGGTGCTAACCCGACCAGCCCCTCAGGTGGATGTGTCGACCCTTCAGGTTGCGGTCGAGAGTCTTCACACAGACATCGATATGATCTTAGAGTCTAGGGTGCCTGAGTCTGAGGCCCCTTCTGTAGAACCTGCTGAGGACACAATGATGGCAACCTTATTTGCCACTTCTGAGATTACACCACCTCCCCCTTGAGAGCATGCCAAGAGGCGTAGGGGTCAAGAGGAGGATGAGGCTAGAGCACGAAAGAATGAATGTCGTGAGATGGAGGCTGCGAGGAGAGCCTCTCTTGCTGATGAGGAGGCGCGTCGGATGAGGGTCGTAGAGTCAGCTGCTGGGGCATCTAGCTCCAAAAATATGGAGATAGCGGGAGGCCCTGCTGATAGTGTTGTGGCTGATGAGGACACTACTGAGGGTTTCCAGATTATAGAGGTAGTGGGTTCCGAGAAACCGAACCCACCAGCTTGGTGATCGTCGGCGCTTTGCACCCCAGGTTTGCTTCACCTACCACTCTTGTATTTCAATTTTTTTTATGCATTGTTGACAATTGCATGTCTTTTTTTGGGGGTGGGGTAAATGGAAAGTGAGTGCTAGGGTGAAGTCTGAGTAGCCCAATTCACTATCCTCTTTTGGGGTTTCCTTGCCTGTGTTTTTTTCCCAAGAGACTGATTATTTTACTGTTGAACCGGCATGTATATATCTTGTGTACATTGTTTAACTCTGAAGCATGATGTCTAAAATGATATCCTGATGAAATGAAAATGATGCATGACTAGGCATAGTAATTGATAAATGTGTGGCTCTAAGCATGACATAGATATACACCACTGCATGACCCTAAGTCTAAAATTCAAACAAGGTGTCTGATAATCTGGTAGAGTAATGAGATATCCAGTGAGTGTAAGGAAGATTTAAATAGTCCACTATTTGTAATGAGATAGAACTTGCTTGGTAAGTCCTGCTTAAAGTAAGTTGTAATAGACAATTAGAAAAGGATCATAGGTCTTTGTTCAATATAGCCCATTTTTAGCCTAAATAAAAAAAACAAATGAAATTAATCCTTCTTCGATCCAAATGATTTGAGCTTAAACTAAACCTTTTTTTTAACCCCAACTGATCTTTTTTGGGAATAATGTGTTGGCCCTGGTACCACCTTGACATGTGCACCTCAGCTTATGCCAAAACCATAAGTTGAGGGTGCCTAATGCAGTAAACAACCTTTTTATGGCCCTGATCAACCTTTGGGTATTGTGTACTTTGACTCATGGCAAAGCCATGAGTTGAGGTGGCTAATATGAGGAATGCTCTGGAATGTGGGGTTGAAAGAACAAAGAGAGAGAAAGAACAAAAGTAAAGTGACTCAAGAATCAGTTGAAAGAAAGGTGAAATAAAAAAAAAATACACTAAATACAAGCAAGAAAAGAAGAGAGTCAGTTACATAAATGAAGAAAGAAGGGAAAATAACAAGGTGAAAGAATATGAGAAACTGGGCGAAATAAAATGATAAAAAGTGGTATGTTTAGCCGATATGTCAAGAAGGGTAAAAAGTCACCGAAGTACACCTAAATATACCCTACCTAACCCTGAGCCTATGTTACAAGCTAAGAAAGTCCTATCGTGATCCTAAAAGTTGTATAGCGAACTTAAAGCAGTGAAAATAAGGGCAAGCATATGGCAATATGTATGAATGAGTTGTGAATCTGTTCTGAGAGTAAGTTTTGCAAAGTAATCCTTATACTAAAACTAAAATCATTGCGTGAAAAATGAGGATATTTTTTTGAAGTGAGGACACTAGTTGCAATACCGGAAATATTAGCACCTCGGTGAGTGATTGAAGAGGATAGGTGTTAGTGCGTGGTGAGTCTGTGTCATGGTCTGATTCCACATAATCAAGCCTAATAGTGATAGCATGCATAAATATAATGAGATTGATCAGGATTGATAGCCAAATGATTGCGAAAGATAACATATGGATACTATGTACAATGATTTTGTATTGAGTCATAGTGCGTTGCTTGAGAACAAATAACGAATTTAAGTTGAGGGTGTTGATATACCGTGGTTTCACGGTATTTTTAATGCTTTTTTCTTAAATTTAGTGTGTGTCCAAAATCATTTTTGTATTAATTTTTATGTAAGTTTCTCTTTATTTGTAGGAAATCTGTCTAAAAGAGGAGGTTTTTGAGCAAGAAATATAGAAAAGTACCACCTACGGAGCTTGTGACGGTCCGTCGTGCCCGTGAAGGTCCGTAGGTGGCATCGTAGTGAAGATGCTGAAGGAAGATGGGGAAGTCTAACTTAGTGTGGGGTTACGGAGTGCGTGACGGACCATCGTAGCCATGATCGTTCGTCCTGCCGGTTCGTCATGAAGATCAGAGAAGTAGTCCAGTACCCAAATTCCAAGAATTCAAGTGTTATGGAACGGAGACGCTCGACAGACCGTTGCGCCTGTGACGATCCGTCATACCTTCCATCGAGGAAACTAAAGAGACTAGCAGAGGAATTTGCAAAGTATGGGACGACAGGGTCCTTGACGCCCATCGTGACCACGATGACCTGTCTCAAGTCTGTCGATCCAGCCACGTTTTGACAGATTTCCAGCAAATATAGTCCTTCTTTAATTAGGTTTTTGTTTTTTTATCAATAGTTTAAAATACCTCGTTTTTGGGGTTAGACTCTTTGGTTATTAGACTCTCTCATTGTTAGACTCTTGATTATTTTAGCTTCTTTGTGGATTAGACTTTGTGATTATTATTACACTTTTGGAGAATTTTTAGTCTTCAATTAATTTCAGTAATTGATTGTTGGTGATTTTGTTGACTAATCAAGTAAACTTCTGGATTTTATTCTTTCTCATTGAAGTAAGTGCATGAATTATTATATTACATATTTGAATATTGTGATTATGACTATGGGTAACTAAACTTCATAACTAGGTTTGTGGGAACCATAGGCAAATAATGAGGTAAAACCTAACTAAAATAACAACTCTAGTGTCTTTCATGTATTTATAATTCTTTCGCTTAGAAGTCTTTTTAACGGATGGCCAACGTTAGAAATTGCCTTAATGCTACTTGCCCTACCAAGGAGGTAGATAATAGGAAAAGAATTATCAACATAGATTTAGTGTATACTATCTAATAGGCTAGTATTGATTGGTACGAGGTAATAACTTTGTCAAATATCGAATATGATACTTAATATGAGGTAATGGTAAGGATTAGTATAGAAACACATGTAGCCGGACCAAGGTGCGGAGTAAAATTTTCTAGATGCCGGACCAAGGATTTAGAAATACATAACTTATCACTTTGCATGCAAAATACTAGGAAAGAATTGTTATAGTTAGAATTATCAAGTTAGAAACCTGTGGGGAACACGTAAATCCTAGTTACTTTTATTAATTGATTAAACTCCAACATTTGAAGTTGTTAGTTTTCTTGTTTAATATAGCTAGTTATTTTCATTCATTTAGAAGTAAAAAAACCCCTTTTATTGTCTATGTTTTCTAAGGAAATAATTGAATAAATAGTAGTAATAATAGATTGAAGTTAAGTCTGAACTATTTTCCTAGTGGGAATGATCCTAACCTCATTAGTTGGGTTCTTTACTTTCAACGACCCCTTTACTTCTTATTTGAGAAGTAAATTTGAGCGTATCAAATATCGGATGAACTGCTGTTAACTCTAATGGTAGCTCCAACTCATATGCTACATTGTCAATCCTCTCGAATATCCCGTAAGGACCAATATATCGGAGTCTAAAATTCCCCTTCTTTCCAAAACTCATAACGCCCTTCATGGGTCAAAACTTCTAATAAACTCAATCGTCCACCTCAAACACCAAATCTTTTTTCCTTACATTGATATAGGATTTCTAATGACTTTGCATTGTTTTCAACCTATTTTCAATGATCTCAACTTTCCCCATATATTGATGAACCAAGTTTGGTCCTATTGACCATGTTTCGCCAACTTCAAACCATCCAATAGGATATCTAAATCTTCTCCCGCAAAGAGCCTCATAAGGATCCATTTGGATGCTAGATTGATAAATGTTGTTGTAAGCAAACTCAATCAGAGGTAAGTGATCATCTCAATAACCCTTGAAATCAATCATACATGCACTCAACATATCCTCTTGAGTATGAATTGTGTGCTATGCTTGACCATCAGTATGGGGATGAAATGCAAAACTCAAATTTACCTTCAAACCCAAACCTTTCTAAAATACTTCCATATTATGTGGTGAATTGCGCACCTCTATCTAAAGTGATGGACACCCGAACTCCACGAAGTGTGAGTTCCTCTTGTATATATACTATGGTTTAATCTCATGTTGAATAGGTAGTCTTTATCGGTAAAAATTGGTCTGATTTAGTCATTCCATCTATAATCACCCAAATCGAAAATTATGTTGTCTACAAGAACGCAACAATGCTTAATGAAATCCACATTGATCATCTCCCACTTCCATTCCAGGAGATATATGTTCTAAGCCATACCATTGGGCCTCCAGTGCTCTACCTTGACTTGTTGGCAATTTGGGCTTTTAACAACAAACTGTAATACACCTCTTCATACTACTCCACCAATTGACTCCTCTCAAGTCACGATACATCTTCGTGGAACCAGGATGTATAGAATATCGAGAGCTATGTAATTCCTCCATGATCCTCTATTAGAGTTCATTTATCTTCGATACACACAATCTACCTTGATACTTAATACACCATTTCACCATTATTCAAAAGCCATCCCTTTCTACGTATGATCATTTCCTTATATTCAAGGAAAATAAGGTCTTGGTATTGTTTCTCATTCACATTACATTTAGCCCTATTGATCATCACCAGTACTCCTCCTTCAGTGGAATCCATCAACTGGACTCCTAATCATGAAAATTTGTGCACTTTTTTGGCTAAATATTTCTTGCCTTCCTTAACATGGGCAGTGTTACCCATACACAATCTGCTCAAAGCATCATCATCTTTATTAGCCTTACCTGGGTGTTAGAAAATACTCATATCATAATCCTTAAGTAATTCCAACCACCTCCTCAATCTGAGATAAAACTTTTCTGAATTAGTACATACAATATACTCTTTTGATCAGTGAACACATCAGCATGGACATCATTGAGATATAGGAACCATACTTTTGAAGCAAACACAACATCAGCCAACTCTAGATCATGTGTTGGGTAATTTTTCTTTTGAATCTTAAGTTTTCTGGAGGTATGAGCTATAATATTCCCATTTTTCATCAATACACAACCCATAAACAACTCTTGATGCATCAGCATACATAACAAAGTCGTGTGTATCCTCCGGTAAGGTCAACACTTATATGATAGTTAATCGTGTTTTCAATTCCTAAAAGTGCTTCTCACAAGTTTCAGACCATTGAAACTTTAATGTCTTCTTATTCAAATTTTTCAATGGGGATGAAATATATGAGAATCCCTCAACAAACCTCTTATAATAACCAATTAATCCCATGAAACTCTTAATATAGTTGGAGATGTGGGACTAGGAAAATTTTGTACTGCCTCAATCTTCTGAGTGCCAACTAAAATCCCTTCACCTCAAATACTATGGCCTAAGAACGCCACTGACTCAAGCCGAAACTCAGACTTGGAAATTTTGGCATGAAACTTCTTATCCTTTAGTGTTTGAAAAACTACCCTGATATAACTAGCATGATCCTTCTCATTCCTCGATCAAAATTAGAATGTCATCAATGAATATGATAACAAACATATCAATATAAGGATAATAAAAACTATGTTCATCAGGTCCATGAACGTTGCAGGAGCATTAGTCAAACCAAAAGATATAACTAGAAACTCATAATGACCATAGCGGGTCTTCAATGATGTCTTCGGAATGTCACTTTCTCTTGCTCTCACTGATGATATCCAGATCTGAATTGTCTATTAAAACACAAGTGGCACCCTGATGTTGATTGATAACATCGTTCTCTGAAGGGTGATACATAATGTTTATTGTAATCTTGTTCAATTTACGATAATCAATACACATTTTAAGAGGATCATCTTTTTTCCTTACAAATAAGTTAGGAGCGCCCCAAGGCAAGACACTAGGTTAAATAAAATCTTTATCAAGGAGAACTCTCAACTGCTCTTTTAACTCTTTCATCTCGGATGGAGCCATTCTATATAATCGAGTAAAGATAGGTCGAGTATCAGAAAAAGTATCGATATCAAAGAATAGTTCTCTCTTAGGTGGGACTCTGGTAAGATCTGGAAAGACCTATAGAAACTCACTTACAACTGGAACTAACTGAATAGGTGGTGTCTTAACTTTACTGTCATTACCTCAGACTAAGTGATAGATTCCCCCTTGGAAACAAACTCTTTCGCCTTAAGGTACAAAATAAAACGACCCTTAGGCACTACTAACTATTCCTCCACTCAATAACTATCTCATTAAGAAGCTAAAGCATAACTATTTGATTTTTACAATCAACTAAGGCATAACAAGCATGACCCTAGCCTATACCTAAAATTACATTAAAGTCCGTCATGTCTAGCTCAACTAAATAAGCTATGGTGTCCTTGTGATTGACAGAAATTGTACAATCACAAAACTCTGTCAACTAGAATAGACTTACAAACAGGTGTGGAAACACTGAAGGGCTTAAGAAGTTGCTAGAAAAATAACAAAATTCATAGAAATGTATGGATTCAGGAAATATAGACTCGCACCTGGATCAGGCAATGCATATACATCAAGACTAAAGACTTTGATCATACCAGTGAAAACATACAGTTAATTATCTTTCTTTTGGTGACAGGTTATAGCATACAAATGGTTTGCTCCTATGCTTGTTCCGAAGTTCTATCTGGCAGAGCCACTAAAGAAGATTGGGCTCTAATGCCACCATTACAATTTCCTTAAATATTCTTAGGGAACTCTCTTTTGAAGTGACATACCTAACCACACTTGAACTCAACCTTGGAGCCATCAAAACACGCTCCTAGGTGGTTCCAACCATATTTAGTGCATGCAGGAGTCCAATTGGCCCCTAGTGCCACACTACCTTGAAACTGAGCAGTTCCAGCTCTAAAATTCTGCAAATTCTAATTCTTGAACTCAACTTTGTTCTTTGGTGGAGGTGTAGGTGCACTAGCAGATGATGGAGCAATTTCCTTTGGCTTTTGTTGAAAAGATGATAAGTTTGCATTACCCTTCTTCTACCCGGACTGATTGGTTAAGGAAATTAGAAAAATACTCCATACCATTTTCGGGCAACTTTCCACTACTGGGAAGCTTGACTTCAAAAGGGCATATCTCACTCATCCAACATCAAAACTTAGCAAACTCGGTGGCATTGGAAAAGTAATTCAGATACTTTTTATTATATATATTTTATCCTAAATGACCCATCCTTGACAGAGAGTTATAGTAATTTGAAATTGACCCAAAACATAGAAGACATTAGGAAAGACTTCTATGAATTCTCTCTAATTCTTCTCGAAACTCAAGGTGCTACATCTAGTGACCTTAACACATAGGAAAATTTTTAATTCCTTGTTAAAAACATACTCACTACGAAGGATTATAGTTTGAATAAAATTATGGGGTGTTACAATATCTCCCCCTTGGGTATTCTTGCTCTAATTATGGCTGGACAGGGTATAGAGTGGGTTTGCTTTTATCATCTTTTTAATTCCAACTAAAATTTCCCCCATTTCTATTTGGAACTAACTAAGATCTCTCATTTAATTATTTATCATTTAATAATTTAGTATGTCAGCAATGATTACAATAACAAACCTATCTAAATAAGGCTTGATAATCTATTCACAAGGTCCATGAACACTACAGGAGAATTGGTCAAACCTATGGACATAACTAGGAACTCATAATGATCATAACGGGTCCTTAAATTTGTCTTTGGAATATCCCATTCCGTTACTCTCAACTTATGATAGCTAGATATGATGTACATCTTAGAAAAACAAGTGTCACCTTGAAGTAATCAAAGACATCATCGATTCTTCGAAGAAGATACTTATTATTGATAGTAACCATTTTCAACTAATGGTAATTTATACACATTCTAAGGGAACCATCCTTCTTTTAAAAATAAGACTTGAGAGCCCCAAGGTGAGACACTTGGTCACATAAAACCTTTCTCCGGGAGATCTTTCAACTTCTCTTTCAACTCTTTAACTATGTTGGTGCCATTCTATATGGAAGAATAGGGATAAGATTAGTATCGGGAAGAATATCTATACAAAAGTATATTTCTCTATTAGGAGGGACTCTAGGAAGATCATGTAGAAACACTTATAGAAAACTCTTTTACTACTGGACTGATTGAATATGAGGTATCTCAAGACTAGAGTCATTAAATCGGACTAACACACCCCTCGTAAACTAAATTTTTCGCCTTACGGTATGAAATAAAATGACCCTTATGCACTGTTCAACTACTCTTCCACACTATATCTGACTCATTAGTAAATTGGAACTTAAAAAGTAGAGTTCTTTAATCAACTGAGGCATAACAGGCACGAATCCAGTCCATACCTAGAATGACATCAAAATCTATCATGTCTAACTCAACTAAATCATCCATGGCGCTCTTGTGATTGATAGAAATAGTACAATAACGCTAGACTATCTCTATTAGAATAGACTCACCAACATTTCTAGAAACACTGAAGGTATCAAGAAGATTCTCAGGAAGAACATCGAAATTCATCGCAGCATTAGGAGTAACAAAAGGTAAACTTGCTCATGGATCAACCATAGCATAAACATCAACATGAAAGATGTGGATCATATACCACTGACAACATCTGACGAATCCTCTTTCTCTAGGCAGCTACTGATAACATATAGACAATTTCCTCCTCCGCCTGCTGATACGCTCTAACTTACTTCTCAAATAAGAAGTAAAGCGATCCTGTCAAGTAAAAAACCCAACTAGTGAGGTTGGGATCGTTCCCACGAGGAAAATAGTCTAGACTTAACATCAACATGTTATTACTATTGTTTGGTCAATGACATCCTTGGAAAGTAAAAACAATAAAAGGGGGGTTTCTATTTCTAAATGAATGAAAATAACTAACGCAATTGAAAGAGACACTTAACATCTTTGAATGTTGGATTTTAATCAATTAATCAAAGTAACTAGGGTTTACGTGTTCCCCACAGGTTCATAACTTGATAATTCTAACTATAACAATTCTTTCCTAGTATCTTGCATGCAAAGTGATAAGTTATGTATTTCTAAATCCTTGGTCCGGCATCTAGAAAATCTCACTCCGCACCTTGGTCCGGCTACGTGTGTTGCTATCCTAACCCTTATCTTTACCTCATATTAAGCATCGTATTCGATATTTGACTAAGTTATTACCTCGTACCAATCAATACTAGCCTATTAGATAGTATACACTAAATCTATGTTGATAATTCTTTTCCTATTATCTACCTCCTTGGTCCGGCAAGAAGCATTAAGGCGAGTTCTAACGTTCGTCATCCGTTAAAAAGACTTCTAAGCGAAAGAATCATTAATACATGCAAGACACTATTCTAGAATTGTTATTTTAGTTAGGTTTTATCTCATTATTTGCCTATGGTTCCCACAACCCTAGTTATGGAGTTTAGTTACTCATAGTCATAATCACAATATTCAAATATATTAAATAAGAATTCATGTACTTACTTCAATGAGAAAGAGTAAAATCCGAAAGTTTGCTCGATTAATCACCAAAAACCACAAACAATCAATGATAATTAAAAGCCTAACAATACAATGTTTACTAATACGGTGTCTAACAATACGGAGTCTAACAATGATCCAGAGTCTAACAATCTAAAAGTCTAACTATATGGAGTCTAACCTCAAAAACGAGGTTTTTCGAACTATTTATAAAAAATAAAAACCTAATTAAACAAGGACTCTATTTGTTGGAAATCTCCCAAAACGCGGCTGGGTCAACGGACCTCGCGACCGATCGTCATGGTCATGACGGACCGTCATGGACTCTGTTGTCCCATACTTATGCAATTTCTTCTGCTGCTGTTCTTCATTACCCTCGACGGCAAGTATGACGGACCGTCATAGGCACAACGGTCCGTCGAGGTTCTTCGTTCCAAAACACTTCAAGTCTTGGAATATGGGTACTGGGATTACTTCTTTGAACTTCATGACGAACCTGCAGGACGGACCGTTATAGAGACGAAGGACCGTCACAAGTTTCGTAACCCCACACTTGGTCAGACTTCCCCATCTTCCTTCAGCAGCTGCACTACGCTGCCACCTACCGACCGTCACAAGCACGATGGACCATCATAAGCTCCGTAGGTGGTCTCTTCTGCATTTCTTTGCTCAAAATCTCCGCATTCAGCTTTGGACAGATTTCCTGCAAAATAAAAAGAAACTTATATAAAAATTAGCATAAAATGGCTTTTGGACACACTAAACTTAAGGAAAAAGTATTAATAATACCATGAAACCACGGTATATCAACACCCTGAACTTAAATTCGTTGTTTGTCCTCAAGCGACGCACTATGACTCAATACAAAATCTTTGTACAATAGTATCCATGTTTCATCCTTTGCAATCATTTGGCTATCAATCCCGATTAATCTCATCAAATCTACGCATGCTATCACTGTTAGGCTTGAATTATGTGGGATCAGAACATGACACAGACTCACCATGCACTCACACCTATCCTCTTCAATATCTCACCGAGGTGCTAACAATTCCGGTATTGCAACTAGTGTCCTCACTTTAAAACAAAATCCTCATTTTTCACACAATGATTTCAATTTGAGTATAAGGATTACTTTTCAACACTCGCTCTCAGAACAAAGTCACAATCATTCATACCTATTTCCATAAGCTTGCCCTTATTTTCATTGCCTTAAGTTCGCTATACAACCCTTAGGATCTTTTTTTAGCTAGTAACATAGGCTCAGGGTCAGGTAGGGTATATTTAGGTATACTTTAGTGACCTTTTGCCCTCCTTGACATATCGGCTAAACCTTCCACTTTCTATCATTTTATCTCGCCCAGTTTCTCATATTCTTTGACCTTGCTATTTTCTCTTCTTTCTTCATTGTGTAAGTGACTCTCTTCTTTTCTTGCTTGTATTTCTTGTATATTTTTCTTTTTCTTTACTTTTTTTTTGACTAATTCTTGAGTCACTTTACTTTTTTTCTTTCTCTCTCTTTGTTCTTTCAACCCCACTTTCCAGAGCATTCCTCATAATAGCCACCCTCAACTCATGGCTTTGCCATGAGTCAAGGTACACAATACCCAAAGTTGGGTCAGGGCCATAACGAAGATTGTTTACTACATTAGCCACCCTCAACTTATGCTTTTGGCATAAGCTGAGGTGCACATGTCCAAGGAGGGACCAAGGCCAACACATTGTTCCCAAAAAAGATCAGTTGGGGTGAAAAAGAAAGGTCTAATTTAAGCTCAGATCATTTGGATCAAAGAAGGATAAATTTCATTTGGTTTCTTTTATTTAGGCTAGAAATGGGCTATATTGAATAAGGGCGTATGATCCTTTCCTAATTGTCTATTACAGCTTACTTTTAGCAGGACTAACCAGGCAAGTTCTAGCTCAGTACCAATAGTGGACTATTCGAATTTTCCTCACACTCACTTGACATTTCATCACTATACCAGATTATCAGACACCTAGTTCAAATTTTAGACTTACAGTAATGCAATGGTGTACCTCTATGCATGCTTAGGGCCACACAATTATTAGTTACTATTCCTAATCATGCATCATTTTCCAGTTTATCAGGATATCATTTTAGCCATAATGCTCCAGAATTAGACTATGTACAAAAGATATAGACGTGCCGGTTCA
Source organism: Solanum peruvianum (assembly GCA_027705065.1). NCBI lineage: Eukaryota > Viridiplantae > Streptophyta > Magnoliopsida > Solanales > Solanaceae > Solanum > Solanum peruvianum. The sequence goes on from JAKWJD010001759.1 coordinate 23,727,271, forward strand.
ACAGAAAAAGTAATCACTCTTTTGGGGAAAAAGAACACGCGTAAGAAAACCCCAAAAGAGGATAGTGAATTGGGCTACTCAGACTTCACCCTAACACTCACTTTCCATTTACCCCACCCCCAACAAAAAAACATGCAATTGTCCCCAATGCATAAAAATTTAAATACTAGAGTGGTAGGTGAAGCAAACCTGTGGCGCAAAGTGCCGTCGATCAGCAAGCTGGTGGGTCCGGTTCCCCAGAACCCACGTCCTCTACAATCTGGACACCCTCAGTGGTGTCCTCAGCAACAACCGCACCATCAGTAGTGCCTCTTGCTATATTCACAGTGCGGGAGCTAGACGCCTCAGCCGCTAACTCTGATGCTCTTATCTGGTGCGCCTGCTCCTCAGCAAGTGAGGCTATCCTCACAGCCTCTATCTCTCGGCGCTCCTTGTTCCGTGCTCGTGCCTCGTCCTCTGCTCGACCCCTATGCCTCTTGGCATTCTCTCGAGGGGGAGGTGGTGGAATCTCTGAAGTGGAAAATAGGACCGCCAACACTGTGTCTTCAGCAGGCTCGACAGAAGGGGCCTCAGACTCTGGCACCCTAGCCTCTAAGATTGTATCGATATCTGCACGAAGACTTTCAACTGCAGCCTGAAGAGTCGACACATCCACCAGAGGGGCTGGTCGGGCTAATGCCCTCAACTCAAAGGCGTCCAAGAGCTGGTGAACCTCAGTGATCTTCCGCTCTTTATAATGGACCATTTTCCGCTCTAGGCGCTCTTCTGACTCAGTAATCGACTTCTGCATCCACGGCTGTATATGATGCAGAAGTGTAGCCATTTGTGCCTCTAATTTTTAGACCCTAGCAAGCGGGACCAGTGCAGGTAGAGGGGCTGTGCGAGAGGATCTCGGGGCAGTGCTACTACCTGGGATAGACTCGACCGGGGTAGTGTAAGTGGACGCCGCCTGTGTAGCCATGCGGGCCTAGGCTATCGTATCAGCAAGATTATCAACAAGTGGGGGCAGCTCTGGACGGGGCCCACTGCATAGAGTTAACTCATTGGCCTCATCTGTGATGATGCCGACGTCAACAGTGCCCTGCGGGGTCTTGAGTTGATCTACGTGCCATATAGGCACACCTGCGGACCTGCAAAGAGCAAAGATCATGCACGGGAAAGGGTAAGTTGTAGTGACCTTGACGATATTATCAGCAGGTGTGGGGGAAAGGCAGTGACGGACAAGCAGCCACAAGAACTTCACCGTGAAAAAGAGGTTGGCCTTCTTGATGGTCTCTTTGGCTCAGTCACCCAGTCGTCACCCTCTCCATCAACTGACAGGTGCAGGGACATCCACCTCTTGGTGGTCTCTCTCAGTGATGGATCGCGCAGGAACTTTCCATCTTTAACTATCTGCCAGCGGTAGTAAAACTCGGCAGTGAGAGGGGTCCGAGTAGAATCAACACCCTCGCCATATAGAAACCGGCGGATGGCAGGCAGGGAAATGTCAACCTGTACGTCCCGTACTCGGACCTGCTCCAGTGGGGCCTGTTTAGCGGGGGCAGCACGCCTATCTATCTGTGATCAGAGAGTCGCTACGTAGGATGCGTAGAACTGTCGGACCATTTCTTCACTGTAACGTCCCAACAGACGTGCTATCCACTCCAAGCGATGCCTGGTGAAGAGATTGTGGATCTCAGGAATCTTCAGAAGACTCCATGTAAGGACTCATCGCGCCAAGGTGAGTGTTCGAGTCATTACTCCTTTATCAGTCAGGAACTTGGCATCGGAGTAGACTTGAAATTACCAGTCGACACACCACCGGTTGGGCTGGTCAGTGGCTGGGGTGGGGACCTGAGCTGGTGAGCCTGATGTGGATTCCGAACTCTCAGCCTCATCAGACAAGGCCGACGCTGCAGTGGTGGCAGGTGCGAGAACCTCAGCAGAGCCGGAGGCTTCCTCCGACCAGGATACTCCAAAGGAGCCAGACGCTCCTTCTTCATTTGTCGCTGACCCAGAGGGTGTGCCGGTCAGTGTGTGCTACTCATCAGACTGGAGGAAGTGACTACGCCGGACGCCACCTTTTTGGTTGTGGCTGTGGGAGCACGTGCAGCACGCGAAGGGGTGGAAGTGCCTGGGGGCACATACTCGGGGTCACGCTCATCATCCGAGCCAATGACCATGCGGGCAGACGGGGAAACACACTTCGATCGCCCGCGTACATAGATTCGATCTTGCTTGGGTTCAATAGTAGATAGTACGAGTAGTGGCAAACAAGACAAGTAAGAAGTACACAAAAAATTAAAATAGTATGTCATTTTTATGGTAACAGTGACACACGACAGTCCTGGTGATGGCTCGTCGTGGCTATGACGGACCGTCATGGGGTCCGTCGTGCATTCCTCAGACTATGAATATATGGAGAACCCTGAAGGAGAGTCTCTGACTAGTATGACGGAATGTACAGGACGGACCGTCACAGGTACGACGGTCTATCGTAGTTGTCCTCCGTAGGACACTTGGAAAAAATATGGAGACCCTTAGGATAGGGGTTTCTGACCGTCATGACGGTCATGCAGGACGGACCGTCGTGGGTATGACGGTCCGTCACATGTGTCTGTTGAAGGACACTTAGAAAAAGTGAGAGACCCTTAGAAACAGGGTCTTTGACAACAAGAACGGTTGTGCAGGACAGACCGTCGTGGGTATGACGGTCCGTCACATGTGTCTGTTGAGGGACACTTAGAAAAAATGGACAGTGGGGTGTTAGGGATTTTGGAACGGACCCTATGACGGTCCGTCGTGGGCACAACAGTCCGTTATCGGGGTCTCGTTCTGTAGATCAGTGATAGAACTGGGGGTACCCCATGCATCCCCGATGAACCCAAATCAAGCTTGTAGTGTTTTGGACCTACATTTGTCTAACCCAACTACCTAGGAAACTAGTAATGTGAAAGAACCTATGTCTAGGGTTGTAAACACAGCAATTTCGAACATTTTTAACCTAGGTTAGACAAAATCGTATAAAAGAAACGAACATATGACGAAGAACTAAGCTAATACTAATTAATAAACAAAATGAAAGATAAATGAGTAGAAACTAGAGACACATACCTTAGAATTGGATAAAAACAAGATGGGCAAGTACTCGGTGACCAAGAAGACACCCACAACAGCAACTCCGACTAGTAGATGATAACTTCTAGGGCTTTGGAGAATTTTGGGGGAACAATGATCGAGGGAGAGAATGTGGAAGTTTAAAAGAGAGGGAAATGGGAGATAAAATAAAGGAATGGGGTGAAATGAGGGGTTGGGGGGGTTTAAACGGTCTAATTTTGAAAAAGACACCAGCCGGATCGGGTCGGGTACGACTCATTAATGATGCAACAACTCCCCGACGACGGTCCATCTCAGTTGTGACGATCCTTCGTTGGGTCCGTCGTGTGTTCCTTAGTTTGAAAATAACAGAAAAACGTACCTGGTACGACGGAGGCATACGACGGTCCGTCGCAGGCGCAACGGTCTGTCGATTTATCCGTTAGTGGCTGCTGCAGAGTAATTTTCTGCAGAATTTCCTGGTGATGTGCCTGCAAATTAAAAACCCATTAGTAGAAAAATGCTACCATTACTAAAAAGACTATAAGTATTGGGTTGCCTCCCAACAAGCGCCTGATTTAATGTCGCGGCACGACTGGGGACACTTGATTACTCAGCCTTCATCAAGATGGTTTGCCTCTATTACTTTATTCCCCGATGCTTTATGCCCAAAATAGAGTTTTATTCGTTCTCTATTAACCTCAAACCGCACTTCCTCCTTGGCTTTTAACTCAATTGCTCCATGAGGGAATACTTGGGTAATCAAGTAAGGGCCAGTCCATTTCGACTTGAGCTTGCCCGGAAGACAAGGCACCCCAGAACTGTCTATAAGCACAAAATCCCCAACCATAAACTCTTGTTTTGCATTTTTTTCTTCATTCTCTTTCTTCATCTTTTCTTTGTGGGATATGGCTGATACCGATTGGAGCTCACCACTCTGCCTTATGGTCCTACAAACGTTGAAGGTCGCTTTTTCATTGTTCAACCGAAATTTCATCTGCTCCTTCTCCATATCAACTAAGGCTCTACCTGTAGCAAGGAATGGCCTCCCAAGAATAATAGCCACTTCAAAATCGACCTCCCAATCAAGAATAACAAAATCAGCCGAAAAGATGAATGACTCTACTTTTACTAGAACATCATTGAGTATCCCTATAGGCCGTTTCACTTTCCGATCAGCCATCAGTAGCCGCATCGCAGTGGGTTTTGGATCCTCCAAACCCAACTTCTTGTAAATTGAGAGGGGCGTGAGATTTATGCTTGCCCCCAGTAACATAATGCTTTCGCAAAATGTAATGACCCAACTGTACAACAAATAGTGAACGCACCCGGATCTTCTTTCTTTTGTACGAGGGATCTTGTAGCAATAGCACTACAATGCAGAAGTCTATCATCAACCTCAAAAGTTACCGATCTTTTCTTGGTGACCAGATCTTTCATAAATTTGGCATAACCGGGCATTTGTTCAAGAGCTTCTACCAAAGGGACATTGATAGAAAGCTGCTTCAACATTGTTATGAAACGTCGGTATTTACCATCCTCGGTCTTTTTCACTAATCTCTGAGGGAAAGGTGGTGGTGGCCTAGGCATGGGAATTACCTTCTTAGGTACTTTTGCATCTTTTGCAGTACTTTCTTCTGCTTCACCACTACCCTTTACCACATTATCATTATCCTTTCTCATATTTTCCTCAGTAGACGGCATAGGTGGGTCAATGGTTTGCTTACCACCCCGAGTAGTGATTGCAATACAGTGCGCATCATTCTTTGGATTTTGGACAGTGTTTCTAGGAAGAGTGCCCGATTGTCGTGTGTTCAGTGTCACAGATAATTGGGCCATATGCAACTCGATCTGCTTAATCCAAATTGCATGTGTATCAACTTTTTGCCCAATACTAGCTAAAGCACACCTCAACTCTTTAATGTGCTCATCACTAGCATCGAACCTCCTCATAATTTTGTGCAACATATCCTCAACTCGCGCCATACTATCTCCACCATCCCTAGGAGTAACTTCACAATTTTGAGGAGGTACATAGTGCCCATTCCTGTCATTTCTATTAGCATAGTTACCCTTGTTAAAGTTATTGTCGCGGTTGTAGTTTCCATCTCGGACATAATGTCCCTCACGGTTGTAGTTACCATAGTTCCGACCTTTGTTCCCTTGACATTGGCGCAAGTTATCCTGATTTAAGCCTTGGGCGCTTGGTCAGAAACCCCCCGTCTGCTCATTTACTGCATAAGTGTCCTCCGCGTAATAGCATTCATCATTAGGAGGTGGTGGTTTACCCAAGTAGTTGACTGCATTTATCTTTTCTGCACCCCAGTGATATGTTTTACTACCAACCCAAGCTCGGTTCTCATCTTAGCCATTTCTTCGCGAATCTCATCTGTGGCTGGGTTGTGAGTGGACTGCACTGCGAAGGTGTTTCTCCCTGCATCAGACTTCTATTACTCCAAGCTTTATTATTCCGGAAGATTTTCTCTAATTTTTCAGCGATCTCAGCATAAGGACACTCCCCATAAGATCCACCTGCTATGGTGTCCAACACCACTTTATTGTTATCATCATGTCCCCGATAGAAGTATTCCTTCGATGACTCATCATCTATACGGTGATTTGAGACACTTCTCAAGAACGAGGTGAATCTATCTCTAGAACTACTAACTGACTCTCCTGGTAGTGTCACAAAGTTATTCACTCTGTCTTTGTGGTTTAGTTTCTTGGAGACCGGATAGTAGCGTGCTAATAAGACATCCCTTAGTTGGTTCCAAGTAAAGATTGAGTTGTATGGGAGCTCAGTGAACCACATTGCAGCCTCTCCCGTCAGTGAGAGAGGAAACACTCTGAGACCTATTACATCTAAATCCAAATCAAGCCTCCCTACACAGCTTTTACACACTGCCCTTACCTTAGCTATATGGGCATGTGGATCCTTAGAAGGTAGCACCGAAAACAAACCTCTGGCCGTGAGCATTTGCATCAGGATACTAGTTACCACAAAAGTGTGGCCTGTGGGTAGAGGAGGCAAAACCAGTGGCCCATCGGAGTTTGCTATGTTATCATAGCCTCTGTAGTATGCTTGGGGCCGCGGAGTGGGATTTTATCCCCTCTGTTGGTGTTCACCCGGAGCATCGGGTAACATCTGACCATGAACATCAACCGGAGCTGGGATGTTCTGGTTTGGATCATCATCATTTTTTCCCAAGTTTCGATTCATATTGCGCAGTGTACGCTCTAATTCGTGATCGTACGGAAACAAGGGTTCTCTTCCTCTCCGTGTATTTGGCATACAAGGAGGATAGTTCTAAAAAAATCAAAAACATAAAACAAAGTAAAATCAAGAAAATATCAACTAAACTATAATAATAAGTTTCAAGTTAATCTAAAAGCTACTTTCCCCGGCAGCGGCGCCAAAATTTGATACGCTCAAACTTACTTCTCAAATAAGAAGTAAACGGTCGTGTCAAGTAAATAACCCAACTAGTGAGGTTGGATCGTCCCACGAGGAAAATAGTCTAGACTTAACTTCAACCTGTTATTACTATTGTTTGGTCAATGACTTCCTTGAAAGTAAAAACAATAAAAGGGGGGTTTCTATTTCTAAATGAATGAAAATAACTAACGCAATTGAAAGAGACACTTAACAGCTTTGAATGTTGGATTTTAATCAATTAATCAAAGTAACTAGGGTTTACGTGTTCCCCACAGGTTCATAACTTGATAATTCTAACTATAACAATTCTTTCCTAGTATCTTGCATACAAAGTGATAAGTTATGTATTTCTAAATCCTTGGTCCGGCATCTAGAAAATCTCACTCCGCACCTTAGTCTGGCTATGTGTGTTGCTATCCTAACCCTTATCTTTACCTCATATTAAGCATCGTATTCGATGTTTGACTAAGTTTTTACCTCGTACCAATCAATACTAGCCTATTAGATAGTATACACTAAATCTATGTTGATAATTATTTTCCTATTATCTACCTCCTTGGTCCGGCAAGTAGCATTAAGGTGAGTTCTAACGTTGGACATCCGTTAAAAAGACTTCTAAGTGAAAGAATCATTAATACATGCAAGACACTATTCTAGAATTGTTATTTTAGTTAGGTTGTATCTCATTATTTGCCTATGGTTCCCACAACCCTTGTTATGGAGTTTAGTTACTCATAGTCATAATCACAATATTGAAATATATTAAATAAGATTTCATGTACTTACTTCAATGAGAAAGAGTAAAATCTGAAAGTTTGCTTGATTAATCACCAAAAACCACCAACAATCAATGATAATCAAAAGTCTAACAATACAATGTTTACTAATACGGTGTCTAACAATACGGAGTCTAACAATGATCCAGAGTCTAACAATCTAAGAGTCTAACTATATGGAGTCTAACCTCAAAAACAAGGTTTTTCGAACTATTTATAAAAAATAAAAACCTAATTAAACAAGGACTCTATTTGCTGGAAATCTGCCAAAACGCGGCTTGGTCAACGGACCTCGCGACGGATCGTCATGGTCACGACGGACCGTCATGGACTCCGTCGTCCCATACTTATGCAATTTCTTCTGCTGCTCTTCTTCATTACCCTCGACGACAAGTATGACGGACCGTCATAGGCACAACGGTCCGTCAAGGGTCTTCGTTCCAAAACACTTCAACTCTTGGAATATGGATATTGGGATTACTTCTCTGAACTTCATGACGAACCTGCAGGACGGACCGTCATAGACACGAAGGACCGTGAAGAAGAATCTTTTGTATTAAATATAACTCTAGACATTGATTTAGATGAAGTACTACCACATTTATTTCTTTACTCTTTTTTTTACCAAAATTAAATATTTTTAAAATGTCACATTGTTCGTTCTCTAGTTCTTTTATTTTCCTTTACCGGTATATTTTTTGGTAGAACTCATATTTAATTATATATAAAGTGTAATATATAAAAATAATAATAACACAAAAATTAAAGACGAAAAATAAAATATAAATATTATGAAACGAATGTACCAAACATCTGCGTTAAGAGCAAACGTTAAACAGATTCTTGAAGCTTGTAGTTTATTGTAACTTTTAAATTATAATTTGAAACTCCAACCAATACTTGATAGAAAATATGAGATTATATATATATATATATATATATATATATATATAATATATATATATATATATATATATATATATATATATAAAATTGAAACATATGTATTATAATAATATGAGAGTTAAATGGATTAGAAATTAAACCTTAAAAATTAAGACTGAGACTTGAGAGTTGAGAGGATATGGAAAATAGAAGAGAGAAATGAAAATGGATAATTTTGTAAGAAATTGTAAGGGATAGAGGAGTATTTATAATATTCAAAATGGGTTAAAGTGTAATTCTCATTTTCCTTAATCCGATAGCCTAACTTCCAAAGGGCATAACTGGCATACGAAGTCAAAATCGCGCAAACTTGCAGAGTTGGAGAGATCATGGCAACGGATTTCCAACCATATCTGAAAATACACCTAACTTGTCTTGAGCTAGGATTTATGGCCATTTGAAGGTGAAAAAAAAACTCACTTTTTAACTTACATTAAATTTCCAGATTTTCTTATACTTTCAAAAATAAGTATTTCAAAATTTTAAACTCCTTTCTAGTTCTTTCTAGTTGTGAAATATTAAAGTTTCTCCCGCTCGGGAACATTCATCCTCGAATGAAATTATTCTTACTAGGATAAGGGTAGTAACGTCAAGTTAAAACACCCAACAAGCAAATGCAACAATAACATGCTTATTCATAAGTTAAATAATACTAAGAAGAAAATTAGTACCTTGGTCTACATTTTCTCCAGTTTCAAATATATGTGGTTATTTCTTCTTCATGTCCTCTTCATCTTCCAAAGTAGCTTCTTCAATGAATTGGTTCCTCTAAAGGACCTTAACTGATACTACCTCTTGTTCTCAACTTACAAGATTGGCGATCTAAAATCTCAATCGAAAACCTCTTCATTGGTTAAGTTATCATTGATCCCAATATTTTCAAATAGTATGATCAAAGAAGGATCGTCCATGCACTTTTTCAACATAGAGATGTGAAATACCGAATGAACCGCTGCTAACTCTTTCGGTATCTCCAACTCATAAGCTACATTTTCAGTTCTCTTGGATATTCTATAAGGTCAAATATATGGGGGACTAAGTTTCCCCTTCTTACCTAACCTCATAAAATCCTTCATGGGTGATATTTTCAAGTAAACCCAATCATCTACTTAAAACTCAAGCTCTCTTCTCCTCACATCAGTGTAGGATTTCTGACAACTCTGTGCCCTTTTAAACCACTCTTGAATCACCTTCACCTTCTCCATAGCTTGATTAATTATTTCTGTCCTATGAACCCTACTTCACCAACTTCAAACAATCTAATAGGGAATATGCATCTTCTCTCATAAAAAAGCTTCATAAGGAGGCATTTGGATGCTAGAGTGATAATTGTTGTTGTAAGCAAACTCAATGAGAGGTAGGTGAACATCCCAAATTCCTTTTAAATCAATCATGCATGCCCTCAACATATCATCTAAAGTCTAAATGGTACGCTCGGCTTGCCTATCTATCTATGGATGAAAGGCAATAGTACATAAGTTCACCTTTGAACCCAGACCTTTCTACATATATTTCCAAGCTGTGTAGTAAATTGTGCACCTCTTTTCGAAATAATGGAGATCAGAACTCCATAAAGTCTTACCATGTGTTGAATATACAACTTAGCATAATCTTCTACCGAATGGGTAGTCTTTACCGGCAAAAAGTGGGTTGATTTTGTCATTTTATCGACAATCAGCCAAAAAGAATCATGATGCCTGAGAGATGTAGGTAAACCTTTGATGAAATCCATAATAATCATCTCCCACTTCCACTGCAGATGCTCTATTCTAAGCCAAACCTCCGGGCCTTTGGTACTCCACTTTAACTTGTTGGAAATTCGAGCACTTGTACACAAATTCTGCAATTCCTTCTTCATACCATTCCACCAATATACTTCTCTCAAATCGCGGTAATCTTTGTGGAACCCGAATTAATGTAATGTCTGGAGTGACGAGCTTCCTCCATGATCCTTTCTTGGAGTCCATCCACCATAGGTACATACAATGTACCTTGATATCTCAATACACTATTTCCCCATTATTCAAAAGCTAATAATCTTTTTTTATGAACATTTGCCTTATATTCAAAAAAATGGGATCTTGATCTTGCTTTTCTTTCGCTTCTGACACTAATGACTATTCAGCCCCATTCGTCACCATTATTCCTCCTTTTGTGAAATCCATTAGTCGGACTCCTAACTGTGCAAGTCTATGCACATCTTTTGCTAGTTTTTTCTTTTCTTCCTTAAGATGGGCGGTACTACCCATAGACAAACTGCTCAAGAAATCAAGAACCACATTATCCTTACCTTGGTGGTAAAGAATACTCATGTCGAAATCTTTGAGCGATTCTAACCACCTCCTTTGTCTGAGATTAATCTCTCCTGAGTTAACACATATTGTAGGCTCTTGTCATCAGTGAATACATGAACATCAACACAATACAATAGTGACGCCATATTTTCAAGGCGAATACCACAACAACCAACTCTAAGTCATGGGTTTGGTAATTATTCTCATGACCTTTCAACTGTCTGGAGGTATATGCTACAACCTTTTAAAATTTGCATTAGGACACAACCCAAACCAACTCTACATTCATCACAATACAAAACTATGGGTACCTTCCCGTAAGGTCAAAACTGGGGCAATAATCAACCTCTTTTTCTATTCCTAAAAGTTTTCCTCACAAGATTCAGACCTTAGAACCTCACTTTTTTCTGAGTCAACTACATCAAAGGAGACGAAATGGATGAGAAACATTCTAAAAATCTTCTATAGTATCTACCCAAACCCAAGAAACTCCTTATATCAGTTGGAGATGTAGGTCTAGGAAAATTATGCACTGCCTCAATTTTCTAGGTATCAACTTTAATACCTTCACCAGAAACTATGTGACCCAAGAATGCCACAGACTCTAGCAGAAACTCACACTTAGAGAACTTGGCATAAAGCTCTATATCCTTCAAATTCTGAAGAACTATTTTGAGATAACTAGCATAATCTTCTTGATTTCTTGAATAGATTAATAAGTCATCAATGAAAACAATAAAAAACATATCTAAATAAGGTTTGAAGAATCTATCCATAAGATCCATCAAGATTATTGGCGCACTAGTCAACCCAAAGGACATGACGAAAAACTCATAATGCCCATATCAGGTTCTGAAAACTATCTTTGTAATATCATATTCCCTTACTTCTTAAATCAGCCATGGTACTCTTATGATCGAAGGAAATGAGACAAACAAGATAGACTCTCTCTACTGGAATGGACTCACTAACATGTGTAGAAACACTAAATGGTTTACTATGTTGCTCATGAATAATATCAAAGTTCATGGCAACATAAGGAGTTACAAAATATAAACTCGCTCCTAGGTCAAGCAATGCATAACTAGTAAAGTCAAAGACATGAATCATACCAGTAATAACAACAGGGGAATCCCGTTGCTCTTGCAATTGTTGAGAGAATACAAGCGGTTTGCTCCTCAACTAGTACCAAAAGTAGCTACCCTAGGTGCAACGTTGTATGATGGAGCAACTGATGAAGAATGTGCGTTGTCCCATTACAATTTCCATGCCTATCATTTGGACACTCTCGCATGAAATGCCCATTCTGACCACACTTGAAACAACGTGTGGAACCATCATGACAAGCACCTAAATGATTCCTGCCACACTTAGCGCATGCAGGAAGATAACAACCTTCTTGTGCCACGCTACCTTGAGAATAAGAAGGTTTAACTCTAGAATTCTGAACATTGTACTTACACTTGTTCTTAGGTGCAGGTGCATTAGTAGATGATGGATCAGGCCCCTTCTGTTTTTGTTGGAACGAAGACCAATTAGCATTATCTTCTGCTACATAGATTCATTCCATGTCTTAGCCTTATTATTCTTGAATTCCTTTCTATCTCTTAGATTGACTTCCTCTACCTGATGCACATAGATTGTTAACTGGTTTGACTCCGTAGCAACATTTGCAGGTTTCACTCCTTGTAATCCAACTTCATAAATAATATCCAAAGCATTCTTATGTTGACATAGGAAAATGACTTATGAATTTCTCGCAACTTCAATGCAAAAAAAAATATACTTCAACGCGCCTAAATCTTTCATGTGAAAACAATAACTCAAATAACTCTTGAAGTTTTGGATGGCACAATGATCATTTCCAAAAATTAGCAATTCATCCACATAAACAAGAACATTAAGTTGTATATCATTCCTCTGTAAAGTTATCAATGAGTAGTCAGAATAGGATTGCATGAAACCATACTCCTTCAACGAAGTTGATATGTTTGCGAACTAACATCTTGGGATCCATACATTGATTTTTGCAGTCTACAAGCCATATCATGATATAGTACTTTGAATCCTGGAGGCATTTTCATGTAAAATTCTTCTTGGTGGTCTCCATGAAGAAAAGCATTATGAACATCCATCGGATGCAACTCCCATTGCTTTGCTGTAGCTACAGCGTAAAATTTTCACAATGTAATATTTTTTGCAACTGAAGCAAATGTATGATTATAGTTAATTCCCTCTTTTTGATGGTTTCCATATATTAGTCGTGCTTTGTGTCTCTCCACGGAACAATCAGAATGATATTTTATTTTATGAATCCACTATTGGGTAAGGCGTACCAGAGATATGCATTGTAGCAGATGAACTAGTGGAAGGACTCAATTTTCAGATGATATTAGTAACATTATCGCATAGGCGAGTAGGCTGTGGTTTTATTCGATGTCCACGAGCCAATTGAGGTTCATTATTTTGTTCTTCGATGCCCTCTACCTCTTGGATCAAAATAGCATAAACTCTGCTTGTTGGGTTTTAGCAAGTGTGAATGGAAAAAGAAAAGAGAGAATATAAAAAGTGAGGGAACTACTTTGGAGGGAAAATGAAAGGTCATTTGCAAAGTGCAAATGAAAAGTCATTTCTCCCATATCGGCAAAAGAAAGGAAAATTGTTGTCCTTATAGAAGGAAAAACTTCCATTACTTCTTAAAGAGCTAAGAAGAAGATGGCCCCTCGCGCCGTCGTCGTCGTCGTCGCTCGGCCTCGGCTTCGGCTTCGGCTTCGGCTTCAGATTTGGCAAATGATGTGATTGATAAATTTTTTGGACAAAATTTATTTAATCATTTTTTGTTAATTCACATAAATCAAGTTAAAATTATCACTTATAAATTTGCGGGTAACGGTAACATTCCGAAAAGTTGTTACTCTTTCTGAAAAGTTGTTACTTTTCGAAAATTCGTTACTTTTCAAAAAGTCGTTTATTTTCCTAACAGACACAATTTTTTGAAAAGTTGTTATTTTTTCCAAAAGACACAACTTTCTGGATAAAAAGAGTTTGAACAGATTTCACTGAACAGACATGTTCCTTGCTGAAAATGGCTATGAAAGGAAGTCAATTTTTGATTTTTTAAAACACTCAAAATATTTCTTTCTCTGCATTTATTTTTTCTCTCAAACAAAATCAAAGTGTCGATCGACTGAGTCTGTGTGACTTGTTGCTGTTCTTAAGTTCGTTGAAGTTAAAGAAGTTTGAGGTACCGCTATTTCTTTAACAGGTTTAATCCATTTTATCTTGGGAGAAATTAATATATAACCTTGGGTACAGTGCGGGGATTAAATTTCTTAAGGACACACAGTAGTTTCTGTGGACTCGGATTAATTCTTGTATTTTATATTTTTTCTGCTTCATCTTATTTCTATTTCTGTTTATTAACCTTATAAATACAGGTTATTGTAAGAATATCAATCTTAAGAAATTTAGCAGTTTCTGTATTTGAGGTTTCTGGAGATTAAAACCTTTATGGTTTTCTACTCTGGTTGAACTTTTAAAATTCATTCGATTAACGATTAAAAGAAAATAAAAACTTTATCGTTAAATCAAAAACAGTTTGTGCAAAGATTTGTTCTTTACTGTTAGTATTTCAAATACTTAACTTATCTGCCATTTGTGACAGAAAAAAAAATGACAAATTCAAGTCAAACAAATGCTGGAACAGTAAGTGCTGCAACAACATCGGTTGCACATAATCGTTCAAATGCTGCCTTAGCGCCGGCTGAGAAACCTGCAAAGTTTTCTGGAGTCGACTTTAAGAGATGACAGCAAAAGATGTTCTTCTATCTCACCACATTGAGTCTGCAGAAGTTCATTAATGAGAATGTTCCTGTTATGTCAGATGAAACTCCGGCTGATGAACGATTCTTGGTAACAGAAGCATGGACACAGTCAGATTTTTTGTGTAAAAATTAAATTTTGGGTGGTCTGCAAGATGATCTGTACAATGTGTACAGCAATGCCAAAACCTCAAAAGAACTCTGGGATGCTTTAGAAAAAAAGTACAAAACAGAAGATGCCAGAATGAAGAAATTCATTGTGGCAAAATTTCGGGACTATAAGATGATAGACAGTAAGACTGTCGTCACCCAAGTTCAAGAACTGCAGGTCATAATCCATGATCTCCTTGCTGAAGGTATAAACTTATTTAATGACTATGTTAGAAATATTAAATTTTGCCTTAATACTCACGTAACCTTTAATGTAGGATTGATTGTGAATGATGCTTTTCAAGTGGCTGCAATTATTGAAAAGTTACCTTCATTGTGGAAGGACTTTAAAAACTACTTGAAACACAAACGCAAGGAGATGACTGTTGAAGATCTCATAGTATGGTTGAGAATCGAAGAGGATAATAAGGCTGCAGAAAGGAGGTCACGTGGTAATTCAACAATATCTGGAGTAAATTTTGTTGAAGAAGATCCCACAAAATTAAAGAAAAGAAAGAAAACATCTGGTCCAAAAAGCAATCCTCCTAAGAAGAAATTCAATGGAAACTGCTTTAATTGTGGTAAACATGGTCATAGGGCTAATGAATGTCGGGGTCCTAAGAAGGAAAAGAAAAAGAAGGATCAAGAAAACTTGGTTGAATCCAAAGGAGAAATGGACGATCTTTGTGCAATGCTTTCAGAATGTAACTTGGTTGGAAATCCAAGAGAATGGTGGATAGATTCTGGTGTCTCAAGCCATGTTTGTGCCAACAAAGAATTATTTTCATCATATACTCCAGCACTTACAGATGAAAAATTGTTTATGGCAAACTCCGTTGTTGCAAAGGAGGAAGGAACTGGCAAAATCCTATTAAAGATGACATCAGGCAAGGTGGTGACTTTGAATAGGGTCTCATATGTTCCAGAATTGAGAAAGAATTTAGTTTCAATTCCAGTTCTGACCAAGAATGGATTTAAATGTTTATTTGTTTCTGATAAAGTAGTAGTAAGCAAAAATGATATGTATGTAGGAAAAGGCTACCTTAGTGATGGCCTTGCGAAAACTGATTAACTTAAATATTTTGCCAAAATTTGAGTGCAGTAAATCAAAATGTCAAATTTGTGTTGAATCTAAGTATGCTAAGCATTCTTATAAATCTGTTGAAAGGAATTCAAATCTTTTAGAATTGATTCACACTGATATTTGTGACATGAAGTCAACACCATTACGTGGTGGGAAAAAGTATTTCATAACTTTTATTGACGAATGCACTAGATATTGTTATTTATGAAGCAATAGATGCATTTAGGCAATATAAAACTGAAGTTGAAAATCAGTTAGATAAAAAGATCAAAATGATCAGAAGTGATAGAGGTGGAGAATATGAATATCCATTTGCAGAAATATGTTTAGAAAATGGAATAATCCATCAAACTACTGCTCCATACACTCCTCAATTGCAGAAAGAAAAAATCGAACTTTAAAAGAAATGATGAATGCATTACTTATAAGTTCAGGTTTACCACAGAACTTGTGGGGGGAAGCTATCCTTACAGCAAATCAGATACTTAACAGAGTGCCTCACTCAAATACAAATGTAATTCCATATGAGAAATGGAAAGGTAGAAAACCCAATTTGAAACATTTCAAAGTGTGGGGGTGTCTAGCCAAAGTCCAAATTCCTATACCTAAGAGGGTAAAAATAGGACCTAATACTGTGGATTGTGTATTCATTGGATATGCCACAAATAGTAAGGCATGTCAATTTTTGGTTCATAAGTACGAACATCCGGATATTCATGATAATACGGTAATGGAATCAGATAGTGCTAAATTTGTTGAACATATCTATCCGTATAAAACTAGACTTGAGTCATCTAGTGGGGGATCTAAACAACCCAGAGAAGACCCAAAAGAGAATGAACAAAATGAAGAAAGTCAAAGACGCAGTAAACGTCAAAAGACATCTACTTCATTTGGATCAGATTTTGTAACATTTCTTCTTGAAAGTGAGCCTCAAACATTCAAGGAAGCAATGTTGTCTAGCGACTCAACCTCTTGGAAGGAGGTTGTTAATAGTGAAATTGAATCAATCTTAAGCAATCATACTTGGGAGTTGGTTGATCTTCCTCCAGGGAACAAACCCTTGGGTTCAAAATGGATCTTTAAAAGGAAGATGAAAGACGATGGAACAATTGACAAATATAAAGCAAGACTTGTTGTCAAAGGTTTTAGACAAAAAGAAGGTCTTGATTATTTTGACACATACTCTCCAATGACTAGGATTACATCAATTCGGATGTTAATTGCACTAGCTGCAGTATACAATCTTGAAATTCATCAATTGGATGTGAAAACAGTCTTCTTAAATGGAGAGCTTGAAGAGGAAATTTACATAGAACAGCCTGAGGGTTTTGTAATTCCTGGTAAAGAAAAGAAAGTGTGCAAACTTATTAAGTCACTTTATGGACTAAAACAAGCACCAAAACAATGGCATGCAAAGTTTGATCAAACCATGTTTTCAAATGGATTTAAGATCAATGAATGTGATAAATGTGTTTTCATTAAAGATACTCCAAATCAGGAAGTTATTTTATGTCTATATGTCGATGATATGCTTATAATGAGCAAAGACATTGCTAATATAAAAACTACAAAGTGTATGCTTGCTAGTAAGTTTGATATGAAAGACTTAGGAGTTGCTGATGTGATATTAGGAATTAAAATTCTTAAAACTCCTAACGGTCTAGCATTGTCTAAAACTCATTATATTCAAAAGATACTTGAAAAAATCAAAATTTTGAATTTTAAAAGGGCAAAGACTCCAATTGATGTAAACCTTCATCTTGCAAAGAATAAAGGTGAAAGTCAGTCTCAATTGGACTATGCTAGCATATTGGGAAGCTTAATGTATGTCATGAATTGTACACGACCAGACATAGCTTGCGCTATCAGTAAACTGAGTCGATACACAAGTAATCCTAATCATACTCATTGGTTGGCAATGAAAAGAGTTTTGGGATACTTAGATGACACTCAAAATTATGCTTTGCATTACAACAAATATTCAGCCGTTCTTGAAGGATATAGTGATGCAATTTGGATTACTGGGTCAACTGAAACAAAATCCACGAGTGGATACGTTTTTACTATTGGTGGAGGAGCAATATCTTGGAAATCATCCAAACAAACATGTATTGCTCGCTCTAAAATGGAGTCTAAATTCATTGCTTTAGACAAGGCATGTGAAGAAGCTGAATGGCTCCGGAATTTCTTAGAAGATATTCCATTTTGGCCCAAACCAATGGCCCCATATATGCATACATTGTGATAGTCAAGCTGCAATAGGAAGGGCTGGAATCATTATGTATAACGGCAAGTCTCGTCACATAAGACGAGGACATAACTCTGTGAGACAACTACTCTCTAGTAGAATTATCACAATTGACTATGTGAAGTCAAAAGATAATGTGTCGGATCCACTTACAAAAGGCCTAAATAGAGAGGGAGTTGAGAAATCATCGACGGGAATGGGACTATGGCCGAGAACAAGTCATCGTGGCGGTAACTCTACCTAGAAGACTGGAGATCCCAAGATCTAGGTTCAAGGAGATAAAACAAAGTCATTGATGACGGTTCAACATTGTCAAAGGAAAATAAAAATTATTATTATTTTATGGTTTATTCTCATGATAAGACAATGTTTAGTAACAAGGATAAAGACATAAGGACTTTTTAGTGGTTTCTAAGTTTGATACAGGGAATATCAAATGGTGTATCTATGGGATAACACATTTAGAAATCACCTATGTAAGTGTGAAGTGTAAGCCGCTTCAAGGAGAATCCAGTAAGGCCAGTTCTTTAAGCACTTATTATCCAAGATGTGTTCATGGCTGAAACGAACAAAACAAGGAGAACTAAGAACAGTTCAAGGGTTGATTGTGTGACATGTGTTGTCTAGGTATACACCAAAGCTCGACGGTTCAAAGATATCAAATCTACCGATTGACCAAGTATATCCGATATATGTTCACTATAGAAAGTTTAAAGGGAAACCTACTTATCCAGATACAATTAACCTTTACCTACAAGACACACAAGTTTTATCATGCATATGTTTTAACAATAGCCTTCCCCATTCATGTGGGGGATTGTTGGGTTTTAGCAAGTGTGAATGGGAAAAGAAAAGAGAGAATATGAAAAGTGAGGGAACTACTTTGGAGAGAAAATGAAAAGTCATTTGCAAAGTGCAAATAAAAAGTCATTTCTCCCATATCGGCAAAAGAAAGGGAAATTGTTGTCCTTATAGAAGGAAACACTTCCATTACTTCTTAAAGAGCTAAGAAGAAGATGCCCCATTGCGCCGTCATCGTCGCTCGCTCGGCTTCGGCTTCGGATTTGGGAAATGATGTGATTGATAGATAAATTTTTTGGACAAAATTTATTGAATCATTTTCGTTAAATCAAATAAATCCTGTTAAAATTATCTCTTATAAATTTGCGGGTAACGGTAACATTGCGAAAAGTTGTTACTCTTTCCGAAAAGTCGTTACTTTCCGAAAAGTTGTTACTTTCCAAAAAAGTCGTTATTTTTCCTAACAGACACAATTTTTCGAAAAGTTGTTATTTTTTCCAAAAGACACAACTTTCTGGATAAAATGGGTCTGAACAGATTTTACTGAACAGACATGTTCCTTGCTGAAAATGACTATAAAAGGAAGTCAATTTTTGATTTTTTAAAACACTCAAAATTTTTCTTTCTCTGCATTTATTTTTCTATCAAATAAAATCAAAGTGTCGATCGACTGAGTCTGTGTGACTTGTTGTTGTTCTTAAGTTCGTTAAAGTTAAAGAAGTTTGAGGTACCGCTATTTCTTTAACAAGTTTAATCCGTTTTATCTTGGGAGAAATTAATCCATAACCTTGGGTACAGTGAGTGGATTAAATTTCTTAAGGACACACAGTAATTTCTGTCGGCTCGGATTAATTCTTGTATTTTATATTTTTTTTGCTTCATCTTATTTCTGTTTCTGTTTATTAACCTTATAAATACAGGTTATTGTAAGAATAACACTTCTTAGATTCGGCAGCAGCATATTGTTTCTAACAGTCCCATAGAGCGTGTCATCCAATCCCATAAGGAATTGATGCACTTTTTCTTCCTCCCTTCGCTTTTCTAACTGTGGTCTTATGTTACACTTGCATCCTTCACATGTACACGTAGGAATTTGTTCATAATTTTGTAGTTCATCCCATATAGCCTTCATCCTTCCATAGTTTTTATAATTACCATACCACACTGCTTACTATCTGCCAAATCATATTTCAGCTATTGAATCCAAGGTCCATTGGCAAATGGAAACCGTTCTGTAATTTTTGTCCAGGTATCTGTTGCATTCTCCATATGTGATATTGTGGAACGCATAGTCGGGTCGATGGTATTTCGATTCCATGATACTATGATGGACTAAACTGTCCACCAGTCCTCCAACTCAGAAGAACCTTCTATCGGTTGTGTGATTTTTCCGTCAACAAATCCCCATTTCCTTCGTGCACGCAATGAGGTACGCATTGCACAAGCCCATTCTTCATGATTTTCTCCTCGCAGTTGTACTTGCGTGATCAAGTTTCCCGGTTTGTCGTCGTTTGAATTCATCATAAGGTGAGATTTTATTTTTGGTTGGTTCATTTCTTAGTGATTCTTCATCCCCTGCCATGGCTCCGATGCCATATAAAAACAATGATTGGTGTTTTATGAATCTGACCTCCCATTCTCATTCTAGAAAGAAGAATATGTATACATGAGATTGAATCTCCTTCACCTAAGATAGTTCCTAAGGATATTCTGAGAATATCTTATTCCTATAATGTATCATATAATATCTCACAGAATATTTCTCACAAAATTAGATACGCAATCTATACTTACTTTATTTACACAGATCATTGCTTAATACAAGTTTTTTCTAATATCATGTTTTGAGAAAAGGTTTAGTATGATTTGACATGTTTCAATCTATTTAAATAAAAAAATGTTAGTTTTAAACATGATCACAAAATGTAGTAAATTTTAGCATGACTAGTTCCAGCATTTTAGAACTTCAGTAATACAGTAATTTGAACTTTATCATGCTTCATTTTCAGACATCAGCTTATCTCTGTTATGATCAAATATAAATATAGTATCAGACAGAGATTTCCAATTATAGAAATACTAAAACTATTTTGTCATCATAGGATAGAGGGTCTCCCTACAGTTTAGGCTTACAATTTTACTTTAAAGGACTCGGTTGGTGGATCCATATTAGACAGATACTATCTATATATATACTGGCATGATATATTGAAGTCCTTCCAAATGGGAATATATGTTTAACAATATAATATAACATGTTGTATGTCAGTTGTACGAAACTCCCAATAAAAACATTATTATTTCTTTGAACTTGATTTTTTATCACCATTTTCACAGTAGAATTCTAAGCTATATTTTCAGTGTAGAACTATAGAACTAAATTTACCTTTAAAGATTTTGAAACAAGTTTTAGAAATGATCTTTATATGTTGATCTTAAAGTTGTACTTATTCTATCCCTATCATATGTTCATGATTATTGAGAACTGATTAATGTTTAGTGTCACCTTACATACTCAGTCCATTTGATGTATTGACCACACTTTTCTCCGCGTTGCTTTTATTATGATGTAGATTCAGGCGTTCGTTCTCAAACTCATGGTGAGATAGTCGGCAACTATTTCAGCCAAGAGTTGGCGAGTCCTCCTCATTGAGGGACTTCATGGAATAACCAATATTTTGGCCTTATTGTTGGGCTTGAGGTTGTGAGCTTGGACTAGGTGGAGTTCCAGGTGTTGTTCATTTTATATTTCTAAGATACTTAGAATAATTTTGAAGAACTTAATAAGACACAATAAAGTTTAAGAACATTTAACAACTAAAATATTAAAACTAGTCCAGAAGCTAGAATTAGAAACAGATTAGAAAAAAAAATATACGAAATATTTTTCTTAAAGAAGAATTGTTGTCCATCCGTGTTTAAAGAATCTTACTGATTCCAACAAAATTTTTAGAAACACGAAGTTACCAAAGTTTAATGAACCAGTGAAAAATAGAAAAACAAAAGTTAATTCATAAATCTAAAATCTATAAAACATACCACAATCTGGAAAAAAATAGAAAGAAGATCAAGCCCACTGAATGCACAATGTCCCCTTAAGGAAATTATTCTCCTTTAGTATCCGAGATTTAATTTGGAATACGTCCTACCGGGATTGAATGATCTCAATTATCAGTGTATTGATACCCAAAACGTTGGTGTCAGTGAGCCACTCAAACGCATTAAAGTACACTTAGAATACTAGATTTAGTGGTAGTAGTGAGAGAAAATCCCTCAATATATAGAAAACAATGGGTAACGAAAAGGTTCTTATTGTGCCTTACCGGAAGGTTACCCTTTGAAAAAGTCACTATCTTTCTAAAAGGTCATCATCTTCCATAAAAGTCACAACTTTTCATAAAAGACACAACTCTTCCTAAAAGACACAACTTTTCATCAAAGTCGTAACTCTTCGTAAAGGTTAATCTTCATTTTTCATTCACACCTTTTAACACCCAACAATAGATTAGTATGCTTGGCCGACCTATGTTCACTACTGAGTACCCAATATTTTGGTACTCATACTATATTTCTGCATCTTTTTTTGATGCAGCTCGCAGTAAGAGTCATTCTCAAAGAGAGGTGGATCTCCCGTTATCGTCGTAGATTCAGATTGTGGTGAGCGTTTCTTTTCCGAAGACTTGCTATTTTTCTTTCTTTTGTACTTGTCAATATTTTTGTAGTTTAAACTAGACAGACTTGTAAATATAACCTTAATGTATGTAGATGCTCCTGTACTAGTGACACCATGTCAAGGTATTGTACTTAGTTTGTGTTTCCTGCCCCCCTTTAGCCCTGTTTTCTATATTTTTTTTATCTTATTTACAATTCTATATTATGTCCCTATTTTGTATATTTATCTCTGCTTCTGTTCCTTCATTCAAAAGTATCTTTGTCTTCCCCTTTTATCTTGTTAGGGTTTTGGCTTGCCTACGTGAGGGCTTATAATGTGCATCATCATGACTTAATTTTGAGTCATGGCATAGAGTTATTGACGAGTATTAATTATCCAACTTATTTATATTCAAATATTATCAAACACGAGTTTTCTTCTATTTATATTAACATGTGTTGCATTTAATATTTCTTTGTGAATGTAAAGTTTCGAAATCTTTCTTCTCTAGTTCTTGGTTTTTCTGTGGAAAATAAGATATAAAATTGTCAAATTTGAAAAAAAAATAGTATTAACTTTAAATTTAAAAACAATATTAGAGACCTGAAAATTGTGTCCAACATGAATAAGAAATTAAATATAGTTATTTTCGGTTTTTATGAGTAATTAATAGTGAAAATTTTAAAAATATGATCAAACATGCACTTTTCCGTCCTCATGATACCTAGCTAATTGGCAATAACAAAACGTTAGAAAATAAAGCAAACCTTAATAACTAGACTCTTAAAATTTGTTGGTACTTTACTTTTAGACACTTGAACTATTGCGTGTTCCAATTGAACACCATGAACAGATGAAATATATATTAGACACTTGTAATTTAAATTATGACTTTTAGTGTATATTTCATTGCTCAATCCATAGAAATAAGAAGGGCTGCTAAAAAATTGGCTTAAAGCTAAATTCATATGAAGTCCTTAAAATTTATTTCATGTTTAAATGAAACGTTGTTATAATCAATTCTTTTAATCTTTCTTGAGTCGTATAGTACTAGCGATTCATTAAACTTCAAAAATTATTTCCTCGAATATGAAAACTTTATATTTTATAGACAATACACCATATTATTTTTTAAAAATAACTATAACCTATTATTGCTTTAAAATGAGGGCTACTGTTACTTTTAGGCTAGTTGAGCTGCTAATAAATTAGTCATTTAAAATATTTTATCTCCTTTCATTATACAAATTAGTCTTAATAAGTTGTAAAACTTCAAATATGTTCAAATGGCTATTGAAAACAAATATTAGGGTGTGTTTGGTATGAAGGAATATGTTTTCTTGGAAAACGAGTAGATTTATGACTTATTTTCTCATTTTTGTTTAGTGAGTAAAAATTATTTTATGAAATGATTTTTACTATTTGATTATGAATGAAAAATATTTTTTAGAAATATCTATTATTTATATTAGAGTACAAAATAATTTTGAAATAAAAATATTTTCTAAAAATTTTTTTTTTTGGGGGGGGGCTAGTGGGGGGTGGGGGACAGAGGGGTAGGGAATGAAAAAAATAAAAATTTAAAGCTAAATTTTTTTTTTCAAAAATATAATATGTTTTTTGGGGGGCAGGGGGGGAGGGGGGAGGTTGGGTGGGACGGGGGGGGGGGGGGTGTGCTAGGGGTGAAATAACAAATTTTGAAGTTGAAAATATTTTTGAAAAACAAAATGAATATTTATTTTGGGACGTGGGTGAATTGGGGTCGAGGTAGGGTTGAAAAAAACTTAAATCGTTTTTTTTAGGGTGGGGATGGGGAGGAGGGGTATGGGTGAAAAAAAAAATTTGAAGTTGAAAATTTTTTTAAAGCAAAATTAATTTTTTGGGGTTGGGGGTTGGGGGTTGTAAGGGGCTGGTGGGTGGATGCTAGGGGTGAAAAAATAAGAATTTGAAATTGAAAATATTTTTAAAAAAACAAATGGAAAATTTTTTTAAGATGTGGCGTGGGGTGGGGAGGTCGAACATAGGGGTAAAAAATTAAAATTTGAAGTCGAAAGTATTTTTTTAAAAGAATATCTAATTTTTTGAGGGGGGTGGGGGTTGCCGGGGTTGGGGGTCCGGAATCAGGGTATAAAAATTAAATTTTTAAATAGAAAATATGTTTTAAAAAATAAATTTATTATTTTTGGAGGCGGGCTGGAGGGATGATTAGGGCGGGGGAAGGGCGGAGTGAAAATATAAAATTTTGAAATTGAAAATATTTTTTAGAAATTGATATGTTTTTAAAAATGTAATTTGAAGTTTGATGAGAGTTTTGAAAAAGGTTT
This sequence comes from Solanum peruvianum, assembly GCA_027705065.1. Lineage (NCBI taxonomy): Eukaryota > Viridiplantae > Streptophyta > Magnoliopsida > Solanales > Solanaceae > Solanum > Solanum peruvianum. Next base: position 23,751,880 of record JAKWJD010001759.1, read on the forward strand.
TCTGATACGCTCAAACTTACTTCTCAAATGAGAAGTAAAGCGGTCGTGTCAAGTAAATAACCCAACTAGTGAGGTTGGGATCGTTCCCACGAGGAAAATAGTCTAGACTTAACTTTAACCTAGTATTACTATCGTTTAGTCAATAACTTTCTTTGGAAAGTAAAAATATAAAAAGGGGGGTTTGTATTACCTATTGAGTAAAAATAACTAATGTAATTGAAAGAGACAGTTGACAGCTTTTAATATTAGGTTTTAATCAATGAATTAAAGTAACTAGGGTTTACGTGTTCCCCACAGGTTCGTAACTTGATAATTCTAACTATAACAATCCTTTCCTAGTATCTTGCATGCAAAGTGATAAGTTATGTATTTCTAAATCCTTGGCCCGGCATCTAGAAAATCTCACTCCGCACCTTGGTCCGGCTACGTGTGTTGCTTTCCTAACCCTTATCTTTACCTCATATTAAGCATCGTATTCGATATTTGACTAAGTTATTACCTCGTACCAATCAATACTAGCCTATTAGATAGTATACACTAAATCTATGTTAATAATTCTTTTCCTATTATCTACCTCCTTGGTCCGGCAAGTAGCATTAAGGCGAGTTCTAACGTTGATCATCCGTTAAAAAAGACTTCTAAGCGAAAGAATTATTAATACATGCAAGACACTATTCTAGAATTGTTATTTTAGTTAGGGTTTATCTCATTATTTGCCTATGGTTCCCACAACCCTAGTTATGGAATTTAGTTCCTCATAGCCATAAACACAATATTCAAATATGTTAAACAAGAATTCATGTACTTACTTTAATGAGAAAGAATAAAGTCCGAAATTATACTTGATTAATCACCAAAAATCACTTGTATCAATCTCCAATAATCAAACACTCAAAAAAACCAAGTTTAATAATCACAAGGTCTAACTATATGGAATTTTTTTAATCAAAGAGTCTAACCTCAAAAACGAGGTTTTTCGAACTATTTATAAAAAAAATAAAAACCTAATTAAACAAGGATTCTAATTTCTGGAAATCTGCCAAAACGCGGCTGGGTCGACGGACCACGCGACGGACCGTCGTAGTCATGACGGACCGTCGTGGGCTCCGTCGTCCCACACTTGTCCAATTTCTTCAGCTGCTTTCTTCATTCCCCTCGACGGCCAGTGTGACGGACCGTCATAGGCACGACGGTCCGTCGAGGGTCTTCGTTTCAAAATACTTCAACTCCTGGAATCTGGGTACTGGGATCACTTCTCTGATCTTCACGACGGACCTGCAGGACGGACCGTCATGGCCATGACGGTCCGTCACAAGCTTCGTAATCCCACACTTGGTCAGACTTCCCCATCTTCCTTCAGCAGCTACTCTACGCTGCCACCTACGGACCGTCACAAGCACGACGGACCGTCATATGCTCCGTAGGTGGTCTCTTCTGCAATTTTCGCTCAAAATCTCCGCATTCAGCTTTGGACAGATTTCCTGCAAAACAAAGAGAAACTTATATCAAAATTAGCACAAAAAGGCTTTTGGACACACTAAACTTAAGGAAAAAGCATTAATTATACCGTGAAACCACGGTATATCAACACCCTCAACTTAAATTCGTTGTTTGTCCTCAAGCGACGCACTATGACTCACTACACAATCTTTGTACAATAGTATTCATGTTTTATCCTTTGCAATCATTTGGCTATCAATCCCGACTAATCCCATCAAATCTATGCATGCTATCACTATTAGGCTTGACTTTTGTGGGATTCGAACATGACACAGACTCACCATGCACTAATACCTATCCTCTTCAATTTCTCACCGAGGTGCTAACAATTCTGGTATTGCAACTAGTGTCCTCACTTTAGAACAAAATCCTCATTTTTCACACAATGATTTCAGTTTGAGTATAAGGATTACATTTCAACACTCGCTCTCAGAACAAAGTCACACTCATTCATACCTATTGCCATAAGCTTGCCCTTATTTTCACTGCCTTAAGTTCGCTATACAATCCTTAGGATCACGATAGGACTTTTTTAGCTTGTAACGTAGGCTCAGAGTCAGGTAGGGTATATTTAGGTATACTTTAGTGACTTTTTGCCCTCCTTGACATATCGGCTAAACCTTCCACCCTATATCACTTTATCTCACCCAGTTTCTTCTATTCTTTCACCTTGCTGTTTCCCTTCTTTCTTCATTTGCGTAAGTGACTCCTTTCTTTTCTTGTTTGTAATTCTTGAATTTTTTTTTTTATTATTTTTTTTTATTTTTTTTTTAACGAGTTCTTGAGTCACTTTACTTTTGTTCTTTCTCTCTCTTTGTTCTTTCAACCCCACTTTCCAGGACATTCCTCAAAACAGCCACCCTCAACTCATGGCTTTGCCATGAGTCAAGGTACACAATACCCAAAATCGGTCAGGGCCATAACGAAGGTTGTTTATACATTAGCCACCCTCAACTTATGCTTTTGGCATAAGCTGAGGTGCACATGTCCAAGGAGGGACCAGGGCCAACATATTGTTCCCAGAAAAGGTCAGTTGGGGTGAAAAAGAAAGGTCTAATTTTAAGCTCAAATTATTTGGATCAAAGAAGGATAACTTTCATTTGGTTTCTTTATTTAGGCTAGAAATGGGCTATATTGAATAAGGGCCTATGATCATTTCCTAATTGTTTGTTACAGCTTACTTTTAGCAGGACTAACCAGGCAAGTTCTAGCTCAGTACCAATAGTGGACTATTCAACTTTCCTCACACTCACTTGACATCTCATCACTATACCAGATTATCAGACACCTAGTTTGACTTGAAGATTTTAGGGTAGTGCAATGGTGTAACTCTATTTTATGTTTAGAGCCACACAATTATCAGTTACTACGCCTAGTCATGCAACATTTTCTAGTTTTATCGGGATATCATTTTAGCCATCATGCTTCAGAGTTAAACTTATGTACAAAAGATATAACGTGCCGGTTCAACAGAAAAATACTCAGTCTTTTGGGGAAAAAGAACACAGGCAAGAAAACCCCAAAAGAGGATAGTGAGTTGGGCTACTCAGACTTCACCCTAACACTCACTTTCCATTTACCCCACCCCCAACAAAAAGCATGCAATTGTCCTCAATGCATAAAAAAAATCTAAAGATTAGAGGGATAGGTGAAGCAAACCTGTGGCGCATAGCGCCGTCGATCAGCAAGCTGGTGGGTCCGGTTTCCCAGAACCCACAGCCTCTGCAATCTGGACACCATCAGTGGTGTCCTCAGCAATCTGGACACCCTCAGTGGTGTCCTCAGCAACAACCGCACCCTCAGTGCCTCCGGCGGTCTCTACAGTATGGGAGCTAGAGGCCCCAGCCGCTATCTGTGATGCTCGGATCCGGTGTGCCTCCGCCTCAGCAATTGAGGCTCTCCTCGCGGCCTTCAACTCGCGGCGCTCCTTCTTCTTCGCTCGCGCCTCATCCTCTCCGCGATCCCTACGCCTCTTGGCACTCTCTGGAGGGGGGGATGGTGGAATGTCAGGAGTCGGAAACAGGGCCGCCAGTACAGTGTCCTCAGCAGGATCGACAGCCTCCGGTACTCTGGTCGCTAGGATTGTGTCGATGTCTGCCCGAAGACTGGAGACTGCAGCCTGAAGAGTCGACACATCTACCGGAGGGGCTGGTCGAGCTAATACTCGCAATTCAAAGGCATCGAGGCGCTGGTGCACCTCAGCAACCTTCCGCTGCATCTGCCTCTCCATGCGCGCTTCAGACTCGGCAATAGACTTCTGCATCCACGGCTGGATATGATGCAGAAGAGTGGCCATCTGTGCCTCCAGCTTTTGGACTCGAGCAAGCGGGGCTGGTGTCGGTAGAGGGGCCGTGCTACTACCCGGGATAGACTCGACCGGGGTAGTGTCCGTGGATGCCTGTGTAGCTGTGCGGGCCTGGGCCACCGTATCCGCAAGATCATCCGATAGTGGTGGCAGCTCTGGACGAGGCCCTCGACGTGGGGCCAACTCATTGGCCTCGTCTCTGATGAGGCCGACGTCAACGGTACCCGGCGGGGTCCTCAACTGATCTATGTGCCATACGGGCACACCTGCAGACCTGCAAAGGGCAAAGATCATGCACAGAAAGGGATAGGTGGTGGTGACCTTGAATGCCCTCTCGTGCATGACCGCCTGGAGAAGCCATGCATAGTCCACCTCGAAGCCGGCGATCATCGCCGCCATCAGCACTGCTCGATCCCAGGTGACTATGTTGTCGGCAGCTGTGGGGGAAAGACAGTGACGCACGAGCAGCCACAAGAACTTGGCGACGAACGTGAGGTTGGCCTTCTTGATGGCCCCCTTCGGCTCAGTGACCCAGTCGGCACCCTCGCCGTCGACTGATAGGTGCAGGGCCATCCACCTCTTGGTGGTCTCTCTCAGTGTCCGCTCGCGCATGAAGTGTCCCTCCTTGACTATCTGCCAGCGATAGTCAAACTCGGCAGTGGTCGGGGTCCGAGTAGCATCTGCACTCTCGCCGTATAGGAACCGGCGGATGGCGGGCAGGGAAATGTCAACCTGCACGCCCCGGACGAGAACCTGCTCCAATGGGGCCTGTTTCGCGGGAGCAGCCCGCCTGTCGATCTGTGATCGGAGAGTCGCTACGTAGGACGCGTAGAACTCTCGGACCATCTCCTCACTGTAGCGTCCCAATGGACGGGCTGTCCACTCTAGGCGATGCCTGGTGAAGATGTTGTGGATTTCCGGCATCGAGGGGAGACTCCCTGTAGTACCCGCCGCTCCAGGGTGAGTGTCCGAGTCATTACCCCTTTATCAGTAAGGAATTTTGCGTCGGAGTACACCTGAAACTGGCCCTCAACGCACCACCGGTTTGGCTGGTCTGGATCTGGGGTGGGGACCTGGGCTGGTGCGCCGGATGTGGAGTCTGAACTGTCAGCCTCATCAAACGAGGCCGACGCTGCAGCAGTGGCGGGTGCGGGAACCTCAGCAGATCCTGAAGCTTCCTCGGACCAGGATACTCCTAAGGAGCCAGACGCTCCTTCCTCGTTTGTGGCCGACCCAGAGGGTGTGCCGGTCAGTGTGCGCTCCTCATCAGACTGGGAGGCAGTGACTACGCCGGACGCCACCGTCTTCTTGGGTGTGGCTCGGGGGGCACGTGCAGCACGGGAAGGTGCGGAGGTGCCTGGGGGCATGTATTCAGGGTCCCGCTCATCATCAGACCTGATGATCAAGCGTGCAGACGGGGCCACAGACTTGGATCGCCCGCGTGCGTAAGCTCGGTCTTGCTTGGGTGCCATGGTCGATAGTACCTTGGAAATGGAGAAAACACAAGTGGGGAATGATTCAAGTAGCAAGGTAGATCCCAAAAAAACAGCAGCACCGACAAGTAACTGATAGTGATAGAGTTTGGGGAGATTGTGGAGACAATGATCAGTGGGGGAGTTGAAAAGAGAGGGGAGATGAGAGAATGAGGAAATAATGGGGGAAATATGGAGGGGCGGGAGTATAAACGGTCAGAATTTGAAAAGGGTCGTCCGGGTCGGGTCGGGTAATTTCATTAAACGCGCGACGGGTCCCCGACGACGGTCCGTCGCTCATGCGACGCCCCATCATAGTGTCCGTCGTGTGTGCCCTAATTTCAAAAAATGACAGAAATACGTACCTGGTGTGACGGATGAATACGACGGTCCGTCACGTGTGCGACGGTCCGTCGATGTATCCGTCAGTGGCTGCTGCAGAGTAGTTTTCTGCAGAATTTCCTGGTGATGTGCCTGCAAATTTAAAACCCATTAATAGAAAAATGCTACTATTAAAAAAACAATAAGTATTGGGTTGCCTCCCAACAAGCGCCAGATTTAACGTCGCGGCACGACTGGGGCCACTTGATTACTCAGACTTCATCAAGATGGTATGCCTCGATCACTTCATTCGCCAATTCAGCATGCCCTAGATAGATTTTTATGCGCCGTCCATTCACCTTGAACCGCACACCCTCCTTAGTTTCCAACTCAACTGCTCCATGAGGGAATAGTTGGGTAACCGTGTAAGGACCAGTCCATTTGGACTTGAGTTTGCCTGGAAACAAGCGCAATCTGGAATTGAATAGAAGCACTAAATCCCCGACCATAAACTCTCGTTTTTCAATTTTGTTATCATGATACTTCTTCATATTTTCTTTATATAGGGCTGAGCTTTCATAGGCTTTCAGGCGAAATTCATCAAGTTCATTCAACCCATTTAACCGTTGCTCTGCAGCTTCGCTCCAATCCAATTTCAACTTCTTCATAGCCCACATGGCTTTATGCTCTAACTCAACCGGAAGATGACAAGCTTTCCCATATACAAGTTGGTATGGAGACATACCTATGGGAGTCTTATAAGCTGTCCGGTAGGCCCAAAGAGCATCATCAAGCCTCCTTGACCAATCTGTTCGACTAGCATTCACTGTTTTGGACAAAATCTGTTTGATCTCCCGATTCGATACCTCAACTTGCCCACTAGTTTGAGGGTGGTAAGGCGTGGCCACATTATGGCGAACACCGTATTTCTCCAATAACCCCTTGAACAATCTGTTGCAGAAGTGGGAACCCCCATCACTAATAATGGCCCTTGGAGTGCCAAAACGGGAGAATATATTCTTTTTCAAGAATGCAGTGACACTCTTCCCTTCATTGTTTGCGAGAGCTATGGCTTCGACCCATTTAGATACATAATCAACTGCTACAAGAATGTACTTCATCCCATGAGAACTCACGAAAGGGCCCATAAAGTCAATACCCCACATATCAAATAACTCAATCACAAGAATGGGGTTTAGAGGGAGCTCTTGCTTTCTTGAAATACCACCATCTCGTTGACATTTGTCACATGATTTAGCAAACCCATGAGCATCTTGATGAAGAGTTGGCCAATAGTAGCCACATTGTAATATCTTGTGAGCGGTTCGGATACCACTGTGATGTCCGCCAACAGGTGAAGAATGGCATGCCTCCAATACACTCAACATTTCACATTCTGGCACACAACGCCGAATAAGCCCATCGGCACAACTCCTATACAAGTATGGTTCATCCCAAAAGAACTTCTTCACATCGTACATGAACTTTTTCCTTTGATGAAAGGACAAGTCTGATGGAACAATATCACTAGCCAGATAGTTCGCAAAATCTGCGAACCATGGAATCAAGTCTTGTGAAGCAGCCAATACATGTTCATCGGGGAAAGTATCATCGATGTCAGTCTTATCCCCTAACTCTCTCATGGCTTCATCCTCTAGACGGGACAAATGATCAGCAACTTGATTTTCAGTCCCTTTTCTATCCAGCACTTCAAAGTCAAATTCTTGCAACAGTAATACCCAACGAATCAGCCTTGGTTTCGCATCCTTTTTCGCCATCAAGTATCTCAGTGCTGAATGGTCAGTATGCACTATGACTCTAGTACCTAGCAAATAGGAGCGAAATTTCTCAAAAGCAAAGACTACTGCGAGGAGTTCTTGCTCAGTCACTGTGTAGTTCTTCTGGGCTTCATTTAGGGCTTTACTAGCATAGTAAATTGGGTGAAGGATTTTGTTTTTTCTCTGTCCCAATACTACACCAAGAGCCACCCCACTAGCATCGCACATTACCTCAAATGGACTGTTCCAATCCGGAGAAATAATGATAGGTGCAGACACTAACTTCTCTTTTAGCTCACTGAATGCTCTAAGACAGGACTCATCAAAACAAAATTTACATTCTTTCTCCAGTAATTTGCACAATGGGTGTGCAATCTTTGAAAAGTCTTTGATGAATCTCCGATAAAAACCTGCATGCCCAAGAAAGCTTCTCACACCTTTCACAGAGATCGGCGGGGGAAGTCTCTCTATTACCTCAACTTTAGCTCGATCAACCTCTATACCCTTTTCTGAAATGCGATGACCCAACACAATACCCTCTTTCACCATGAAATGACACTTTTCCCAGTTTAGTACCAGATTGCAGTCTTCACATCTCTTAAGAACCTCAGATAAATTGGACAAACATCGCTCGAATGAATCACCAACCACAGAAAATCATCCATAAAAACTTATATAGTATCCTCCACCATGTCAGAAAATATTGACATCATACATCTCTGAAAGGTTGCGGGTGCATTGCACAACACAAACGACATTCTTCTGAACGCAAAAGTCCCATATGGACAAGTGAAAGTGGTTTTCTCTTGATCTTCTGGTGCGATAGAAATCTGATTATATCCAGAATACCCATCAAGAAAACAATACCACCCTTTTCCGGCAAGTCTATCCAACATCTGATCCATGAAGGGCATAGGAAAATGGTCTTTTTCAGTCCATGAGTTCAGTTTACGGTAGTCCATACACACCCTCCATCCAGTAACCGGTCTCATTGGAACAAGTTCATTCTTTTCGTTGGGGACCACAGTCATTCCCCTTTCTTAGGTACACACTGAACCGGGCATACCCAACTACTATCAGCGATTGGATATATGACTCCGGCATCCAACCACTTGATGATTTCCTTCTTCACAACCTCTTGCATAGGAGGGTTCAAGCGTCTCTGGTGCTCAACACTCGGCTTATAATCAGGCATGAGTTGGATTTTATGAGAGAAAATACCGGGGGGGATCCCAATAATGTCTGCAATAGTCCACCCAATAGCTCTTTTGAACCTTTTTAGTACCGTCACCAAACTCTGAACCTGTTGTGCATCCAAGTCTGACGCAATGATTACCGGCAAAGTGTCACCCTTTCCTAAGAATTCATACCTGAGATGAGGTGGGAGAGCTTTTAGTTCTAATTTTGGAGCTTCCTCTATAGATGGTTTCGCGGGTGGGGACTCACGATTCTTCATATCAAGCTCAAATTTCTTTGGTTTAAACCGAACATCACCTCGGCCAAGAGCAGCGACTAATGACTCATACTCTTCAATGCAATCGCTATCAAAGTTCATTATCACTGCCGCTAATGCTTCGACACCCAGACGTTCTTCTATTTGTGTCTCAAATGTCTCACCCATGTTGTAGAATATCGCAGATGCCGATTGGAGCTCACCACTCTGCTTCATGGACCTACAAATATTAAAGGTTACTTCCTCATTGTTCAACCGAAATTTCATCTGCCCCTTTTCCATGTCTACTAAGGCTCTTCCCGTAGCAAGGAATGGCCTCCCAAGAATAATGGGCACTTCGAAATCGACTTCGCAATCAAGAATAACAAAATCTGCTGGAAATGTGAACGACTCCACTTTTACCAACACATCGTGGAGTATCCCTATAGGTCGTTTTACTGTTCGATCGGCCATCAGTAGCCGCATCGCAGTGGGTTTTGGGTCACCCAGACCCAACTTCTTGTAAATCGAGAGGGGCATGAGATTTATGCTTGCCCCCAGATCACATAATGCTTTCGCAAAATGTAATAGCCCGATTGTACAAGGAATGGTGAACGCACCCGGATCTTCTTTCTTTTGGACCAGAGATCTTGTAGCAATAGCACTACAATGCTGCATTCTGTCATCATCCTCAAAAGTAACCGATCTTTTCTTTGTGACCAGATCTTTCATAAACTTGGCGTAACCGGGCATTTGTTCTAAAGCTTCTACCAAAGGGACATTGATAGAAAGTTGCTTCAACATTGTTATAAAACGCCGATATTTGCCATCCTCGGTCTTTTTCACTAATCTTTGAGGAAATGGGGGTGGTGGCCTAGGCATAGGGATTACCTTTTTGGGCACTTCAGCATCTTTCTCAGTCTCATCCTCTAATTCAGCATCAACATCTACCACTTTATCAGATTCTGTTGTCACCTTATTCTCATCAGATGGCATAGGTGGATCAATGGTTTGCTTGCCACCGCGAGTAGTAATTGCCATACAATGTCCATCATTTTTTCGGATTTTGGACAGTGTTGCTAGGAAGGTGCCCGGTTGCCGTGTGTTCACAGTTGCAGATAATTGGGCCAATTGTAACTCAAGTTGCTTAATCGATATTGCATGTGTATCAACTTTTTGCCCAATACCCGCTAGATCATTCCTCAACTCTTTATTTTGCTCATCACTAGCATCGAACCTCCTCATCATTTTATGCAACATATCCTCAACTCGCGACATACTACCTCCACCATCCCTAGGAGTAACTTCACGATTTTGAGGAGGAACATAAGGTCCATTTCTGTCGTTTCTGTTACCATAGCTACCCCTGTTGAAGTTGTTGTCGCGATTGTAGTTTCCATCTCGGACATAATGACCCTCGCGATTGTAGTTACCATAGTTCCGACCTTGGTTCCCTTGACCTTGGCGCCAATTTTCCTGATTAGAGCCTTGGGCACTTGGTCGGAAACCCCCCATCTGTTCATTTACTGCATAGGAATCCTCCTCATAATAACACTCATCGATTGGAGGTGGTGGTTTAGCCAAATAGTTGACTGCATTAACCTTTTCTGCACCCCCAACGACATGTTTTAGTACCAACCCAAGCTCAGTTCTCATCTGAGCCATTTCTTCACGAATATCATCTGTGGCTGGGTTGTGAGTGGACTGCACTGCGAAGGTGTTTTCTCCCTGTATCGGACTTCCTAGTACTCCAAGCTTTGTTGTTACGGGAGATTTTCTCTAGTTTCTCAGCAATCTCAGCATAAGGGCATTCTCCATAAGATCCACCTGCTATAGTGTCCAACACTGCTTTATTGTTATCATCCTGTCCCCGATAGAAATATTCTTTCAGCGACTCATCATCAATGCGGTGATTTGGAACACTTCTCAAGAATGAGGTGAATCGATCCCAAGAACTACTAACTGACTCTCCTGGTAGTGCCACAAAGTTGTTCACCCTGTCTTTGTGGTTTAATTTCTTGGAGACCGGATAGTAGCGTGCTAAGAAGACATCCCGTAGTTGATTCCAAGTGAAGACGGAGTTGTATGGGAGCTCAGTGAACCACATAGCAGCCTCTCCCGTCAGTGAGAGAGGAAAAACTCTGAGCCCTATCACATCTAGATCCAAATCAGGCCTCCCCACACAACTTTTACACACTGCCCTTACCTTAGCTATATGGGCATGTGGATCCTCAGAAGGTAGCCCTGAAAACAAACCTCTGGCAGTGAGCATTTGCATCAGACTACTAGTTACCAGAAAAGTGTGGCCTGTGGGTAGAGGAGGCAAAACCAGTGGCCCATCCGAATCTGCTATGTTATCATAGCCTCTGTAGTATGCTTGGGGCCGTGGAGCGGGATTCTGTCCCCTCTGTTGATGTTCACCCGGAGCATCGGGTAACATCTGACCATGAACATCAGCAGGAGCAGGGATGTTCTGGTTTGGGTCCTCATCATTGATTCCCAAATTACGATTCATGTTTCGTAGTGTACGCTCTAGCTCGTGATCGTAGGGAAACAACGGTTCTCTTCCTCTCCGTGTACTTGGCATACAAGGAGGATAGTTCTGAAAAGAAATCAAAAACAATAAAACAAAGTAAAATCAAGAAATTATCAACTAAACTATAGTAAGAAGTTCAAGTTAATCTAAAAGCTAATTTTCCCCGGCAGCGGCGCCAAAATTTGATACGCTCAAACTTACTTCTCAAATGAGAAGTAAAGCGGTCGTGTCAAGTAAATAACCCAACTAGTGAGGTTGGGATCGTTCCCACGAGGAAAATAGTCTAGACTTAACTTTAACCTAGTATTACTATCGTTTAGTCAATAACTTTCTTTGGAAAGTAAAAAATATAAAAAGGGGGGTTTGTATTACCTATTGAGTAAAAATAATTAATGTAATTGAAAGAGACAGTTGACAGCTTGTAATATTAGGTTTTAATCAATGAATTAAAGTAACTAGGGTTTACGTGTTCCCCACAGGTTCGTAACTTGACAATTCTAACTATAACAATCCTTTCCTAGTATCTTGCATGCAAAGTGATAAGTTATGTATTTCTAAATCCTTGGTCCGGCATCTAGAAAATCTCACTCCGCACCTTGGTCCGGCTACGTGTGTTGCTTTCCTAACCCTTATCTTTACCTCATATTAAGCATCGTATTCGATATTTGACTAAGTTATTACCTCGTACCAATCAATATTAGCCTATTAGATAGTATACACTAAATCTATGTTAATAATTCTTTTCCTATTATCTACCTCCTTGGTCCGGCAAGTAGCATTAAGGCGAGTTCTAACGTTGATCATCCGTTAAAAAGACTTCTAAGCGAAAGAATTATTAATACATGCAAGACACTATTCTAGAATTGTTATTTTAGTTAGGGTTTATCTCATTATTTGCCTATGGTTCCCACAACCCTAGTTATGGAATTTAGTTCCTCATAGCCATAAACACAATATTCAAATATGTTAAACAAGAATTCATGTACTTACTTTAATGAGAAAGAATAAAGTCCGAAATTATACTTGATTAATCACCAAAAATCACTTGTATCAATCTCCAATAATCAAACACTCAAAAAAACCAATTTAATAATCACAAGGTCTAACTATATGGAATTTTTTTAATCAAAGAGTCTAACCTCAAAAACGAGTTTTTCGAACTATTTATAAAAAAATAAAAACCTAATTAAACAAGGATTCTAATTTCTGGAAATCTGCCAAAACCGGCTGGGTCGACGGACCACGCGACGGACCGTCGTAGTCATGACGGACCGTCGTGGGCTCCATTGTCCCACACTTGTCCAATTTCTTCAGCTGCTTTCTTCATTCCCCCTCGACGGCCAGTGTGACGGACCGTCATAGGCACGACGGTCCGTCGAGGGTCTTCGTTTCAAAATACTTCAACTCCTGGAATCTGGGTACTGGGATCACTTCTCTGATCTTCACGACGGACCTGCAGGACGGACCGTCATGGCCATGACGGTCCGTCACAGCTTCGTAATCCCACACTTGGTCAGACTTCCCCATCTTCCTTCAGCAGCTACTCTACGCTGCCACCTACGGACCGTCACAAGCACGACGGACCGTCATATGCTCCGTAGGTGGTCTCTCTTCTGCAATTTCGCTCAAAATCTCCGCATTCAGCTTTGGACAGATTTCCTGCAAAACAAAGAGAAACTTATATCAAAATTAGCACAAAAAGGCTTTTGGACACACTAAACTTAAGGAAAAAGCATTAATTATACCGTGAAACCACGGTATATCATTTTCCTTAAAACTTTTGAAGGAAAATCATTTTCCTTAATTTTAACGAAAATGAGTTGATTTGAAAAATATTTTCAAAACTTTTGTCCCAACCAAACATGAGAAATTGGAAAATGTTTTCCTTCACATCAAACAGACCCTTAAGGAATAAAATTTCCCCCTTTTGTTTGAGAAATAAACTCATCATAATCTCTTTTGTCTTCTTTTTTTTGGGCAACATATTAAAGACATCACAGTCCTTTTTTTTAAAAAAACAAACACATCATAATACTTATTTACTTTGGAAACAAACAGATCAAAATCCTCTATTTTTGGAAATAAACTTATTATAATCCTTGGAACTGATTAAATGTGTTAACATCTTTATCCACCGTTGATTTGCTTTATAAATTCATATACATACACAATAGTTCAATTTTTCCCTTTCATTTGTCTCTTGTTTCTATAGATCAAAAAGCAAAACTTTTTTTTTTGTAAAGAAAAAGATCAGTGGCCTGTAAAGGAAAAAATCCTGGTTCATATGCTAAAAGAAGACCTCGTAGCAGCAAAGCTGGCCTCCAATTTCCAGTAGCTCGTATTGCCCGATTCCTCAAAGTCGGGAAGTATGCCAAACGTGTTGGTGCCAGAGCACCGATATTCCTTGTTGTTGTGCTTGAGTACCTTGCAGCTGAGATGAATTTTCTCAAGTTTCTTCTCTCTCTTTTTTTTGATATGTCAAATTTCTAGGGTTTGTTATTACTAAATTTTACATATATGTGATTATTTGTAGGTGCTTCAATTGGCTGGAATTGCCTCAAGGAATAACAATAAGACTCGGTAATTACAAGGCATATTCAACAAATTATTAGGTTTTATAAAGAGCTGAATCAATTTCTTAGAGATCTAACCATTCCAAATGGTGGTGTTATTCCAAGAATTAACAACATTTTTCTGCCTAACAACAAGAGTAACACTTCAAAGGCCGTGGTTGATGCTGCTCAGGAGGAGGAGGATTAGATTGGTCATTCCATTGCTGGCATAGCGATGTTTCCTTCTATTAATTTCCTTGTTTTCACAGAAAATATTATAATTCTATAGTATAAAAACTTTGATTTGCTTTGTGCAAATTTAATGACATATGATATTTATGTATAAAAACTCAACATATTTGGATCTTAGTATTATCGATTGTTGAATTTGTTTCAGTTATCATATCATTTATTAGTTCTATTGTTATTCATTTCCTGATGATTATAATAGTTTTAGTTTTTTCCTTTCAAGTGTTCTTTGCCATCTTTATCAACTATATCCCGAATTTGAAATAGAATTTCAATTTAATTTGAAATTTCATGATATGTCTAAAGTACGATAAATGAAAGTTTTTCTTAGAATGTCTTATTAACAATTTCTCAAATTTGAAATACAATTTTAATTTATTTTGAAATTTCATGGTAAAATACTTTTAGTGAGTACATCTAGAGTAATGTAAATAATTTTTTTTCTATAAATAAAATATAAGAGATGAAATATTTGTAATCCATGATAAATAAGTTCTAAAATGTCCTCTCTTTTTTCTTATTAAATAGTAGCATTATTTATTTAATAGGAACCTCATTAATTTATCTTCTAATATGGGCATCTTGATTATATTTTTACTATATTGTTGGATGAACGATGAAGAGTAAAACGCAATAAGTTTTATATTGTTACGAAAAAATTGTTTGATATGTGACAAACAATTTTAGTCAAATATAAAAGATATTTGAGAAGGTACCTCAAAAATTATATTCTCATATAATTAAACAAAATTATTTTCTTATCGAATAAAAATTAAACCTTCAAATAATGTTATGCTAGTAATAGAATAAAGTTTATATTATTATCATTTTCGAATGTAGTTGATCATCGTTATACTATTTAATTATTTTTGTTTGATAAATTGTGCATCATTTCGTTATTTCTAAATGTTCTCTTAATATTCACATTTATGCAAAAGCAGGATCTCATGAAAGAATAACCCGGCATGTTGTTTTTCATTTTTAATAAAGATGTCATTGGTGTTCTTGTTGCCCATGATCTCAAGCAATGGGAATTTGCTCGTTCATCTAACAACGTATGTTGTGAAATAAGTTGATACATATATTAATTAAGATAATAAAGAGGATGCGGCGAGAGATGATTTGTGCATTAGCAAACCATGTAGTAGTGCTAGAAGTGTAATTCGACCTAAAAGTTGGAGAATTACTTTTGGGCTAGAAGAAAGCACGTGAGTAGGGAAAGAGTTAGTTATGGAATTAGTATAGAAAGTGTGAAAACGTGGGTAGGAAAGGACAAGGAAGTTATTTGTGATTCTGAATAATATCATCCCCTTCTTCTATCTTCTGAACCCCTTCTAGACTTCTAGTTTTAGATTTCAAGTCTATTTCCCTAAATCGTTGTATCCTGTAATTTCCTTTGTTGTGTCCTGTCATATGTAATAGTATTCAACAAAACAAAATTTTTATATATATATATATATATATGACAGGACACAACAAAGGAAATTCCAGGAAATCGGGTTTGTTTCATTTGTGCTTTCATCCAGAGTTTTCTAATGAAAGAGGACCCAAAAATCAAGTCCCTCGCAGACTCCATACAGGGGGGAAAAGAGTCATTTTTGAGTGAAATCTCTGAGATGCGATTTACGTTGAAAGAAGTGATAGGTCACGTCATGGCAATTGGTTCCCAGAATGGTACTTCTGTAGCAGCAACACATCGACCACGTCAAACTACTACATTTTATGGAGGTCCAGCATCAATACCTCCTACTTTACGCCACAAACTAACTTGGTTGAATTAGGGAGATTCCATGGAGTGAATCCTGACACATTGGTTTTCCAAGCCGAGGGTTACTTTGAATTCTATGGAATCACTAAGGATACTAAGTTAACACTAGACTCGTTCTACTTGGAAGGACATTCCTTGGAATGGTACAGATGGCTTTTTCGCAACAAACAGTTAGTTAGTTGGGAGCATTTTGCTGAGAAACTGTTGGTCAGATTTCGAAAACAAGATCTGGAGGAACCAGACGGTCGGCTTGCTAAACTTCGGCAAACCAATACGATTGGTGAATACTAGAGTCACTTCGAAGCACTGTCTAATGAAACAATGTATTTTCCAGATCAGGATTAACCCATGTTTTTAAATTCTGGACTGAGGCCTAATATTAAGACTCTTGTTTTAATTTGTGAACACACGAAATTAAAATAAGCTTATACGTTTAGCCCATTTATACAAGCAACAGATTCAGCTTGAGTGTTGTTCTTTTAAACCTTTTTTCAATAAAACTCCACCATTTTTGCCAACTCCCACTCATTAGTATGCAGTCTCAAGGCAATCAACTATGAATCAAATAGGTCCAGTTACCCAAACTGCATCAAATCACCCTCCAATGAAACACCATACTCCTGCAGAGTTATAAAGTCACCGCGAACGTGGTCTCTCCTATTCTTGTGATGAAAAATACTCTCCATGTCACAACTATAAGTCTCTTCCCCATTTTCTAGTGTTATTTGAAGACTCATAGGTGGAAGTAACTTTGTCAGATCAAGTTTTATCGTATGATGCCTTAGCCAAGGAATTACATTGCTGAGAGGTTCAAGAACACTCTGCTGTTTCAGATCATGCTTAATCTGGTGGTAATTCTTCAACTACTCTCCGGTTTACTGGTCATGTAGGTGCATGTGGACTACACTAGTACTCATAATTTTATTCAGGCGAGGATGGCTAACTTTCTTCATTTGAAAACCGAACCAACACCGTGTTTTTCAGTGGTGGTAGGAACTGGACAACGACCACGATGTGAGGGCATAGCTAAAAAATATTCCAATAACTATACAAGGCAGCAATATAGTGGAAGATCTATATTTTTTATCCCTTCATGGTGCTGATATAGTACTCGGAGTTTCATGGCTCGCAAATTTGGGACATGTACTTACTGATTATGCAGAGAGGATACTTTAATTCACTCTAAATGATGCAAAGGTCTCGTGGAAAGGGGATGCACCTACTGATGTGCAACCAGTGCAATTACATAGCTTGAGAATAATGGTTGCTACTGATGCAATTTCCTTTTACTTCCATCTAGAATTGGTGTCAGATACGGAATCTTCATGTACTACTCCGTCTGAGTTAGAAATGATGCTTAAAACATAACCTTTGGGTTTGCCTCCTATACGAAGTCAGGACCATAAAATTCATTTAGTTCCAGATGGAGGACCAGTTAATGTGAAACCATATCGATATCCTTATTTTCTAAAGCATGTTATGGAGAAACAATGAAATGCTTAAAGAAGGGATAATCAGAGCTAGTACTAATTCATTTTCTTAACCCGTATTGCTGATTCGAAAAAAGATTTCACCAGGAGATTCTGTGTCGACTATCGGGCATCAAATGCAATCACAATTCATGATAGATTTCCATTCCTAGAATTGATGAGCTTTTTGATGAATTGAATGGCACCCGTTATTCCTCCAAGTTGGATTTGTTGTCAGGTTATTATCAAATCAGGGTCCGTCTAGAGGATGTTCCTAAAACTTCATTCCACATTCATGATGGACATTATGAATTTCTCGTCATGCCATTTGGCGTTACGAATGCACCCTCTACATTTCAGGCAACTATGAACTAGATATTTAGACCTTTCCTGCATCGATATGTCCTGGTTTCTCATTGATGATATTTTGATATATATCCTACTTCGGTTGATCACTTGGAACATTTAGTCTCGGTTCTTGAATTATTGCGTCAAAATCAGTTAGTGACCAAGCAGTCTAATGCTTATTTTGACAAGAATCAGTTGACTGCCTGGGACATATTATCTCATATCAAGGCCTATCTGTTAACCCTGGAAAAGTAGAATCCATCCAGTGACGGGCACCACCTTGTATAGTGAAGGAAGTAGGCATTTTTCTCGACATTGCAGGTTACTATCGACGATTTATATACCATTAGGCTTCCATAGTTAGTTCACTCACTGATTTTCTAAAGAAAGAGGCTTTTCGATGGACTCCAGAACCTCAAATAGCTTTAGAAACTTTGAAGGCTAAATTGGGCTCCACCCCTATATTGGCCTTGCCAGATTTCAATCAGGAGTTTCAAGTAGAGACTGATGCTTCAGGAAAGGAATTGGTGTTATGATGTCTCAACAAGGGCATCCGATTGCATATTTTGGTCATAAATTGAGTAAAAGTATGCAGCAGGCTTCGACATATTATCATGAGATGTTTGCTATTACACAAGCTGGGAGTAAATAGAGGCAATATATTCTTGGAAGGAGATTTACGATACTAACAGATCAACAGTCCTTGAAGAACCTGACTAATCAAACTATCCAAATCCTGAGCAACAAAAATGGCTCACTAAACTAGTATGTTATGATTTTTGTATCCTAAATAGACCTGGGAAACACTATTCAGCTGTTGATGCCCTCTATCACAATTCAAATGCATCATTTATGGCCATTTCTGCCAGGACCTTTAATCATTAAGAGGAGTTGAAATCATTGAATCCATCTCATCCAGAATTATTGTCTATTTAGCAAGCCTTACAAACAGATGTCGAGAATCATAGGGACTTCCAATTCAAGGATGAATTGTTATTTTTCAAAGGTAGGCTGGTGATTCCATCAGATGCACAACTCCGACATAAGTTACTGTTTGAGTTCCATGCCACAAACATAGCAGGGAACGCTGATTTGGCACGGACATATCATAGACTGGCCTCAAATTTTTATTGGAACCAAATGCGCAATGATGTAAAATCATTTGTTATGACCTGCCAAATATGTCAACAGATGAAAGACACACACTTGCATCTAGCCGGGTTATTGCAGCCTCTCCCTGTACCGGATCAAGTCTTTGAAGATATTTCAATGGAACTTATCACTTGCCTTCCAAGTTCCAAAGGGAAGACTACTATCCTTACAATTGTAGATTGTTAGACCAAATATATTCACTTTATTCCATAACCTTCCACCTTCTACTCAACTGGTAGCAGAAACATTTATAGTGGGTATAATTCGCCTTTACAGTCCCCTTGGTACTATTGTCACTGATCGTGATCCATGATTCCTCCATTCTTTTTGGCAGGAAATCAATTGTTTGCAGGGTTCCACATTGTCTATGAGTATTGCATATCATCCCCCACAACTCCAAGAAAGTGGGTCATAATGGTACCATGGGTTGAATTCTGGTATAATACTTCATACGAAACATCTATTGGAATGAAACCATTTCAAGCACTGTATGGGCGAGAATCTCCCACTGTAACTCGATATATATTGGGGAATAATGCTAATGAATTGGTGGCAACTTAGTTAATTCAGCGTGATGTGGTTTCTGGAGTTGTTGAAAGTGAATTTTATCAAAGCATAAACAAGGATGAAGAAGTTTGCAGATATACATCATACTGAGCCAGTGTTTGCATTGGGCAACTGGGTTTTGGTGAAGTTGAAACCATATCGAAAACTTTATGTGCGGCTGAAAAGGGGTCACAAGCTTGTAAGATAATACTTTGGTCCTTTCAAGGTCATCAAGCACATTGGAGAGGTGGCATATAAATTGGAGTTGCCCTTCGAGGCAAAGATACAACCTGTATTTTATATTTCAGTTCTTAAGCATATCTTAGGTGATCCTGTCCAACAAGTAACACCATTGCCGCTCAAGGTTTGCCTGACCAAACCGAGATAGATGCTTCAACCTTGAAGACAAGGTCGATTTTCAAGAGGGGAATAATGTTGTGAAATCAGTTGATACATATGTTAATTTAGATAACAAAGAGGATGCGACGAGTGAGATTTCTGCATTAGCAAACCGCGTCGAAGTGCTAGCAGTGTAATTCCACCTAAGAGGTTGGACAATTACTGTTGGGCTGGAAGAAAGTCACGTGAGAAGGGCAAGAGTTAGTGATGGAATTAGTATAGAAGTGTGAAAACGTGGGTAAGAAAGGATAAGGAAGCTATTTAGAGTTAGTGATGGAATTAGTATAGAAGTGTGAAAACGTGGGTAAGAAGGATAAGGAAGCTATTTGTGATTCTGAATAATCTCATCCCCTTTTTCTGTCTTCTGAACCCCTTCTAAACTTCTAGTTTTAGATTTCAAATCTATTTCTCTAAATCATTGTTTCCTGTAATTTCCTTTGTTGTGTGCTATCGTATGCAATAGTATTCAGCAAAACTTATCTGTATATATTATATATCAACGTTTGTATTGTGAAATCTGGTTTGTTTCAGCGTACAAGTTCAATCCTTGTGATTGTCTTCTCATTTGCTGTGTTATAACTCTTGTGGGCTATAAATATCAAAATCAGATTGCTTTAGAAATTCATACACACAACAGTTCAGTTCATCTACTTCACTTATCTCTTGTTTCTATCGATCAAAAAGCAAAACATTTTTTTACTTTTTCAAGTGAAAAATATCAATGGACAGGTTCGAATTCTAGAATAAGCTCCCCTTCTTTGAGAAACAAAAAAGGTCTCCAATTCCTAGTGGCTCGTATTACCCAATTTATCAATGTCCGGAAGTATGTCAAACGTGTTGGTGCAAGATATTAGGTATTCCTTGTCGTTGTGCTTGAGTACCTTGCAGTTGAATTGAATTTCTCAAGTTCCTTCTGTCACTTTTTTTTTTTTGAAAAAAATGTAAATTTTTTAGGGTTTTTGATAACTAAAGTTTACATATGTATGATTGTTTGTAAGTGCGTGAATTGGCTGGAATTGCAGCGAAGAATGAAAAAAAAAGAGTCGGATCATTCCAAGGCACATACAATTAGCTATTAGGCTTGATGATGAACTGTTTCTTAGAAATGTGATGATTCCTAAAGGTGGTGTGATTCCAAACTTTTACAATATTTAGCTTTTCCTAACAAGAAGAGTAGCTCTTCAAAGACCATTGTTATTGTTGCTCAGGAGGAGGAGGATTAAACTGATCATTCCATCGCTAGTATCAAGATGTTTGCTTTTATAAATCTCGTTGAATTTATAAAAATATTAGGTTGCTTTAGTATAAAACCTTTGATTTCCTTTCTGCAAGTTTAATGATATCTGATATTTATTTGGCTTTTAGAACAAAAACTGAACATACTTGGATCTTAGTATTACCTATTGTTTAATCTGCTTTAGTTATAATATTATTTATTATTTCTATTGTTATCCATTTCCGATGTGTATATTAGTTTTAGTTTTTTTCTTTCTCAAGTGTTCTTAGCAAGCTTTAATAACTATTTCCTAAATTTGAAATAGAATTCCAATTTTATTTGAGATTTTATGATAGATCTTAGTATTGGAAATGAATGTTTTTCTTAGAATGCTTTATTAACAATTTCCCAAATTTGAAATAGAAATTTAATTTATTTTAAAATTTCATGGTCAAATATTTGTAGTGATTATATTTAAAGTAATGTAAATGAAAGTTTTTCTATATATATAAGAGATGAAAGATTTCACAACCTGAGTCTATACCCTGGACGTGGCCGGCACTCAAAAACTATTGTTGGTCCCCAAATGAACCCTCATTCTAGCTAACTACAAGGGGAAAACTGATTTAAGCATACAAAAGCTTAAAAATTTAATAGAATAAATATATTCAACTAGACATAAAATAGGTAACTTAAGTCTTTAAAAAATTAATAAAAACAAATGATTAATAAAGACTCATCAACTATACTGACTATCTATGAAGCCTCTAACTCATAAAGATAGAAGTTGGGAAAAGGCCCACAACATCTTGACTAGACAGAAAAGTAAATGAAATCCTCCAAAAGTAAGGAGACTCGCCATAGTGAAGTCGAACTCTCGAATGTATGAACAAAGCTCTTGTTGATGATCTTGAATGATGTGTCTGCATCATGACAAGATGCAAGCAAAATGGATCAATACGTTGAATATACGAGCATGTAAGGAGAATTCTAAAGCATAACATAAGCTTGGACTTGATAAAAATGGATATAAACTGACCTCTTAACAAACTTACTCAACTCAAGAAGTACTCAAGGATATTAAAAACTACTCAAACTTACTCAACTCAAAAGTACTCAAGGATAAAATACTTAACTCAATACTCAAGGATAATGGAATAGTAAAAGACACAATACATGGAAAGCTATATAAAACGGTAAAAACAACTTAGTTCGTTAAAGAAAATGCAATAGCAAACTCAATTTCACTTATATAATAAAGTAATATAATTTATCATAAAAGACATATCATGTTCCCTCTCAAAGTCTACTTGTGAATTGCATGAATGAGTAGTCTCATAGTCCAATCATACTAAGCGTAACCCCTTGAGGAACTATGCAATTACTACTATGGGAGTTTGTCTAACCGACAACCACCACTATGAGCCTACGTGGTGATACAACGTCTTGATCACACAACTAGAATTGTCCTATACTTTGACTCATATAGAACGCTGAACTTAGTGAATGTACTAGCTTATCTTAAGTGATCATCTAAAAAGTTTGACCCTTTGATATCCATGATGGTTACATGGTTTATGAAGACTTGAGTTAATATGAACTCGCATCCCCATATTGGTGCTCAATGCTACTCCCAATAATATATGTCACGCCCCGAGCTACCCCCGAGACGCAGACACGAGAACTAGGACTACAAGTGATCCCAAGCTAACCCTGTTGGCATGATCATGAGCATACTAAAGATAATAAACTAAATGCGGAAGACAAATCATAATTTAAACTGAAAAGATGGGGAATACTCATATTCTATACTGATAAATTTGAAAACTGATGAGTTTAATACAAAGAAAAATATTAACTCAATACTAAAGTGAAACTAACTATGTCTGAAAATAGCCTCTAAACTGACTAGAAAAAATGGGACAGGCCCCAGCTAATTCTAGCAAAAACTGAATTTAAAGGACTAAATACTGAAAAGAAACTCATGACTATTATCCTCAGAGAATTAGGATTTACCACTGAATCTGCTGAATTGGAGATCGTAAATCGAGCTAAGCACGATGTGGATGATGAGAACCTAAAACCTACACGAGAAGATGTAGTGCACGTAATTGTCATTACTTGAAGGTACTGAGCATGTAGGATAGAGTAAAGCTGAAATAAAACAAAACTGAACAAGCACAAAAGCAAGTATAATAATCTGAACATGATATACTGAATTTTGAGCTAACTGGATGCAAAGACCAAATTTATAATGTGTCGAGACTGAATAATAACTGAACTATAAATATGGTCAAATGCATTAGAGTCTTATTGATCTATGAGATCTAGTAATAACCTATGATAAAACCACATGAGCTAGACGTGGAGTCCGATGTATACGCCCCATCGAGAGGACCCAATATACCCTGCCAGAGGTATGAAGGCATGCTGGCGTGCTCACTAAACTTATTTCCCACAGAGGGGACTTACAACCTACTTGGCTAGTATTTCTGGGGCTAATTGGGTACGCTGAACCCCAGTCCAACTCGATATTATGCTATTCCCAATGAATTATGTAATTAACTGATTGTGACTGAGATTCTGTAAATACTGGATAGCTCAAAATTGAACATTCAAACTCAGAATGCAACAATTAATCTGGTAACTATGCATTTATACTTGAGGCATGTATATCTGAAGTAATTGAAATATCTTCTCTAGCATGTGTAATTCAAGAACTAAAGATAGCTAGGGTTGTGAAATTCATCCGATAAAGTGAATAATAACATGGAGATTTAATTTGGAACATATAACTAATTAATTCATGAAGTTCTTTTGAAGTTGTAGAAACCCTATGTCTAATCATGATATGGGAATCAAGATCTTGAGTGAAAACTAGGGACCCAATGGGTGAAAGGAACCCACTAGTGAAATTCCACATATCATGTGATCAAATCCACGAGAAATATTTAGATTTCAAGGCTGGAATTGATGGAAACTTGCTTTGTTCTTGAAATAGGCTTCTTGACCTTTTTCTCCTTTCTTGCTTCTAATTTTCTATGTTTTGATTCAATGATTTGACTTACGTAAGTTTTAGTTATGTTTCTAGTCTTAAACTAACTAATATATGATGATTTAGGGTCAAAACGACGTATCTTATTGTTTAAACAAAGTGGGAAAATACCAAAAGGTCCCTGAGTTAATTGCTATCTAACCAAACGACGACCTGGACTGACGGGCCATCGTTCAATCGGTGGTCCGTCGTTTGGGTCCGTAGGTTGGGTCTGTTTGACACATCTTTACTAAAACGGGCATAACTCATTACTCGGAGGTCATATTTTAGCAAACTCAGTGGCTATGGAAAGCTAATTCAATTATCTATCATTTCATAGGTCATGGGAAACCTAATCCATTTTGTACTTAGAGTTTTGATCAATTGAAATTTAACCAACTACATTTTCCCCTCACTGTGTGCTAATTTTCACCTACGGTTATACCTACGATCCATAGGTCTATCTACGGACCGTACTGGTCAATCGTGGTTCTTGTCAGGGAGTGGGTAAATGGGGTCTTGATCGGCGGACACTGACTACTGACCATAGTCTGACCTACGGACCGTAGGTCTTTTCGTCATTCGACACTTAGTCAAATTTTATGGGTTGAGTTTTTGGGGGCTTCAGACTCAAACAACAGATGCACAGTACGGGCCATATATCAGACTATGGTCCGTCAATGGTAACTGTCGATTACACCTGCAAATATATAAAAAGTTGATTTCTTGTCTATTTTAGATACAGGGTGTGACATTATCTCCTCCTTGGGAACATTCATCCTCGAATGAAGACTAAACTAGCTGAAATATAGGGAGAGAGCTATGGTCCCTACTACAAAATACTGAGAATTGAGTTTCTGACTAAATTGAGTTCCAAGAACATGCAAATACGCTGAAAATGCAAGTACAAACTAAGAGAATATGATTTAATTACTGAATTCACGCAAGAATTACTGAAAAACTGAAGAGAAACTATTACCTCAATCTGGAGTGGCATCGGAAGGAAAGAGGTGAGGGTACTTGGCTTTCATGGATTCTTCTACTTTCCAAGTAGCTCCCTCTATGGATTGACTCCTCTACAAAACCTTGACTGAAGTGACTTCTTTGTTCCTCAACCTCCTAACCTGACGATCAAGAATCTCAACTGGTACATCCTCATAAGAAAGACTACCTTTAACCGCCACACTCTCTAATGGCACTACTGAGACTGGATGACTTACACATTTCTTCAAGAGTGAGATGTGGAAGACCGAATGCACTGCTGCTAATTCTGTTGGCAACTCTAACTCTATATGACACCTTGCCAACCCTTTTCAAGATCTTGTAAAGGGACAACATATCTAGGACGAAGTTTCCCTTTCTTGCCAAATCTCATGACTCCTTTCATAGGTGACACTTTCAGGAAAACACAATCATCAACTTGAAACTCTAGTTCCCTTCTCCTTACATCTGCGTAATATTTCTCACGACTATGGGCTATCTTAACTCTCTCTTTAACGAGTTGCACTTTCTCCATAGCATAAAGGACTGAATCTCTCCCTATCAAAGCTGTTTCATCTACTTCAAACCAAGCTATAGGAGATATACATCTACGCCAATACAAAGCCTCATAAGGGGCCATCTGAATGCTGCAATGATAGCTATTGTTGTAGGCAAACTCAATCAGAAGAAGGTGATCATCCCAACTACCCTTGAAATCGATCACATAATCTCTCAATATATCCTTCTAGGGTCTAGGTTATGAATGGTACACTCTGCCTGTCCATCCATCTGCGGATGAAATGTTGTGCTAAGGTTAACTTGAGTACCAAGACCCTTCAGAAATGACTTCCAGAAATGAGAGGTAAACTGAGGACCTCTATCTGAGATGATAGACAAAGGAACTCATGCAACATCACAATTTCATTAATGTAAGGCTTGCAATAGTCCTCTGCCGAATCAGTAGTCTTGACCGCTAAAAAGCGAGAAGACTTAGTTATCCTATCAATTATCACCCAAATAGAGTCATGATGTCTGCGAGTACGAGGTAACCTTGTGATGAAATCCATATTGATCACATCCCATTTCCAAGTAGGAATATTGATCTCTTGAGTCATACCTCCTGGTTTCTGATGTTCTACCTCGACTTGCTGGCAATTGGGGCACTTACGAACAGAATCTGTTGTGTCCCTCTTCATCCATTCCACCAATAGACTTCCCGCATATCGTGGTACATCTTAGTGATAGATGGATGAATAGAATATCTGGAGTTATAGGCTTCAGCATGGATATGCTTTCTCAACTCACCACATTAGGAACACACAATCTACCTTTAGCGAAGTACACCATCTCCCTTTGGGAGAAAACCTCCACTCTCTGATTCTGGATTGCACTCTTAAGTTCAAGCAAGATTGGATCACTGTCTTGCTTTTCCTTAATCTCCACTAACGAAAAAGATTTTGCCCCATTCTAAACTGTTACACAACTGTCTGATATGCTCATAAGGAGAACTCCCAAGTGAAGAAGCCTGTGAACATCCTTCACTAGCTCCTTCCTTTTTCCTCAACATGGGCTACACTACCCATAGATAATCTAGTAAGAGCATATTTTACTACATTCGCCTTACCAGGATGAAAACCACACTCATATCATAATCGTTAAGGAACTCAAGCCATATCCTCTAACGAAGATTCAACTCTTTCTAGGTGAACACATACTGAAGGCTCTTATGATTAGTGAACACATCTACATGAACACACTACAAGTAATGTCTCCAGATCTTGAGTGCAAACAGCACTGCTGCAAGAGGTCATGAGGTTGATAGTTTAGATCATGCACCTTAAGCTGTCTAGAAGCATAAGCTATAACCTTATCTCGAGACATCAACACACAACCTAGGCCAACGCTGGATGCATCACAATTGATCACATAACTATCTGAACCGTCTGGTAGAGTCAAGAAAGGAGTTGTAGTCAATCTAGTTTTCAATTCTACAAAAGCTTTTCTCACAATCTTCTGACTGTTGAAACTTGATCATCTTCTGAGTTAACCTAGTCAATGGTGAGGCTATGGATAAGAATCATTTGACGAACCTTGTGTAATAACCCACTAGACCTAAAAACTTCTGATATCTGTAGCAGAGGTAGGTCTAGGCCATTGTCTCTCTCTTTCTATCTTCTGTGAATCCACTTGGATCCCCTCGCTAGATAAATGTGACCAAGGAAAGCAACGGATTGCAACTAGAACTCACATTTGCTAAACATAGCAAAAAACTTGCGATCCTTGAGAGTCTGTCTTACAATTCTCAAATGACTCACATGTTCTTCCTCATTCCTAGAGTAAATGATTATATCATCAATAAAGATGATAATGAATAAGTTCAAGTACTATTTGAACACTCTGTTCATCAAATCCATGAAATATGCAGGAGCTTTGGCTAGTCCAAACGATATAATTACAAATTTATAATGAACATATCAAATTTTGAAAGTTGTCTTCGGAATATCACTATCTCTGACTCTAAGCTGATGATTACCTGATATGAGGTCTATTTTTGAGAAATGGCTAGCACCTTGAAGTTGGTCAAACAAGTCATCGATCCTGTGGATGGGATACTTATTCTTGAAAAGGATTGTGACCTTGTTTAACTGCCTATAGTCAATGCACATTTTGAGAGAACCATCTTTCTTCTTTACAAACAACACTGGCGCACTCCATGGTGAAATACTAGGTCCAATGAAGTCCTTATCTAGAAGGACTTTCAACTGCTCTTTCAATTTTTTAAGCTCGGCTGGGTATACAAATAGGTTGGGTATCTAGAAGGAGATCAATTCCAAAGTCGATTTATCTTTCGGGAGAAACTCTGGGAAGAACTTCTGGAAACTCAAACACTACTGGAACAGACTCAAGAGTTGGGTTTCAGATCTAGAATCTTTAACCCAAACTAGATGATAGAGATAACCATTAGAGATCATCTGTCTGACCTTAAGGTAAGAAATGACTCAACCCATATGCGCAAAGCTTCTAACCTTCCATTCTTAAATGGTTCATTTGGAAACTAAAAATGAACAATCCTAGTTCTACAATCAACTGAGGCATAACAGGAATGTAACCAATCCATTCCTAGAATGACTCGAACACTACCATTCCGAACTCTACAAGATCTGCTCAGGTGAATTTTTGAGACTATGACAGGGCAATTTCTCTATACTCGTCTAGCTATAACTGTTTCACCGACTGGAGTAGAGACTGAGAAAGGCTCTGAGAGAGTTTCTGGGCTAATACTTAATTGGACTGCTATGTAAGAAGTTACAAATAAAGAGTAGACTCTGGATCTAACAATGCATAAACACCAAGGTCAAACACTCGTAACGTAGCAGTTACTACATCAGGAGAACCTTTCTGATCCTGGCAAGCCTGAAGAGCATACAACCTCTTCTGGCGCTGACTGCAGCCTGTACCAGATGAGTTACCCTGCTGAGTTGGGCGACTTGCTGGTGCTGCGGAAGTTTTTAGACTGATCTCTACCATTGCCACCTCCTTGAACCTTTCTAGAAGGAAAATCCCTCAACTTATGACCAGACTGACCCCACCCAAACATCGTTCTTTTCCTGCGATACACTCACTCGGATGGTTCTTACCATAATTAGGGTAATTGGGGTAAGTCTTCGTTCCTACAACACTTCCCTGAGACTTAGAGCTTGGTGATCTAACCTTCTGGTCATACCTGTTCTTGGATAATGGAACACTAGATGATGAAGACGCTGGAGCTGAAAACTTATGTTGACTCTGCGAGCAATTTCCATCACCCGATTTCTACTGAGAATAGTCATAGTTCCCTGTCCTATCCTTCTTATTCTCCTTGGGTTGTTCCCTAATTTTATCACCCTAAACCTGCTGAGCATGAGTCATAAGCCTAGAGATGTTCATATATTCTAGTAACATAGCATTTCTGCACTCAGTTTTCACCAAATCCGAAACTCCATACAAGAACTTATTCATATGAGGTTGGATTCAACAACCATTTGAGGAGCATACTTGGAGAGTTGGTTAAACTTGATCCCATGGTCTTGTACTGTCATGTTTCCCTTCCTCAAGTTCATGAATTCCTAAGCCTTTGATTCTCTCAACTCTATTGGGAAAAACCTGTCCAGAAAGGTCTCACTAAAGCAATCCCAAGTAATAGGAGTTGTATATGTACCCCTATTTCCCTTTCACTGAGTGTACCAGATATGAGCAACATCCTTCAACTGTTATGATGCCAACTCAACCCGATCATTCCCAGTGACTTGCATTTCCTCGAAGATTTTCTTGATATTATCCAAGAAATTCTAAAGATCCTCATTAGTTTGTGATCTTAAGAACTCAGGCGGATTCATCCTAACAAAGTCACGGACCCTTGCTGCTGCTGATCCACTATTTGCATCCACAATAGCATGAACCCAATTGATCTGTTTGGTCATACTCTGAGCCAACATTTGTATGAGATTCCTGAAATCAGCATTGGAGACTTCCTGACTTGGGACTGGAGGAGACGGGTTTGTATTCTTGGCATTCACATTCCTAGTGTTAGCTCTACGAGGAAGCATGATCTAAAACGTAGAACGTTGAGTTAGAATTAAATTAGATCATACCTTACGCACGATAAGAGTAACAAGAAAGTGAAGTTTTCCTCAAACACTTTGTATCCTCCCTCTCATAAGTTGTGGTGCACTTCACACCCATGAACTGTTCTCTACTTAGTGTGTCTTGTTAAAATTTTCATTGAATTCTTGATGGTTGTGATATTGATGTTTTGATTCATGTTTTCAAGTGTAATTTCGGGTTGAATCTATTGTATATTGATAGTACTAATGATCCTAAGTGTTTGCGGAACGAACCATGGAAATTTAGGGGGTTTATCCCTGTCCATAGGGCCTTGGGGATCCGCCTCAACCTTCTCTCTGAGGTTTGAGGGTTGTCACTCCACAACTCTCAGAGCGCCTGGGACACCAGTTCCACCATTCTTCTCCCACCTTTTTGTACTAATTCCTAAGTCATGTACCTATGTTTATTAGTTGATTCCAACACTCTAATGTACATCTTAATAAAATGAAATTATCCATAAACATGAGATCATTAGCCTTGAATCCATAATCCAATTCAAGTAAAGTGAAAATTAAAGTGAAAGAAGTTTAAAGTCATTCTGGAAGTTATGAAGCAAGTTAAAGAAAAGTTCTTAAAAGTTTTAAAGATGCTTTATCAACGTTTTAACTTTGTTTTGAAGACTTGAGTTTCAATTTAAGTAAAAAATAAAGAGTTGAGTTCATTTCTCAAAAAGTTATAACGGAACTAAGTATTCCTTAAGAGTTGTGTTAAGCCTCAAGTTTCAAGCTAAGTAAAGAATAATGAGTTTATTTCATTTATCAAAAGTTATAAGAGAACTAATTATTGCCTAAGAGTTTATAAATGTTTTCACATTTAAATAAGTGGAAACTAAGATTTTCCAAAGGAGTATTGAGCAAGAAAATGGAACAACGATTCCAAGAGAGCTTTTAAGCTAAGTGTTGAGTAATTATCTCAACCCAAAGAAAGAAGTTGTTTTTAAACACATGAGCTAAGTATATTTTCGGAGTAGTATTGAGCACTGATATGGGGGATGCGAGTTCATAATATCCAAAAACCATGTAGTCATCATGGGTATTAGTGGATCGTACATTCTAGATGATCACATAAGCTACGTTAGTGAATCCTCTAATTTAAGTAGTTCTATGCAATGACAAACAATATGACAGTTCACGAAGCATGGGTAAAATGTTGTATCACCACTTAGGCTCATAGTGGTGATTGTCGATAAGTGAATCTCCCACAGAAACTATATTACTTTATTATAAATGTAAAAGTTGAGTTTGTTACTGCATTTCTTTAACGAACTAAGTTGTTTACACTGTTTTAGAAGCTTTATATATGTATATACATATACATACATACATACATATATATATATATATATATATATATATATATATATATATATATATATATATTGTGTGTGTCTTATTGCATTATATTGAGTTAATTTATTCATGAGTTAAGTAAAGACAAGGTAAGAGTTCCTTCTTAATCTTTTCAAGCTTAAGCCGGTTAAGTTTTCCAACTCGCATACTTGTACATTCAATGCACTGATGTCAGTTGGCTAGCATCATTATATGATGTAGACGCATGTAACAAGGATCAAAATTCGATATACAGTTGATCCAGTGAGCAACTCAAAGTCAGTTGGTGAGCCTCCTTTCATTTTGGAGGACATCTTTATCATTCATTTATTACTTTTAATTTTCAATTATTAGGATGATTGGGGGTCCTTTCCCAACATCCCTATTTGTTTTGAGGCTCCATAGATAGATAGTATTAGCTCTTTAGTCTTCTTCATTTCATTTGTAAACAATTATGACTTAAATTGTCATTTTTGCTAAGTGATTTTCTTTTAGTTGTTCCTTGAGTTATTTCTCTTGTGCTTAAGTTTTCCGCTGAGTAAGTAAGTCAGGTCAAGGGTTCGCTCAAGGTCAGCAATGATCTTCGAATGACAGAGAGAGAGAGAGAGAGAGAAACTAGCAATGTCAATTTATCGTTTATATTTTAATTATTAAATAAAAATCATTAAAGTAGAACTATGCATTTCACACCAAATAGGAAATATATGAAGCTAACTAAGATAAACAATGTAATCTCTCAAGGTATGAATATGTCAATAAATTACTACTTGGATAACTAATAAATGTACGATTTGGCTTTAACAAAATGAACGAAAAACATGAAGAAGTACATGTATTTCTCAACAACTTACAAATGTAGCACAATAAATATCATTTGTATTAACCTAAATTATTGTTGGAACAATATTTGATAATGCCTCATATCCGTTGCAAGAGAATCCACTCTGACACATATATTAGACAATAACACAAGAGACTATTCCTTCTAGTTTCGTAACCAAGTGAAAAGTGATTCATGAACAGAATTGTATCCCTCAACATGGAAGGGTAAAATAGTTCATCAATTAATTATTTATGGACATTTGATAATTTGACTTTAGATTAGGAGCTTCTCGTTTGTCTTTATAATATAAGTAGTATCTGGGCACGTGTGCTGCATGCCTATTCCATATCAATACATGTGCATAATGAATAATATTGATGTAAAATCATTAGATATCTTTAAGTGTTGGAAAGTTGAACTAAATTCTAATTGAGTACAATGTATAATGAGATTACCTATTACTTTCTTATAGATGATATTCTTAATGTATGTTTCACTTCATCCTGATACTTAATTTAGATTTTCTATTATGATCAAGACCCTTAGTATTCATGTAATTTTAATTCACTATATGTAAGTGCATTGCACATATCATCTTGTGTGAATTGTTAAAAATTTTATGTATGCCAAGAAAACATAATAATAATGATAATAATAATAGAATAAAATAAAATTCAAATTATATTTCCTGTGAAATACATAAATTTCACATTAAAATATGTATTCTAAAGGATCAAAATCACTATTTAGACAGTGACTTATTTGTACCAATTAGAGGTGTATGCAACTACATCAATAACATTACAAACGATAATTACTGAGAGAATAAAGAAAATATAGTATTTCAAAGTTAAGTAAATTAGCACTTAGAGATACAAAATTTCAGTTTTTGGAATCTTGCAACATCTTTTCTTCAACTAAAATGACAAGATAATTTTAGGTCATGTTAAATTTCATACCAGGTAAGGACATTATTTTTTTTTGAATTTTATTTTTGTCGGATTTATAATGCTACTGCAATAAATAAGTCAGGAGATTTTTATTGGATTTAATATGACCCATAGGGCCGATTTTATTAATTATGCATATAAAAAAAATCAAATATAAAAAAGAACATAACTTCAACATTGTTTGGTTAAGGGTGACAATTGGACAGGATCGGATCAGTAGGATTGGTTTTATCGAAATCAATCCTCGTTATCAGATTTATTTACCAGAATTGGGTCTTACCGGAACCAGTTTTATCAGAAATTTCCAAAGGTTCCGCCCGGTCCCTTAGTTATCAGATAGGAACCGGTTTGGAACGGACCGGAATCATGATACCAAGTTTGTCACGCCTCGACCTACCCCCGAGACGCGGACAGCTAATTCATTTTGTGCTAAGAGTAATGATGAATTTAAGATGACCCAGCTACATTTTGCCCCCTTATTGTCTGTTAATTTTCACCTACGGTCATACCTATGATCAGTATGTCCATCTACGAACTATACTGGTCAATTGTGGTTCTTGTCATAGAGTGAAAAAATGGGGTCTTGATCGACGGACACAGACTACAAACCGTAGTCTGACCTATGAACCGTAGGTCCGTCCATCGTTCGACACTTAGACAAATTTTCTGGGCTGAGTTTTTAGGGGCTTCAGACTCAAAAGATGGATGCACAGTACGAGCTGTAGATCAGACTACGGTCAAACTTTGCTCTTTACTTAACTCAAAACTTAATTATTTTAAACAACGTCAAAATATTTGTAAAAGACTTCTTAAAATAAGGTTCATGTCGAATTCAATGTTTTAATGTTCTTTTCAACTTCTAAAACTAAGCTTTGAAAATATTATAGATAGTAAGATCAGCGTGCCATGCTAGACTAGATTCATCAATGTTCTTCTTCTTCTACATTCATCTTCAATGTGTCTAGTAAGGGTTTACATTGAGATTTCTTATATGTCCCCCCTCTTAATCATCGATTAACTTATTATCATGCTTGATTATGAATTATTCTTGGGCTGCTAATAATTGTATCACAACATAACATGCAACAAATGCATTTAACAATGCTACCAACATGAACAAATGAAAAGTATATATGTATCTCACATCATGGACATCTGTGTTCAACATTTAGGCTGCTAGCTCTACCTTTATTTGATTTTATCTTTTAACTTTACATATAGTTACTTAGGTTTCATTATTTTTAAGACGGTTTAGGTTTCTGATTTGATGTTGTTTTAATTGCATAATGTAACTTCATTTGGGTTGGAGAGATTCAATTTTCTAATTCTCAGAGAGTTTCACGGATGGACTTTCCAATTATAAATTACAACGTTATTTCTTAGATTTTGGTGTGCTTGCCACTGTAGGGCCAACTAAGGCTGGTTATTGGACAAGGTTTTGATCGATCCGATCCGATTTATGTCTGGCTCCCATATCAGTATGTCCGGTACCGGTTGAACTTGTAAGGAACTGGTCTTATAGGGTATCGGGACAGATATCAAAGTGGAATCTGCTTTTCAAACCAGTTGATCCGGTTCGGTGAGAATCGGTTCTGATCCAGCTGATTCGGTTCAATGGCCACTTCCTATTTTATTTTTTAAGGTAAACGTTAATTTATAATCTTTGGCCGGCTGGGGACCAAAACGGTTCAAAACTGCTCCACCCCTCTCTAACCCCTTATCGCTATAAATATAGTTATATTTTTAAATAACATATTCAGAAACTATTTCATTAACATTTTATAAAATCTCTCAATTTTCAATCTCTCATAAATTAATTATTATTATTTTGTGATACTGAGTTAGATTTTTGGATTTCTTGGACTCATTTGAAGTAAATCAGAAGTTTCAATTGTCATCTCTCAGTTTCGGGTTATGCGTCTCCGTTTACGTAGGTGTTCACATACGTTCCAACTTTAATTTTTTATTTTTTATTAATTAAATTATTTTAATTTTTTTGTTATATTATCTTACTTGTTTTTCATAATATTTTATTATAATAAACTTGAAAATGAATTCAGAAAGAAATAGTGGTAAAAGATCAATGTCAAAAGAAAAAATAATAGGGGAGGAGGAAGTAGTTCTAGTTCTAAACATTTGCCACCTAGATTTAGAGTTAATACTAATGATTATACTCATGTTGATAAAAAATTCTTTTATGTCACTAGGACCTATTGAATTTAATTTCGAAAATGAAGTAGATCGTGAGTCTTTAAAGAGATGTTTTACTAATTTTGAGGATGAATTAGATCAAGAGGAAAAAGATGAAGTCCCTACTTTTTCGAATGAGACCCTACCCCTACTAATCTGATTACCAAATTATTGGAACAAGATGAAGTCCCCCATTTACCTACTTTTTCAAAGATAGTTGTATGTGTAAAAACATCTTTATAAGGAAATTTTTGGTACACAATGAGGAAAAAACTATTGTTACTTGTACGAAATGTAAATTGACCACGAAAAATGTAACTACAGATAAACAAGGGGGAACAAGACAACTAAGAACACACATGAGAAAGTGTAATAAAGAATTTAGTTGCCTAGATAATATAGAAAAAACTAATAAAAATGGAATCCCCATACCTGAAAATTCTACGGGATTTGGAGGTTCTAACATGGTTCAAAGTGTATTAAATATGAGTAACTCGGCTGGCCAAAGCACACAACAGTAAAGAAAAAGATCATAGAGAATTAGCTAAAATAGTTGTTTGTCATTTGCCTTTTTCTTTGCCTTCACATCCTGGTTTTGTTCATTATACTCAGCAATTGTAAAGTCCACATTATGAAGGTATTCCAAGAAGTGCACTTAAAATTGATCTATTTAAATATAAAAAAGACTATTTCCTTTTCTTCGTTTTTTATTTGTTTATTATGATGACATTATTTATTACTTCTGAAATGGGACGGAGTTCTAATGGTAATGATTATTTTACAATTATTATCCATTGGAATGACCATGAATGGGACACGCAAAATCAAATATTAGGGTATAAAAATGTTGAAAAATTTTTAAACCGACTCTTATATAACAACAAAATAAGTTTTATTATACAATTTTATGGAATATGTGATAATATAATGATTGCCACTTTAAATAATGCTTCTAATAATTTAAAAGCAAATGATTATTCAAAATATAGACTTTGTCCAATTGATAGTGATTCTTTTCATATTAAGTGTGTCACACATGTATATATTTGATAGTAAACGATAATATTTCTCAATTTGAAATTTCTTGTAAAAAGTAGACTTGCTTGTAATTGGATTTTTAAAGCTAAAGTAAAATCTAGAATTGCATAATTTAAAAATCGTTGTAAAGAATGTGAACTTGCATATAGAAAAGTTCTGAAAGAAGTATGTACTAGATGAAATTCTTTATTTGAAATGCTTGAAGTTGCTCATATTTATCAAAAGCATGTAAAATAGTTTAACTGCTCATAATGTGGACCCAAATTAAGAATTTATGAAGATTAGGAAAATATAAAATAACTTATTAAACTTTTGAGTGATTTTATAAAGAAACAAATGCTGCTTCTGGTCAATATTATCCAACTGTTTTTCCTTTTTAATAAATATTTGTTCTATTTCATGTAAATTGGCAAAATATGTAGAAAAAGATAAATTTTAAAGATTCACTCGCTTTTACGATAGAAAAATTCAAAAAAAATTTCCCTATTCCTCAAATCTATTTGATTGCTACTACATAAATTCAAATTACAAATTACAAATTAAATGGGTTAAAAGAATGGTTGAAAATATTTATACAAATTTAAGATGATGAAACTCTTAGAGTTGAAGATTGTAAAAGTAGCATACATACAAAATCTACAGAGTTATATAATACATATAAAGCTATGGAATTTTTTTCCAATAGTTTAACCTCCATCTTGTAGACCTAGAAGTGATGATACAGATGATTGGATGGATGATTATCTTGAGCTTGAATCCTTTACCAATAATGATTTTGATTTATATTAAATCAGGCACGAAAATAGATTAGGCATAAAGAAGGACAACTTCAAGCTCAAATATTAGTATGGTGGATGTTGGAGAAAAAAGTATAAGAATCTGGAAATAAAAAGAGAAGGGAAAAACTTATGCGACAACTTTTTAATTTCTATTTGATAGGAAGTTATAGATATATAGGCTAAGAAATAAATAACTAATCCTAAAATATAGGTTCTATAACCCACTAAAACACTGTTTCAGCAACACTAAGAAACTACTGAACAGAAAGAAGAAGACTAGTTCAACCAAACTAACCAACTTTGTTTTGAATCACTTTTCACATTCCTTCTTGATTGAAAACTACAGACACCAAACAATCCTCTGAAGTAGAAGATTTTCTCCTTCGATAAAGCCTTTGTCAATATATCAGCCTACTGCTCTTGTGTGCTGCAATATTCCAATAATATTTCCTCCTTTGCTACAAAGTCACGGATGAAATGATAACAAACATCAATATTCTTTGTCCTGTTGAAATGTTGGGGTCTTTGTCATGGAAATAGTTTATTTAGTGTCACAAAATATACGAGTTGTTGCTGTTGAAGATGAGCTAACTCTCTCTTAACCAGACGGCTTGACAAGCTGCTGAAGTTGCGGCAATGTACTCAGCTTCTGAAGTTGACAATGATGTTGTAGCTTGCTTCTTTGAACTCCAAGTCACCACACCTGAACCTAGAGTGAAAGCTTTTGCTGAAGCACTTCATCTGTCACCCAATAAACTTCCATAATCGCTATCTGTGTACCCACACAATCTAAAATTATTGGTATTTGAGTACCATATGCAATAGTCCAAAGTTCCAGCAATGTACCGCAAGATTCTCTTTGATGCTACGTATGTACCTTTGAAGGTTGCTGCATAAACCGTGAAACAACACCAATAGAATATGTAATATCGGGTCTAATGCGTAAAATATATTAGACCTCCAACCAAGCTTCTAAAAATCCTTGCATTTGCTAACTCTTCTTCATTCTCTTCTGCTGCAAAATTCATTTTTTGGTCTTTAAACCAAAAATCAGCATTTATATGCCCATAGTGATGACAGTGATTACATTGAATGCCATTTTTTGTGTTGCCTTGTTCATTGGACTTCCTATGCCCAATACTTCTTCCTCTGCCTCTTCCATAACCATGGCCTCGACCACAGTGAAATCCTCCTCTTCCTCGGCCTCTACTTGCTGGACGATTATTATCTCCATGCTTAGTGGTTGAGTCATTCAATTGAAATGCCTTTTCATCATTCTTCTCAACTGAACGATTGATTCTAGCCTCATGAGCTTGAAGAGATCCCATCAGTTCATCAAGGGAAAAAACTGATAGATCCTTAGACTCTTCGATAGCCTCAACTACGTGATCAAATTTTAGATTCAAGCTTCTCAATACCTTTTCAACATTAATCTGATTAGTGATCTTCTCTCCATATGATCGCATCTGACTAACAATTGTCATTGCTCTTGACAAAAAACTAGCAATAGATTTACCACTTTTCATCATCAAGGTTTTAAAGTCACGCCAAAGTGATTGTATTCCCACCACAATGACTTTTGAATCTCCTTGAAACTCTTTCTGCAGAATGGACCAGTCTTGCTTGGATGTAGTTGTTGTTGCGATTCACGAAAAAATTCTATCACGGACAGCCTGCTGGATAAACACCAGCGCCTTAACGACTTTTTTCTTGTTGTCTTCCAACCTATTTTCTTCATCAGGGTCTGTATATCCACATTCTACTAAGTCTCAAAGATCTTGAGACTTGAGTATATTCATACGTATACTCCAGAATTCGTAGCTTTCTCCCTTAAAGACAGGAATAAGTGGTTGGGCCACACTCAACGAACTACCGTTAGTTGCCATGCCTGGCTCTGATGCCAAATTTATTGGAGAAAAAAGTATAAGAATCTAGAAATAAAAAGAGAAGGGAAAAACTTATAAGACAACTTTTAAATTTCTAATTGATAGGAAGTTACAGAATAAAAAAATATGCCCAAATGATAACTAATCCTAAAATATAGGTCCTATAACCCACTAAAATACTATTTCAGCAACACTAACAAACTACCTAACAGAAAGCAGAAGACTAGTTCAATCAAATGAACCAACTTTGTTTTGAATCACTTTTCAACAGTTGAAGAGTCGTGAAAAACAATTTTTGGCCCATGCTAGGGTTTTTCGAGATGTTCTAGACATTCAAGCATCATCAGTAGCTTCAGATAAATCCTTTAGTGTAGAGAGATTTAAGATTGTCGATCATCGATATTCATTAGCAAATAATAGTTTGTAAATATTGGTGTGTTTCGAGATTAAGTCAATGCCCCAAAAAGAAATACTGGACTACCACAATTAAGTAGCGAAATAGAAGAGAAAACAAATAAAATATTTGGTGATAATAGTGATAATAACATGGAAACAATGGAAGAAGAACGACATACAAAAGTTCCAAAAATTGTTTCTTTTGAAATGATAAAAAAGTGAGAAAAAGATTTTAAAAAAAGTTTCAGTTTTTAGTTTAATAATTAATATTAAATACGTAGATTGTGTACTTTTTGTCTCTTTCTAATATTTGTGTTGTACAATTTATTTATTTGAATAAATATACGTCTATTCGCCTTGATTTTCTTTTAAAATAGTCTCTTATATTAATTCAAGTCATTTTACAAACTTAATTTTCAACTATTTTAATATTAGTTCAAACTTTAATATAAAATTGAATTTTAAGGTTTAAACTTTAAATTCAATATAAGTTTTAAACTTTAAAGTCAATTTAAAACTTTAAAACTTAAAGTTTAAACTTAAATTCAATTGAAACTTTAAAGTTAAATTTAATGTTTAAAACTAGGGTTTACATTAGAATTGCCTCATAGAATTCAGCATTGGTGACTTCTCCTTAAGGTTGCAGTTCAAGTGCATTAGGTACCCCTTTCTCTTTAATTCAACATCTCTCCTCGCAAGATGACCTATGATTTCTCCTTGTGGAGGCATGATTATTTGAAACACGCGCAAACACGAGTTTGAGGAAACCTTTTTAGAGATCAACTCTAATGCACGAAAAGGATGTGAAAGAAGTGAGATAGTTCTTAAATGTTGCAGCCTCCTAATTATAGATATGGCGCGCTTTACACCGATAAATAGAACTCTACAGACGTGACTTCATGTACTCTCAAGGACTCTTGAACTATGTGATCTCATACCAACTTTGTCACGGCCAGAGCGTACTACCTAGGTGGGAATGAAACTTGAAGACCATTGTTGGCCTTGACTGGACCCTTGCCTGGTGTACTTACCCAGCAGAAGATTTAACCACAAGAGAAATAACTCAAGGAATAACTTAATGAAAATCACTTAATCAAAATGGAAACTTAAGTATTAATTATTTACAAGTGAAATGATAATACTTTATAGCTAATAATATATGACTATGAAGCCTTTAAACAAAGAGGGATGTTGGGATAGGACCCCCAATAATCCTAACAACTTAAAACTAAAAATAATAAATGAATGATAAAGAGGTTTTTTGGACTTAACGGAGGCTCACGAACTGACTCTGAGTTGTTCGCTGGATAAACAGTATGTCGGATGCTGATCCTAGTTACATGCGTCTGCATCATTAAATGATGCAGGCCAACTGACATCAATACATTGAATGTACGAATATGTGAGTTGGAATGCTAAAACGACTTAAGCTATAAAAGAGTAAGAAGGAAATATTACCCTGGTTCTGCTTAACTCATGAACAAAATAAACAATTAGGGCCCGAAAATTTTTTGGTAGTAATTTGGAATTTCCCAACCTAGTCCATATTTGGATAAAATTGAAGGCATCAAGGTGTAGAAAAATCTAGTAATGAATGAGAGATATAATTGTGAATTTTATTACATCAGTGGATCGTTAAGAAATTAAGGAACCCGTACCACTTTACAAAATTGATTTCGGGCGAGGAGAACTCTCAGAAATAGTCCTTTCGTGAATGTGTATATTCTGTCTCCGTCGAGAACACTGGAAAGAGATCTGGGTGCTGGAGCAATGATGTAGTTGCGGGCCCGACGCGACTTAAGCTTGCTAATAAACCCTTAAATGATCATATTTGGTATTTTTTGACTTTTAGGGCTAAGCACGTGACCTCAGACGAGTTCTTGTCACATTTCACAATTCTTAAGGTTAAAGATAAGGTTTTAACACTAAAATCCATTTTTTGATGTGTAAAACCTATTTTCTTGGGTTATAATCCATTGTAAATAGTTTTGATATGAGAATTGGGGAGGAAAAACCTTCATTTGGGTATAAGGATCTTGAGTTTTGTCTATGGTTATTAGGTTTGTTATAATCTGAACAACTAAACATTTGATTGTTTATCCTTGCATATATTAATTGTTATAAACCTAAAACAAGCAGAAATAATCTGAAAAGGGAAGATTCAAGTGCTTTAAGGGATTCAAGATTGAATTTGAGGTAGGTGATAGTTGTGATTTCATGTTGGTGTGATATATGTTTCTAATTGCTTCATTATAATGCATGTATGTATGCGAATGTTGCATTATTGATCACCCAAATGGTAAATGAGGATAATTGAATAATTGTATGCCACGAATCACCTCTTTTTGTAAGATACTGATGATGTACTTGTCATTATGATTGTGTGTGTGAATGGGGATAAGATTGCCACGTTCTGACAAGTTAACTTGGATAGGATTGTTACGTTTTGACATAAATATTAGATCGGGTTTCCATGTTCCGCCACAAATATCGTATTGGCTACCACGTTCTAGCATAAAAATGAGATCGAATTGTCACATTTTGGAAAGCTAACAGTTTGGGTGTGAGTTCCATGAGAGGACCATTAAATTGGTTCTGTTAGAGGACCCTTAAACTGTGTGGTGTAGCTACTTCTGAGGACTATAATCATATCTAATGATGATTGATATTGAAAGACTATGTGTTTATCTAAAATTATTTAATTGTACATTGTGAAACTATTTGTTGACGTGAATGATGATGATATTGTATATGTATGGTATATGCCTATTTTATAATGTTGTGAATACTTATATATGTTTCACTTAGTGGATATACGAGTGATCCTACTAGTACACTATGGTTGTATACTGATAGTGCACTTGCTTTTATTTTTGTTGAGTACATGGCATTTTCCAACAACTATTGACATACCTCGTTTAAAAGATCAGTAACCATTCCGAATTCAAGGATGAGCTAGTTCTTACGGGCTTCCTTGAGTTCTCTTTTTCTTAAGTCCACTCTCTTCAGAATCAAACTATTCATGAAGGTGTAGTTTAGTTTATCCCTTCTTCTTAGACTTGTCGTTAATAGAGTTTTGATACAATGACTTTCATGTTGTAGGGGTTGTATTTCCATATTGTTTAGTTGTTTAGTCCCTAAATAAATAATTTAGTTATTTAAAACAGTTCTTGTATCCTTAAATGTCTTAGTTTTTGGTTTAGTTGTTTGTTTAAGTTTTAATAGTAGTTCTCCCATAATAGAGTTAGTGTAAGTGCATATATATATATATATATATATATATATATATATATATATATATATATATATATATATATATATATAGATTCCCAAATTAACTGGAAGAGACAGATTCATATAGAAAGAGACTTATGATACATTGTTTATTGTAACTTAAGTGAATTCTTAGATCTTTCCTTATTGAGTTGAGATGAATCTCTCTATTATCGACCTATTAAATGCTAAGTTGGTAACATTGATTTG
Source organism: Solanum peruvianum (assembly GCA_027705065.1). Taxonomy (NCBI): domain Eukaryota; kingdom Viridiplantae; phylum Streptophyta; class Magnoliopsida; order Solanales; family Solanaceae; genus Solanum; species Solanum peruvianum. The sequence goes on from JAKWJD010001759.1 coordinate 23,794,455, forward strand.
TTACACTGCAGGTATTTGATCATTGCTTTTCTAGGTTTAAGTTTAAACCTATATATGTGGTGCATTTTTAGTCTAGAATGAACCGAAGACAAGAGGAATCAAGATGACTAGTGTTTGTCATTATTTGTTCAGTTTTTGTCATGACATCGAGGGGATTGATGAATCTATATATACAGTGGTAGAGCTAGAATTTAAATTGAGAGGTGTCAAAATACAACGTAGTAAATACACATAAAAGACAACAAAATAAATTTTACTAATGAAAGCAAAAAAAATTACATAATCACAATCGTTTGGCGACGCCCGACGAAGAATCCTAACAAAAGCAGCGACTCAACAAGGAACTAAAATGATTTTTTTGGTTCTTCCTCCTCAAGCCTTTTAATGTTGAAATTAGGGATTTGTTTAATCTCTAAAGTACATTTTTTCTTTTTAAAAATAAAATATTAAAGTCAACTTTATCTAAGTCAATCGCTTCAAAATTGGTGAAAAAAATGCTCTAGTTTCCTAAAATTTAAAGACAATAGACGCTTCTTGAAGTCTTAATTTTAATTATATAAGAAAATCTAAAAATATTTAAAAACCCAGCCAAGTTTGAACCCCCGATGTCAGGCCAAAGATTAAGGAGAAATTTTGTAGCACCTCAACCACTAAACTAACTCTTCATCTTGTGTTACAGAGTGTCAACTACAATATATATAGGAATAAAATCAAAAGTTAACCTACCTATACAACATAATTTTTCAATGAAGGGGTGTCGTTTGACGCCCCATGGGCAAGGGTAACTCCGCCCATGTATGTGTGTGTGTGTGTGTGTGTGTGTATATATATATATATATATATATATATATATATATATATATATATATATACACACACTGTAACGACCTGTTTAGTCATTTCGAGCAGTAGAATTATTTTGATAAAAACTGGCTAGGTCGACGGCTCACGCGACGGACCGTCATGGTCACGACGGACCGTGACGGACTCCGTCGTCCCACACTTGTGTAATTCTCCTGCTGCCCTCCTCATTTCCCTCGACGACAAGTAGGACGAACCGTCATAAGCACGATGGTCTGTCGAGCGTCTTCATTCCAAAACACTTAAACTCTAAAATATGGGTACGGGGATCAACTCTCTGAACATCGCGACGGAATTGCAGCACGGACCGTCGTAGACACGACGGACCGTCACAAATCCCTTTACTAAATTTGAGTCTCTGAACTCTGTGACGACCCTGCAGGACGGACCGTCGTAGGCACGACGGGCCGTCACGAGTTGCGTAACCTCGACTGGGTCGGATTTCTGCTAAAAGTTTTATGGGGTGTTTTGGACTATTCATGCTTATAATTAGGAAATTAGTGGGGTAAGTTTAACAATTTAATTACTTGGGGGTTGAAGGAGATAACCTTGAAATAAATAGTGGGTTACTTTTATCATCTTTTATAATTAATTATATGATAATTAGGGTAAAAGAAAAAGAATCTGAGGAAAAAAATAAAAAGAACAGAGAGAGGGAGAACGAGCGAGAAAAGGGAGAAGTGAAGAGGAAAGCAAAGACATTGAGAAGTAGCTTGCTTGATCACGATTCTTCGGGGTAGGTAGGTTATGGTTTATGCTATTCCATAATAAACTCTAAATAGCGATTGATATGTATTGGGTTGTATTGTAAAGTGTTTCTATATGCTTAATTGTGTATTAGGGGATCGGAGTGTCACGTTCCGACACAAGAAGGATAAGAGAATGAATCTTGAATTATGTTAATATACTCAAAATTAAAGAACCTGTTTCCCAAATGAGTATGGTGTGGAGGCTTGAGTTCTCATAGGTGTGCTTGGTGTTGTGGCCAATGGTTCTTATACTTGTTGTTGTCACCTGTTGAGTATTGTAGTTGATTTTATGTTATTATTCGATATATATTGCTTTCTATTTTGAGTTGGCCGATGATACCTACTCAGTACGTGTTCCTTGTACTGACCCCTACTTGTATTTTTCTCTTTGTTATTTATGGAATGCAGCAAACGTGTCACCGACTTCGACTCGTCCGCAACTCTAGCCAGTCTCCAGCATACCAGATTTCAGGGTGAGCTATTATTCCTAGCTCGGACTGGATTCTCTCCTTCATGTCTTGATGTCTTGAAGTTCGGACATGGACCATCTCTTTTACTTATTTTAGCTTCTTAAATACTCTTAGATTAGAAATTTGAGGATAGATGTTCTTGGTGTGATGACTTCCAGATTTTGGGGATAATAGTTGATAAACTTTTGGAAGCTTATTTATTGGTTATATTAATAAGATTTTGAGTCTTCCGCATTATATTTTGTTCATTATGGTTGAAATATCGGTAAAAGTTGGGGTTAGATTTGTTGGTTCGCTCACACAGGAGGATAAGTGTGGGTGCCACTCGCGGCTCGTTTTGGGTCGTGACACACACACATGGGCGGAGCTACCCTTGCCCATCGGGGTAGGTTAACTTTTTATTTTATTCCTCTCTCTCTCTCTCTCTCTCTCTCTATATATATATATATATATATATATATATATATATATATATATATATATATATATAGACAGAGAGAGAGAGATAAAAGATTATTATAATTTATATTCGCTACACTAAATCAAGCTGGATTACGACTTCATTCCCACACTAATTCAAGTTGTAAAATTTTAAAGTGGAAAGTTAAATTACAATTTTATCCCTATAAATGAAAATATTATGTAATATCTAATTAATTAAATATTAAAAATTAATATGTATTTTAATAACATAACAAAAAAAATTTATAATTAGGATAAAATACAAGCATCAATACCTAAAAGCTTACATTAAAGAAACACACACCCCAATTGTCTAGTATTGATGACTCCAAAAGTCTAAACTACTAATTAACTATACAGTAATGTTTCTATTTAATATTCTTCTCACAAGATAGATATAACAACATACATAGTATACATCTATTGGCTTTGGATAATTAAGACTTTCACCATCTAGAATAATTTTATAGCGAGTAAATTTAGTCGCACTTTGCATCATTACAAAAATTTTTCAATAGATTTCTAAACTAAATATTTTAAATTTCCTTCAAAAATCGAAATGAAGTTTTACTACTTTATTTTATATAAAAAGTTCTCTAACCTTTAATCTCCTTAAGGCTTTGCCCTTACTTTTATAAAATAGCATGTAATATCAATTCTAATATTATAACTCCTAAGATTTTCTTAAAAATAAAAATCTTACTAATCTTACGAACCTACAAGCTTTAGTATTCGTGGTTTTAAACACAATAAATTACGAAAAAAAGATTTATGAACCTACAACCGCGAATATCCACTTTGAAATCCAACCCCGAAGAAAGTTATGAAACCCTAGTAGGGAAATGAGGGAAAAATTGTGAAATCCTAACTATTATGATTTGAAATATTAATCATAATAAAATAATAAGAATGACTTACAACCACAAATATCCGCTTTGAAATCCAATCACGAAGAAAAGTATGAAACCCTATCCGTTAAATGAGGGAGAAGAGGTGAAATTGTTGCTAGGAAATAATGAAATGAGGGAGGGGGGGGGGGTTGAGAGTTATTAGAATTGAGTCTAATGGAACCCTATTGGCATGCAATATGATATCCATATGACATTTAACAATTCCCGTTAGCAAGAAAGGCAATTTTGACTCAATAGTTTGATGTGAAGGGTAGTTTTGAGCCGAATTATAATTTTAGGATGAATATGATATGTTTCGAATAGTTTAAGGGTATTTTTAACCCTTTTCTGATAAACTAATAATTTTGTTAACTCTTATTAGCAATATATAAATTGATTGTCTTTTAGTTTCGTGGATATTTGTTTGAATTCTCGTAGGCAGAATTTGAAAAGGTTGTAGCATATCATGAATAAGGAACATGAATGTTGTAACTATCGAGCTCACTCATTATGGTTTCTTTCATTAAAAATAAAATGTATGAACTTTATAGTAATTTACTTACCAAAATTGAGTAAAAAGAAAAATAAATTAACAAAATAAAAAAATACTTAAAAAAGTCTAAAAAAGCCAAACAAATTGAGAAAAAATAAATAGTAACATTTTTTCTTTTAATCCAGTATTTAGAAAATAAAAGAAAATACGAGAATAGATTAAAAAAAGTCAAAAGTATAATTGATAAAGTGAAGAGAGACATAAGAAAATGAAATAAATGGCAATAATGAGATCTGAAGAAAGAAAATATTGTAATTGAAAATTTTGTTATATTAAATTCATTTAAAAGTTAAATAGAATTTGAACAATGACTCCCTCTGCAAGTTGGTTGTTGGAGACCATTTTTTGCTATGTTTCATACTTAAAGTGAAAAATTTTGTAATAGCATCTTGTATTGGACATATATAAACTTCTACTATATTAAACTAATTCGACTATCTCTCTTGATGATCTTCGCCACCATCATTAAACTTTATTTCTTTGATGAATTTGAATCAAATTAATCTTGTCATTTCCTTTTTATGAATCTTACACGACCATCAAACTTTCTTTTCCTATGGTTATCTTGTGTTTGACATAAAACTAAATTTTAAAGAATATATCTATAATCTTCATCAAAGTGATTATATATTGTTATAACATCTCACAACTTGAGGAAAGTCTCAATCCTGATTTAGGGAAGGGCAAACTAGTATTTTCACCAATTAATTTCCTATTTCATTTTAGGGGTTTATTGGGGTAAAAACAAGTCTTAATTCAGTTTGGAAAAGTTAGAATTACACTTAGGGCTTGGAGAAGAAGGAAATAAAGAAAAGGGAGAGAATTCAAGAACGTCAAGCTTTGTGAGTTAGATGGTGATTCCTAATAAGGTATGTGAGATTATTTAGTGTTGGGTCAGTTCACACACACAGGAAACTTGGTTTAGTTTAGTGATTAGTTTGTTGTTTACATGTTAATATGTTGAGTTCTTGAAGAACATTGTCGAATTATTGTTGGTTGAGTTGTTGAATGCCTAGTGTTGATTTGCTTCATGTATGTGAGTTGTTTTTTAGTCAAAGATATTGGGTATTGAGGGTACTAATGATCCTAAGAGTTTGGGGGAGAGACCATGGAAGTTTAGAGGGTTTAGATATGAAAAACGAGGGAGAAGTTGTGTACACCTGGGTACAAGAGTTGTGGCACCGTGCCTCCCATAGACTCAAAGGACAATCTCTGCCCTTAGGGCCTTGGGACGCCGCCCCAGTCAAAGTGCCCCAACTTGTCCTCTAAAATTTTGGGCCTGACGTCCCACACCTCTCAGAGCGCGAAGGATGCCACTTCACCCCATTATTTCTCCACCTTTTCGTACTAGTTCCTAAGTGATATACCCGTGTTTCTTAGTTGATTCCAACACTCTAAGGTACATATAAACATCATGAAATCATGCATATACATGAGATCATGAAAATTGAATCCATAATCCAAATCAAGGGAAGTCAAGATAAAAATCAAAAAACTTAAGAGTCAAGTCTAGAAGTTAAGTCAAATCAAAGTTCTCAAGGGTCTTTCACAACTTTTTAACTTATTTTTTTGAGACTCAAGTTTTAAGATAAGCAAAGAGTAAAGAGTAAAGTTGAAGTTCAGTTCTTCAAAAGTATATGGGGACCAAGTATTCCCAAAAAGATTTAAAGTGTTTTCACATTTAAATAAAGAATGGAAACTGAATTTACAAAGAACCTTCGAGCTAGTTTTTAGAATAGAGTAATAGCTTTATAAAATGAAGTAAGCAAGGAAACTAAGATTTCCAAGATAGCCTTTGATCTAAGTTTTTGAGCACTAATATCAAATCACAATAGACGTATGTTTTCAAAACATAAGAGGCAATATATTATGGGAGTAGTACTGAGCACCGAAATAGGGACGAGCATGTGTTCAGACAACTCACGTCTCCATACAACCATGTAGCCACCAAGGGTAAAAATGGGTCATACTTTCTAGATTAATCTTTTTCACAGTAGACTAGTGGATCCATTATGCAGTTCAGATCTTATACTTTTGGTTGGGTAATAGATGCGCTGGCACCGTGAGGTAGATGAGTGTATCATCACTATAACTCTTATGTGATGGTTGTCGATTAGAGAAACTCCCACAAAACTTAAATGTATTTATATATATACAATTTATTTGTATTTTTACATACATCTCAGAGTTAATTGTATCCTCGTATACATTCAGAGTTTACCATATGTTTTCAAACAACTTTTATTCATATTGCACTTTTTTTTAATTGCTTTAGATTGAAATGAGTTAGTTATATTGAGTTATATTATTCATGAGCTGAGAAGAGTCAAGGTAAGTGTTCCTTATTACACTTTTCAAGATTAAGTTGTTTTAGCATTCCAACTGGAATACTCGTTGATTCAATATAATGATGACAGTTGTCCTGCATCGTCTTATGATGCAGAAACCAGTAATTAGGATAAGCATCCGGCGTACCGTCTATCCACTTAGCAACTAAGAGTTAGTTGGTTAGCCTCCCTTCATTCCGGAGGACATCTTTATCATTAAGTTAGTGTTTTTAGTTTTTAGTCGTTAGGATGATTGGGATTCTGTTCCAACATCCATTTTTATTTTAGAGGCTGCATAGACAAATAGTATTAGTTCTTTTGTCTTATTCATTTCCATTATAATCGTTTAAGACTAAGGTTGCAGTTTTGGCAGAATTACAATATTTTTATATATTCTTTGAGTGATATTTTCTTGTGTTTTAGTCTTCCGTTGAGTAAGTAAGCAAGGTCAAGGGTACGCTTAAAGCCAGAAATGGTCTTGGAGTGCCATTCTCACCTAGGGTGTAGTCTCGGAGCGCGACAAACATGACATATGAGCACAGAATTCAAGAGTCATAGGGAGTCTATAAAGCGGTGTCTGTAGAGTCCTAGTTATCGATATGAAGCATGCCACATCTATAATTAGGAGGCTGCAACTTTTAGGAACTATCTTATTTCTTTCATATTACTTTCGTGCGTTAGGGTTTATCTCTAGAAGTTTCTCTTCAATTCATTCTTGTGCGTGTTTCAAATTGTCATGCCTCCACAAAGAGAAGAAATAGGTCATCCCACTAGGAGGAATGAAGAGGAACTAGATTTACCTAATGCACCTAAAGTGTAACCTCTATGTGTGGTTATTAATGCTGAATTCCATGAGGCTATCCGGATGTTGATCCAAGTTGTAATTGATCACGTTGGGCAGAAAAAAGGAGTTCGACATGAAGATCTTGGAACTTCGAGGATTCGTGAGAATGAGTCCTCTAAGTTTCACGGTTTGGTCACTACTGAGGATTTAAAAAAAATCTTGAGGAATTGAAGAAGGTTTTTGAGGTGATGCATGTTGCTGATACTGAAAGGGTTGAGCTAGCTACATACCAACTGAAATATGTGGCTAGGACTTGATTTAATCAGTTGAATGATGGTAGATATGAGGATCCACCACAGAACTTTTTGAGTGTTAACGACTATGGGTTGAAGTTCACCGAGAAGTCCCTCTGTGCTCTTTAAATGGTTAAGGACATAAGTAGTAAAATAAGATAGTGTGTCGCTAGATTGGGTCATGCATTAAGCAAAGAGGGCAGGGTTGCCCTGCTGATAGGCAACATGGACATATAAAGGTTGATAGTCTATATGCAGCAGGTTGAAGAGGAGAAGCTGAGGAACAAAAATGAGTATAAAAGAAAGAAAGCTAAGAGCGGGAATGAGTTTGGGCAGCAGAAAGGTAGTATGAACATTCCATCTTTTTAGAAATAAATGGGGCACGCACCATCATGTGCTAGTTCACCTACATCCATAAAGAAAGGAGAGTTTAATGCCAGAATTCACAGAATTTCAAGGCTAGACCAGCACAGTCCCAAGGTAGTATGGCACAAGAAGGTAGTTGGGATCTTGTATGTGGTAGAAACCACATCAGTAAGTGTCGTGATGGCCAGTCAGGTTGTTTCAAGTGTGGGAAAGAGGGGAACTTCATGAAAGAGTGTCCTAAGAATAAGCAAAGTAGTGCAAATTCTGGAAACAGAGTCCAGTCTTCATCAGTTACTCCACCTGACAGGGCTGCACCTACAGGAGTCACTTTCGATATTGTCGAAGGGGAAAACTTCCTCTACACAATCACTAGCCGCTAAAATTAAGAGAAATCTCCATATGTTGTCACTAGTACGATAAAATTCATTACTTTTGATGTTTATGCTTTCCTTGACCCAGGGGCAAGTTTGTCTTTTGTAACTCCTTATTTGGCAAATAAGTTTGAAATTCTTCCTGAGAAACTTTGTGAACTCTTTTGTGCTTCACACCTATTAAGGAGTCAATTCTAGCAGAAAAAGTATATCTTGATTGTCCCGATTCCATCAATCACAAGAAAACTTTAGCTGATCTACATAAGTTAGACATGGTAGATTTTGATGTCATTTTTGGTATGGACACGCTTCATGTTTGTTGATCATCAATAGATTGTAGAATTCGAGTTGTCAAATTTCAAAAGTCCTAATGAGCCATCCATAGAGTGGAGTAGTGGTTCAGCAGTGCCTAAGGGTCATTTTATTTTGTAACTTAAGGCGAGAAAGTTAGTTTCAAAGGGTTGTACCTATCACTTAGTCTGAGTTAATGACTCAAGTGCGGAGGTACCTCCAATTGATCCAGTTCCTATACTAAAAGAGTTTCCAGAAGTCTTTCTTGATGATCTACCGGGAGCCCCTCCTATGAGAGATAGACTTTGGTATAGACATCATTCTAGATATTCTCGATATTCTTCCTATGTATCATCAAGTTATAATATCAACAAAAATGTATAAGAACTCATAGCATCATTACTTAAGCAAGACCATCACTCATACACCCCTATTAAGTCCACTAGTGCAATGACTAAGTAAGGCCACATAACCTCACTCAATCAAGTAAACCCAATAAGAACTATAAGCAATGCCCACTTTATATACTATACCAATAAGAGTAAACATCATCATACTTTAACAACAGAGACCAACCACATGTTCATAAGTGAAACTATTATCATATAGTGTAATTAACATGTTAGATCAACATATACATATCGTTTCCATTTATAACATATAAGCACATAAGAACATCCTTCTAAGACTTCCCTTAAGACTAACTAGTGTAGTGTATAAGTGGAGTCTCATGCCCCTACCTAGACTAAGCCAAACCCCTTAGGTCATCCTAGTTAGAGTTCACTTTAGTACTTCATTTTACCATTTAGGACACTTGCAACGGTAGTACCAAAACGTGAACGTAACATCAATGTGGATCCACTAGATAGTATTCCTATAAGGGCAAGATAGTTCAAGAACTAGGAGATGTAGTTGGGACCCTCTTTATGCTACATGAATTATAGTCTCCAATCTCATGAGTACATTAGTGATCCTACCTTCCTTATGAGGGAAGGGACACTTCTCACTTCTAGTTCACTCGGTGCTAAGCCAGAGTCCCTTTTGAAATGTCTTTCATTAATAATCATAACTTAGTTTAGGTCATAGGGTCTACCCCTTATATAGTCATCATCATAGATCAATAGGAATTGCATGAGTATTGTCCTTTCATTTTAATTCACACATGTGAGGTTAGCATATTTACATAATTACTTTATGATAAGGCACATAGGTAAGTCGTCACCATCCTTATATCATTACATCTTAACCAAAAACTTATAAGTCATAAATCAAGATATTCCAAATAAACATCATATCAACCCTAATCAATCTTATCATAAGGTATACTTCAATATAACTTCATCACTAAATACAAGTAATCATAATTGAAGTAAAGGATTGAGATCACAAGACTTACCCCTATATCCTTCACAAGCCATCATCAAAGATTTTACCATCAATAATCCAATTCAACCCAATATTGGGTGTAATATAATTGCACAATAGTAATCAACACAATAATGAAGTCAATCGAATCACTACACAACAATTCATCATTAGTTCATAACCTAGGGTTAGGGACTTAGCTCAACTTCATGATCTACTTTTAAAACTAGGTTAATTCATTAAGAACTAGAATAATTGAATCATAATACATCATAATATAAAAATAATAATCAAATTAAACCATAAACAATACAATCTCGAAGATCAAATTCGTAATAGAAGAAAACCGACTTGAAACTCATATTTTTTAAAAATCAATTTGAAGGAACACTTTGGGGAAAGGAATCCCAAAGGTGAAAGTAATCCCATACCTTGTTAAATGATGAAGATTGATGTAGAAAAACCCCCCTTCTTGCTGACCTTAGACCTTGACCTATCCCTTCAAAGGAGTTCTTCTATTTGGGAGAGAGAAAGAAGAGAGAAGGAAGAGCAATTGGGTTTTGGAAAATATGAGGGTTACGTTAGTTTCATTATGGATTGGGTCTTTATATAAGTCACAAAATAACTTAATTAGACCTCCCTTAAACCCTAATATTAACTAACCACCTAATTAATTAAGTGAATGAACTTATAACATGGCAGCCAAATAGTCGATGGACCACAGGACCAACCGTCCTGCAGGTCCATCATTTTGATCAGACACTTGCCAAATGACCCCTTTGCCAAAATGACTAAGTTTCCAATAATGGTGTCCATCGACGCCCCATCAATTGGACCGTGCCCCATCATTTGCCTTCGTTGGTAGACACTGTCCATGACAACTTTTTAGCCAACATGGAAGGGTCCTCCTCAAGGACCCTTTGGTTTGTCCTTGGGGAGTCGTACTGGGAAGTTTTGACCCTAAACCAACTTTAATATGTGTTATACACCTTTTAGGAAATTTCACCATTTTCTGACTCTTAAAACCTTTTCAAAAAGACTAAGACACTCTAGCACCTCTTGAACTAATTTCCAGACGTCATGGACGTTTCTTGACTCTTTTATTCTATAAAATCCTAATTTACTTATATGCATTAGATTTGAACTTTAAACAGTGTTACAACTTTAGACTCTCATGTTAAGCTCTAGAATAGGCTTTAGACTTTTGGAGTATTACATTATCCCCACTCAGGAACATTCATCCTCGAACGACACTAAAATTCTTTGAAAAAAAGAAGTAGACTCAATATTAGAGGCCCAACCAACAACCACATATCATATCATGAGTTAAAATTCAAATCAACATAACCACATGACCTTTTACACAATGCAACTCAAAACATAATTTTCAACTCACAATAGTTCAACATTCACTACACGAGTGTTCACTTACGACAAAACTTTCTTCGACATACAGCATCATGCTCAATACAACTAATAAAGGCACAACATACCGAAATACACCACATAAGTTCAAATCAAGTAAAAGAGCATTTTTAAAAAAAACTTTCACTTTTAAAGGCATAGTTCACTGTAAATCACTCTAACAAAACATATATTTCAATATTTTACAAAATATCAAGGCAACTTCAAATAAACTCATTATTTTCACTGTAAATAGGAACAACTTACCTTAGTTATCAAATAGATGAGGGTAATAGAACTTAATGTCGGAATCGACCTCCCTGTTGCAGTCTAAACTAGGTGGTTCTTCCATAACACCTTTACGGAAGCCACCTCCTTGTTTCTTAACTTCTTTACTTGTCTATCAAGGATTGTAACCAGAATCTCCTCATAAGAGAGGTTCTCTTCTACACATAGACCCTCAATAGAAATAATGGAATCGGGATCACCGATAAACTTCTTAAGCATGGAGACATGGAATACCGGATGAACCGAAGCCAGTTCACTAGGTAACCTCAACTCATATGCAACATTGCCATCCCTTTGCAAGATTTAATAAGAACCCACATAACGAGGACTCAACTTCCCTTTCTAGCCAAATCTCACCAACCCCTTCATAGGTGAAACTTTTAAATACACCTTATCCCTTTCTTCAAATTCTAAGTCTCTTCTCCTATGGTAGGCATAAGACTTTTGCGGGCTATAGGCTGCTTTCAAGCGATTCCTTATTATATAAACTATCTCCAAAGTCTTATAAATCAAATCATGACCAAAAAGTGAAGACTTCCACTTCAAACCATCCAATTGGAGACCTACATATCCTACCATACAAGGCCGCAAAAGGATCCATAGATATAGATGAATGGTAACTATTGTTGTAGGAAAATTAAACCAAAGGCAAGTGTCTATCTCAATTTCCTTTGAAGTCAACTATACAATCTCTAAGCATATCCTCAAGGGTTTGAATAGTATGCTCCGCTTGACCATCCATTTGGGGATGAAAAGCGGTACTTAGCTTCACCTTGGTACCCTAACCTTGTTGGAATGACCTCCAAAACCTAGATGTGAAATTTGCACCCCTATCTGATATGATGGATAATTGAATACCATGGCAACACACAATCTCATCTATGAAGATCCTTGCATAATCCTCCGCCGAGTAAACAGGCTTGACGGAATAAAATGAGCAGATGTAGTCAACCTGTCCACAACCACCCATATGGAGTCATATTGCTTGTGTTCGAGGAAAACCTACCACGAAATCCATATTAATATTTTCCCACTTTAAAGTGGTAACTTTGATTTGTTGAAGTAAACCACCAAGCTTTTGGTGTTCGGCTTTCACTTGCTAGCAATTTGGACATTTTGCAACAAATTCTGCTATGTCCCCTTTCAAGCCTTCCTACCAAAACACTTCCCTAAGGTCATGATGCATCTTTGTAGAACCCGGATGAATGGAATAACGAGAACCATGTGCTTCTTCAAGAATCTAGTTTCTCAAGTCATCAATATTGGGCACACACAACCTTCCTATATACCTCAAGACACCATCCCCCCCAAATGAGAATGAATCATTAAGCTTACCAAAAACGGACTCCTTCAACTAATTCAATGATTTACCAAGGTTTTGGTTAGATTTCACCTCAACCACCAAGGATGATTCAGAGTTATGATGGACCATAAGAAACCACCATTTGGAGAATCTTCAAATGTAACACCCAACATGGACAACCTATAAACATCATTCACTAGGTCTTCTTGGTTTCTTGAACATAAGACACACTACCCATAGTCATATGACTTAGAGCATCCGCAACCACATCGACCTTGTCAGGGCGGTAGAGAACACTCATGTCATAATCTTTCAACAATTCCAACCACCTTCTTTGTCGGAGATTCACTCCTTTTGAGTAAACACATATTGAAGACTTTTATGGTCGGTAGACACATCTACATGGACACCATACAAATAATGTCTCCATATTTTCAAGGCATTTACCACGGTCACTAACTCAATATTATGAGTTGGATATTTGTTATCATGCACCTTAAGTTGTCTAGAAGCATAAGCTACTAGTTTCCCATGTTTCATAAGCACACACCTCAAGCCCATCATGGATGCATCACAATATACAACGAAGCCCTTGGTACCCTCCGGTAAGGTCAACACCGTAGTGGAGGTAAGCCTTTCTTTCAAGATTTGCAAGACTCTTTCACATGCCTCCGACCACTCAAATTTCACACTCTTTTGGGTCAAACTAGTCAAAGGAGATGCAATGAACGCAAAACATCCACAACCTTCTATAATACCTCGCTAGACCCAAAAAGCTTCTAATGTCAATTGGATTTAGTGGTCTAGGCCAGTTCTTGACCGCTTCAGTTTTTCTTGGATCAACCTCAACCCCGTCACTAGAGATAATATGACAAAGAAACGCCACTGACCTCAACCAAAACTCACATTTGCTATAATTGGAATATAGTTTATTCTCTTTAAGCACTTGTAACACCACCCTTAAATGGTTCCAGTCTTCACCCTCATTTTTTGAATATACCAAGATGTGATCAATGAGGACAATGACAAATGAATGTAGGTAACTTGAAAAACCCTATTTATGAGGACCATAAACATCGTCAGAGCATTAGTGAGAAAAAAGGACATTACTATAAACTCATAGTGACCATATCTAGTCTGAAATTCCATTTTCGATATATCCTCACCTCTCACCCTAAGTTGGTGATACCCCGATCTCATGTCAGTCTTCGAAAAGTAGTTTGCCCCTTGGAGTTGATCAAACAAGTCGTCAATCTGAAGGAGAGGATACTTGTTCTTAATAATGACTTTATTGAGTTGGCGATAATTAATGCATATTCTAAGGGACCCATCCTTCTTCTTCACAAACAATACCAGAGCAGCCCATGGAGAAATACTAGGTCTAATGAAGCCTTTGTCCAGTAAGTCCTTGAGTTGAGACTTCAACTCTTTCAATTCGGCCGAAGCCATCCAATATGAAAGAATTGAAATGGGGTTGGTATCCGGTAGCAAGTCCATACCAAAATCAATTTCCCGTTCGGGAAAGACTTTGGGAAGATCATTAGGAAAGACATCTGAAAATTCCCTTACTACGGGAACTAACTTAATGGGAAAATTTTCGGAGTCTAGATCTTTGACTATTTCAATATGGTATAAACACACTTTTGAGATCATTTTACAAGCCTTAAGATAAGAGATAATACTACCTCTAGGAATAGAATTTCCCCACTTCCACTCTAAAAACGGTTTGGAAAATTGAACTTAACAATTCTTGTTCTAAAATCAATAGAACCAAAACAATCATGCTATCAATCCATCCCCCACATGACATCAAAATGAACCATATCAAATTCTACTAATTCAACATGAGTAACTCTATTGGGAAACATTATAGGATAATTTCTATATACCCTCTTTTCAACTACCGACTCACCTACTAGGGTGGATATCATGAAAGTTTCATTTAGGATATCGGGCATAACATACCACTTCCTAGATATCAAGGGAGTAAAAAAGGATAATGTAGCACAAGAATCAAGTAAAGAATAAACATCAATAGAGAAGACTCGTAACATACTGGTTCACCACATCGGGAGAACTCTCTTGTTCACCCTAGAGCGAAGAGCATAAAAGTGATTCTTCTTTGGAGCATCCACATTAGAGCCACTAGCTTGAGCTTGTCAACTTCATTTGTCTTGACCCTTCACATTAGGGTAATCCCTAAGCTTGTGGCCACTCTTTCCACTTTCAAAGCAATTGTCCGTCCCAACAAGGCATCACCATAATGCTTCTTGCCACACTTTTCACAAGTTGGCTTCTTGCTTGGTGAGATAGTACCTCTTCCATTTTATAGACACCCTATCATCATGAGCCTTGGGAAATTTGGAAGGTACTTGATTGAAAAATTTCTTCTTGAACCTAGGATTTTCTTAAATGTCAAGCCTACCCTTAGAAGCACCACCTTCATAAGACTTGACCCTTTTGGTCTCTCTATTATTTCTCCTTAGCCTAGTTTCTTCCCACTTGTTGATCATGAACCATGAGACGAGAGATTTATCGTGAAGCATAGCCGAATGATATTATTCCACCAAGTCAGCTTACATCCCCATAAGAAAACAACTCATCTCATCCCTTTGGTTTGATACCAAGGATGGACCATACTTTCAAAATTTAGTGAATTGCAAGTAATAGTCAAGTACACTCACACCTCCTCAATAAAGGTTGATAAATTCTTCCACCTTAGGTTCCCTCATTTCTCTAGGAAATAACCTATCAAGGGAAGCCCTCTTGAAAATTTTCCAAGTAACCGAACCACATCTTAGTGTGCTATTATCCCTCCATTGCATATACCATGATTGGGTCACCTCTTTGAGTTGATAAGCCGCCATCACGTCCTACTTAATTGAGGTCACATCCATAGCATAAAGAATCTTATAGACCTCATTGAGTAAATCTTGAGGGTCCTCATCTGACCTCGAGCCATAGAACATAGGTGGATTCATTCTAGTAAAGTCTCTCAAACGCGAGCCATAGTGTTAGTATGTTGAGGCACTTGAGGTCCAACCTCCCTATTCACTTGGGTCGTCATGGCTTGAACTTGAGAAGTGGTGGAATTAGTTTGAGAGGTCATGTCTTGATCCAAAGTGAGAAAGTCTGCCCTTATCTCTCCATCATCGATGGAAGAACATCCGGAACTTGATCACCCATAGCAACTTCTTCAAGTGGAGGCACTTGGTTGTATTTATCTCCCGCATTAGCCATTTCTTCTTTGGACCTTCTAGTAGCTTATATTCGAGTATTCATACCTATAACCATGATACAAGGTTTAGGTTAAAGAACATAACAAGACTCTAGAGGCACAACATAGGAATACAAGAAAATGAGAGTTTCTAAGCATCACATAGTCTCTCATTCATAAGTATAGCGCGCTTCATAATTATGAATAAGAATATACATAGATGTGGTTTAATGAAACATTGTTTTATGGGATATTCAAACTCGTGCTCTGATACCAAGTTGGTCACATTTGGGGAGCACCCCTAGACGTAACTGGCGTCTTCGTCCTCGGAGAGGACTATGACTATCCTTTTACCATTCATCATTACATTCATAGGTCAAAATACGGAAAATTTAAAACTTTTCATCTACACTACATCATGAGGTTTACTTAGGCCTCTCGCTTACACATAAAATATTTATATCGAGTATACATTGACCCTTCGTATAAGAATATTACATAGTCTTCTACTTTTATGCCACATATAGACAACATACATAACATAGTCTTAAAAAGGGATGTCTCATATTAACCATCTAAATAGATTGAAATCAACATGGCCATAAGCCTTTACACAAATGAAGAAATGCCACATAGGTTTTACAACAATATCTTGAAACAACATGAATGAAATGATTGTCTTCAGACTATAATAAAGAACCATAGCTAGAGTAATAACAAGGCATCATCCTCGGACTTGAGGACATACCCACACTTGGAGAAATGATCCAAGCCTTCCTTCAAAGTTGTCAAGAACCCTTCAACGACCGAAACCTAAAATGCTGGGGGGAAAGGGAGAAATGGGGTTATCATATCACTTGTACTAAGTATGGAATCATATGCACATACAACATAGAAATCATGCTAAAAAGAGATATTTCATTAAAGCATGCTAATTAAATTTGAACACACATTATGCACATTCAAGAATCAATACCAAATCAACAAGCACATATTCCTTAAGTTAAGACCATGTACATCACAAGACCAACAATATCACGTCTAGTCAAGTCAACATGCATATCAACATAAATGAGCACATAATCAAGACAAATATATCATAAAATTATAATATCAACAAACATGTATAAGATTTCATAACATCATAACTTAAGCAAGACCATCACTCATACACCCCCATTAAGTCCACTAGTGTAATGACTAAGTAAGGCCACATTACCTCACTCAATATAGTAAATCCAACAAGAACTAATGCAATGCCCACCTCACATACTATACCAATAAGAGTAAACATCATCATACTTTAACAATAGACACCAACCACATGTTCAAAACTGAAACCATCATCATATAATGTCATTAACATGCAAGGTCAAGATATATTGATCATTTACATTTATAACACATAAGCACATAAGAACATCCCTCTAAGACTTCCCTCAAGGCTAACTAGTTCAATGTATAGGTTGAGTCTCATACCATTACATAGACTAAGCAAAACCCTTTAGGCCATCCTATTAAAGTTACTTTATTATTTCATTTTACCTTTTGGGAAGATCTTGCCTTAACCAACATAGACCACATGAGATAATGTGAAATCCTGTGTCATGAACCTTACATCGAAATAAGGTGGACTACTTGCAAAGGTAGTACAAAAACATGAAGATAGCATCTATGTGGATCCACTAGTTAGTATTCCTATAAGGGCAACATAGTTAAAGAACTAGGAGTTGTAGTTGGGACCACTTTATACTACATGCATTATAGTCTCAAATCTTATCAGTACATTATGATCCTACCTTCCCTATGTGGGAAGGGACACTCCTCACTTCTTGTTCACTCATTACTAAGCTATAGTCCTTTTTGAAATGTTTTTCATTAGTAATCATAACTTAGTTTAGTTCATAGGGTCTACCCCTTATATAGTCATCATAATAGATCAATACGAATTGCATGAGTATTGTTCTTTCATTACAATTCACACATGTGAGGTTAGCACATTTACATAATCACATTATTCTAAGGCACATAGGTAAGTCGCCATCATCCTTATATCACTACATCTTAGCCAACAACTCACAAGTAATAAATCAAGACATTCCAATTCAACATCATACCAATACTAATCAATATTATCATATGGTATACTTCAATATTACTTCATCACTAAACACGATTAATCATAATTGAATTAAATGATTGAGATCACAAGACTTACCCCAATCTCTTTCACAAGCCTTAATTAAGGTTTTACCATCAACCATCCAATTCAACCCAATAATGGGTGTAATATCATCACACAATAGTAACCAACACAATAGTGAAGTCAATTAAATCATTACACAATAATTCATCACTAGTTCATAACCTAGGGTTAGAGACGGGTCAATATCATGATCTACTTCACAAACTAGGTTAATTCATCAAGAACTAGAATAATTGAAAAATCATAATATATCATAATCTAAGCAGAATAATCAAAAGAAACCTTAAAAATACAATCTAGAAGATCAAATTCGTAATAGAAGAAAACCCACTTGAAACTCATCTTTTTAAATCAATTTGATGGAACTCTTTGGGGAAAAGAATCTTGAAGGTGAAAAGAACCTCATACCTTGTTAATTAATGAAGATTGATGGAGACTTTAAAAAACATTATAAAGCCCTTATTAATTTAATCTTCTATCATTTCAGAGCCGACACGCCTCCTTTTCTGCCTTTCTATCTATACTTCCCATCCGGAGGAGTAAGTTATGGAACAATTGAGCTTATTGTTGGGCTGGTTATTCAGAGCTAGCAATTGGCTGTCGGATTTTATCCCGCAACTAGAAGAAGATCGCTTCGGGGTCACTGTGGTGTGGGTAAATGTAGAGCAGTCCGCCCTTACAGCCTTTGATCAGTAAATTATTTAGAACTTCGAATGATGGTCAAGGTAGCTTGCTTCCAAGCCACTGCACTAGATGGGCATGTAATCGGCCTAGAATGCCTCTCTTCTTTACTAAAATACTATTTTGGATGAATGGGGAATTACGTCGCTATTTGATCTGCAGAATAAGACTTAGGAGTTCTCTCATTTATGTCACAAACTTCTCCATACCAAGAAAGCGGATCACAATGGATCAAAGCCCTCCTTTCCTTCCAATTAGTGAGATTTTATCTCTTACTTGGGAAATTGAGGTCAAGCCGTCCCTTTATTCCTCATAATTGAGCGGGCAGCAAGAATTAGAATCAACCTATATAACATTTGTTCCCATGTAGTCGGCATTCTAGAAGCAAAGCTTTCCGGTCTCCTGCCTCCTTCTATGGAAATGATTTTCATGATCTCCAACTCTTTCCCACCAGCTCGTTCTTTACTAGGCATCTAGGCGAACCCGCCGGGTTAATTAACTCAATGTAAAGAAATCTCATTAGGTCAAAACTAGGTTAATTAACTCAACATAAAGAAAGCTCATTAGGTTACATCTCTCCTCCCTTATTAGTAGTAGCAAGCATCAGGTAACTTCATGTTGTAAAATGACAGATTGGTAATGAAAGGCAATGTACTAAGAAACGCAACTCTATTAGACCTTTATCTGGAAAAAGCTGGAGGAAAGGCGAGAAAGAAAGGTTTCCTACTACTAATAAGGCGGGTAACAAAGAGAGGTGAGGTGACTAGCTTAGTAACTTTATTCAATCTATAAGGTTGGCTCACTGGGTTGGTTTGGCCGCCTTTAAGTGAAGGGGCGCATCCACAAAAGATGGCAGCGGGAAAGACGGGAGCACGAATGAGGTAGCTTATGCTTTTTTTCATTATCACTACCTGGTTTATAGTAGAATCTGGAGATTATGAACTTTTCGCATTCTTCTTTTTGGTACTTTGTTATGATCAACTCTGGTGCTCGATCTTAGGTATGAGGTATGGGTCGAATCATGATAAAGAAGGTCCGGTGGTTGTATAATTCCCAACCGGAAAGTCGTATACTTTAAAAGTAGATGGAGTGATCAAGCGGCCCTTCTTGCGCCAACATACATCCAATGTCATAGAGTTATACATCAGTATGAACATGGAACTCCTTATTCCAATCCAGAAACCGAAGGATTGGGGCTGACAGCAGACACTCATCTGCATGCTTAAAGGCTTAATCCTGTTCTGTTTCCCAAGCCTTATACCTTTCTTCTGCAATGATTCCATTCTAGGATTCCGTGCTTTGAAAATTCATTTTTGATGCGTCTGTAATAGCCTATGTGTCCCAAAAAAGAACATGCTACGCCCAACCCCCTTTTAAGTAGATGAGATTAGGATGAAAGGGCTTTCTTTCATTAATATTCTGTGAAGGTGCATAGCTTCTTTGAA
The DNA here is from genome assembly GCA_027705065.1 of Solanum peruvianum. Classification (NCBI taxonomy): domain Eukaryota; kingdom Viridiplantae; phylum Streptophyta; class Magnoliopsida; order Solanales; family Solanaceae; genus Solanum; species Solanum peruvianum. The sequence goes on from JAKWJD010001759.1 coordinate 23,814,781, forward strand.
TGTCCCGCGGATTGACTACTACATCTAGGGACGGGACTGATCCCGAAAGAGAGGTCTTTCTTTATGGTTATGAAATCGCTTTGATTGAAAAGCAAGTCGATGATGCCATAAGTCAAACGGGCGGGTGAGGCGAGAGTCCTTCACTGCACTCACTGGAGAGAGGGTAACATATCCTATATAGTAGTAAGGTCTTATCCCATTATTAGTAGCCGAAGTGTGGGCCGGCTAATTCAGGAAAAAACTTTCACATGTGCATAGGAAGACTAGAACATGTTTAATAAGCCTTAGTCGACCTCCGGAGGACAACAATTTTCTTTTCCAATCTGAGATTCTCTTTTTCATTTTCTCCAGTAGAGGAAGGTTCTCTCTTTATTCTCTTGAGGGACATACTTGATAGGAATTTTTGATTCCTCTTCAATGATCTGGAATTTCTGCGAGGAGCTCTGTTCGAGAGGAAGCACTGGCTCTTATCGAAATTGACCTTTTGGCCATTACAACATTACAATCAGCTTCTTACTTCTTTCCAGAAAGATTTTCTGCTTCTTAAGATTCCGTTTATGGCTATTATATAATATTAGAACATCGTTATCAAAGAGAAAGTAGGAGAGTGCTGGGCACGATCTCGAAGCATGGTAAGATGTTATCATTTTCAATGATACCATTAGCACTTCTTCAGCAAAAATCAACAGGCTATGCTTGGAAACCTTGTCACAGGCCTCGAGAAGCTGGAAAGTACCCATGTGGCACACCATCCACAAGCACTCCAAAGTCTTCATTACATAAACATCCATGTATCAAATTCCACCATTTCTCACAAAAGCCCATTCGGTCCAAAAAGATGTTTTTTCCATATCCTGGCTTTCTTTTGACCCCCCTCCCTCCTATGTTGTCTTTAGGTTAAAATCCCCTATAAATTAAAGCCACCTTGTGTGCCAAGGAGATCTTCTCTACTTAGTCCTTTTAAAAAAAGCGCCCCTTTTCCTTAACAATTTTTATAGGGAGAATCAAATAAATTCTTCAAGTTAGAGAGAATATTTTTGATTTACAAATCTCTCCTTCAAATATCCCATAAACAAAGGTAGGTCGAAATTTGTTAAAGAAGGGCTTCGATCTTCGATCCGAACCTTCACATATACTCTCTCTTAGAGGATGAGCCACGCCTTTGCTATCGAAAGAATATAGCGATCAAAAAACTATGGCTCAGCTGCTTCGCGTATTACACCGTATTGCCCGAAGGGGGTATGCTGCAAGAGCGTAGGCGAGTGATAAGCATAGGAGGTGTGCGCGAAGGGAAGCGACAGCAGTGTGGTCCCGTCGCTAGATTGAGATATGCAGGGTGGCGGGTACTTCAACTGCCTTGTATCAGGTGAAGAGAGGGGGGGTGGTAGGCTTAGTAGGGATCGAACCTACAATATCACCGTTATGGTCATACCTTGTGACCAACCACCCTGCAGGTCCGTCATTTTGGTCAGATACTTTCCAAATGACCCTTTTACTAAAATATCTAAGTTTGCAACGAGGGTGTCCATATGCCCCATTGATGGATCACGCCCTGTCTTTGTCCCTCGTTGGTAGACACTATCCATGACAACTTTTTGTCCTACATCGAAGGTTCCTCCTCAAGAACCCTTTGGTTGGTCCTTGAGGAGTCGTACCCAGATGTTTCAACCGTAAACCAACTTTAATATGTGTTAGACACATTTTCACTAAATTTCATCATTTTCCAACTCTTAAAACCTTTTCAAATAGACTAAGGCATGATAAAACCTCTTGAATTAGTTTTGGAACGTCATGGACATTTCTTGACACTTTAATTTTAAAACATCCTAATTGACTTATATACATTATATTTAACCACAAAAAAGTTCTACAACTCTTAGACTCTCATATTAAACTCTACATTAGGCTTTAGATTTTTGGAGTATTATAAAATTTCACCAGCAGAGTTGAAAGAGTTGACGGAACACTTGATAGATCTGTTAGATAAGGGTTTGATTCGACTAACAGTCTCACCTTGGGGCGCTCTGGTCTTATTTGTGAGAAAAAATTGGTTCCATTAGGATGTATATATATTACCGCCAGTTGAACAAGGTTACCATTAAAAATAAATATCTTCTTCCAAGGATTGATGATCTTTTTGACCAGTTTCAGGGTGCTTCCTTCTTCTCAAAAATTGATCTCAGATTAGGCTACCATCAGTTGAAAGTTAGAGAATGTGATATTCCAAAGATAAGTTTTACAACCAGATATGGGTATTATGAATTTTTTGTTATGTCCTTTGGGTTGACCAATCCGTCTGCAACATTCATGGAACTTATGAATAAAGTCTTTAAACCTTATCTAGATATGTTTGTTATCGTCTTCATGGATGACAGACTAATTTATTGGAGGAATGAAGAAGATCATTCTAGTCACCTCAGGAGAGTTATTCAAACTTTGAAAGATAAGGAGTTATATGATAAGTTCTCCAAGCGTGAGTTCTGTCTTAAGTGTGTGGCATTCTTGGACCACATATTTTCCAGTGATGGAATAAGAGTGGATACCAAAAGATAGAAGCAGTTCAGAGTTGACTTATACCCACATCTCTAGTTTATAGAATGAGTTTCTTGGGTTTGACTAGATACCATAGAAGTTTTGTTGAGGGATTTTATTCTATTTCATCTCCTTTGATGAAGTTTACTCAGTTGACACTTCCGTTTCAATGTCATGAAGCTTGTGAGAAAAGCTTTAAGGAATTGAAAAAGAGGTTGACTACTGCCTCGGTGTTGACTTTACTAGAAGGTACTGGAGATTTTGTGGTGTATGGTGATGCATCTAGAGATGGTTTGGGTTGTTTCCTAATGTAGAATGACAAGGTTATAACATATGCCTCCACACGGTTGAAACTTCATGAGAAGAAATACCATACACATGACTTAGAGTTGGTTTTTGTAGTTTTTGTCTTGAAAATATGGAGTTAATATGTGTATGTTATTCATGTTGATATATTAGTTGATCATTAGAGCCTGCAATATGTGTTCACTCATAAAGAGCTTAATTTCAGACAAATGAGATGGTTAAAATTGCTCAAATATTATGACATGAGCATTCATTACCACCCAGGTAAGACTAATGTTGTTGTTGATGTGTTAATCATGTTGTCTATGGTAGTACTGCCCATCTTGAAGAAGAGAAGAAAGAACTAGAAAAATACATTCAACTTTCACGCTTATGAGTTCGAATTATAAATTCCACAAAAAGAGAAATAGTAATGACAAATGGGTTTGAATCATCATTAATGTCAAAATTTAAAGAGAAGCAAGAACAAGATCCCATTTTGCTTGAATTGAAGACAATTGTTCAGAAGCAAAGAGTATTAGCTTTTGAACAAGAGGGAGATGGTTTTTTGAGATATCAATATAGATTGTGTATACCTATGGTGGATTGAATACAAGAGATAATCATGGAGGAACCTCATAGCTCTATATAATTCATTCATCCTGGTTCCACAAAGATGTACCATGATTTAAGAGAAGTATATTGGTGGGAAGGTATGAAGAAGGGCATTGTTGAGTTCGGTTCCAAGTGTACGAATGGTCAACAAGTTAAAGTAGAGAACCAAAGGCCTGAAGGATTAACTTTGAATATAGAAATTCTAGAATGGAAGTGGGATATTATTAATATGGACTTCATCACAAGGTTACCAAGGTCTCGCAGGCAGCATAATTCTATTTGGGTGAATGTCGATAGAATGACAAAATCAATCCACTTTTTGCCGGTAAAGACTACCCATTCGGTAGAGGATTATGCTAAGATGCAATTCAAGAAGTGGTAAGACTTCATAAAGTTTTGTTCTTCATTATTTAAGATAGAGGTTCACAATTAACTGTACAATTCTGAAAATCTTTTCATCCCACACAGAAGGGCATGTAGAGCATACTATTCAGACCTTAGAAGATATATCGAGGGATTTTATGATTAATTTCAAAGGAAATTGAGATGATCACCTACATCTCATTGAGTTTGCTTACAACAGTTACCACTCTAGCATCCAAATGGCTCTTTATGAAACTCTTTATGGGAGAAGATGCGGATCTCCTATAGGATGATTTGAGGTTGGTGAAGCATGTTTTATAGACCAAATTTTGTTCATCAAGATATGGAGAAATTGAAGGTGATTCAAGAGAGGTTAAAAATATGCGCAGAGTCATCGAAAATCCTACACAAATGTTAGGAGAAGGTCGTTAGAGTTCGAAGCAGATGATTGGGTATATCTGAAATATTCACCCATGAAGGGTGTTATGAGGTTTGGTAAGAAGGGTAAACTTAGTCCCCAGTTATATTGGACCTTATAGAATATCCAGGAGAATTGATAATGTAGCTTAAGAGTTGGAGAAACCACAAGAATTAGCAGTGGTTCATCAGGTATTTCATGTCTCCATGTTCATCATTCCAACTGAGAATGTTAGGATCAACGCTAACTTGTCTTATGAGAAGATTTTGGTTTTGGTTTTAGATGGACGAGTCCGCTTGTTGAGAACAAAGGATGTCACATCAGTCAACGTCCTTTGGAGGAACCAATTTATTAGACAAGCTACTTGGGAAGCTAAAGAGGATATGAGAAGAGATATCCACATCTCTTTGAGTTCGGAGAGGATACAGATCAAGGTACTAATTTTCTTCTTAATACTATCTAAACTATGAGTAAGCATGTTGTTACTTGTTAAAACAAATAAAATGATCATTTTTGGAAAGAAAAGGGATAATTTAGAAAAAAATCTAAGTTAAAAAAGTGAGTTTTGGTCATTTTCAAACGGCCATAACATCTAGATCAGAATGAGTTAGAGGTGCTTCTAGATATAGGTGGAAAGATCTTGTAATTATCTTACCAACGCCGCCAAATTTGCGCAATTTTGATGTCGTATGAGTCAGTTATGCCTTTCAGAAGTTGGGTTGTTGGATTGAGGAAAGTCTCAATCCGTATTTAGGGAAGGCCAAACTAGTCTTTTAATCAATTAATTTCCAATTTCATTTTAGGGGTTTATTGGGGTAAAAACAAGTCTTAATTCATTTTGGAAAGTTAGAATTACGCTTAGGCCTTGGGGAATAGAGAAAGAAGAAACAAAAAAGAGAGATGTCAAGAATTCGCCAAGGACGTCAAGCTTTACGAGTGAAATTTATCGGGGGTGATCCCTAAGAAGATATGTGAGATCATTTAGTGTTGGATCAGTTCACCCACAACAAAAATTGTTTCAATTTAGTGATTGGTGAGTTGTTTACATGTTAATATGTGAAATTCTTGAAGAATATTGTCGAATTCTTGTTGGTTGAGTTCTTGAATGCCTAGTGTTTATTTTATTTGTGTTTTTGGGTTGTTTTCAAGGTAAATATATTGGGCATTGAGGATAATAATGATCCCTAAAAGTTTGGGTAAAGAACCATGTAAGTTTAAAGGGCGTAGAGATGAAAAACGAAGCATAAAAGTTGAGAAAACCTGGGTACAGGGGTTGGGGCATCGTACCTCTCATAGGCCGAAAGGACAATCTCTCTCTGTTGAGCCTTGGGACATTACACTAGCTAGAGTGCCCCAACATGGCCTCTGAAGTTTTGGGCTTGGCGCCCCACGCCTCTCAGAGCGCCAATAACACCAGTTCATCCCATTCTTTCTCCAACTTTTTGTTCTAGTTCCTAAGTGATGTACTTCTTAGTTGATTCCAACAGTCTAAGGTACATCTAAACATCAGGTAATAATTCATAAATATGATATAATGAACCTTTAATCCATAATTCAATTCAAGGAATATTGATATCAAAGTCAAAGAAGATAAGAGTCAAGTCTAGAAGTTAAGAAGCAAGTCAAAGAAAAGTTCTTAAGAGTCAATGGTAATTAACAATGTTTTAACTTTGTTTTAAGGACTCAAGTTTCAAGATAAGTAAAGAGTAGAAAGTAAAGATTAAAGTTGAACTTCATTTATTCAAAAGTATATGTGGACTAAATATTCCCGAACAAATTTAAAATGATTTCACATTTAAATAACAATGGAAATTGAAATTTTCAAATAGCCTTCAGGCTAGTTTTCAAAAAAGAGTAATATCATGATAAAATAAAGCAAGCATGGAAACTAAGATTTACAAGATAGCCTTTGACCTAGTTTTTGAATAATAATATAAAATCACATTAGAAGTATGTTTTAAAAACATAAGAGCAAGAATATTAGGGAGTAAAATTGAGCACCGAACATATGATTTCGGTTAGGGAAACTCCCACAAAATTTGAATGTATTTATATTTATAAATCAATTTATTTTAATTTTTTTATCATCTCACAATTTATTGTATCCTTGTATACATTCAAAGATTATAGCATGTTTCCAAATAGCTTTTCTTTATATTGCACTTTCTTTTAAATTACTTATATTGAAATAAGTTAGTTATATTGAGATATGCTATTCATGAGTTTACAAGCGTCAAGGTAAGTGTTTCTCCTTACTCTTTTTAAGCTTAAGTTGTTTTAGCATTCCAACTCGCATATTAGTAAATTCAATATACTGATACTAGTTGGCCTGCATCGTCTTCTGATGTAGACACAGGTAATTAGGATCAGTATCTATTTTCAACGTTGATCATTGAGCAACTTAGAGTCAGTTGGTAAGACTCTCTTCATTCCAGAAGACATATTTATTGTTTCTGTTACTTTTTTTAGTTTTTCAGTTGTTATGATAATTTGGGATCCTGTCCCAACATCCATCTTTATTTTAGAGGCTTCATTGACAGATAGTATTATTTCTTTTGTCATTTTCATTTCAGTTATATACGTTTAAGACTTTAATTTCCATTTTGGATAAGTTATTATATTTTTATCTATTCCTTGAGTTATACTCTTTTTTGTTAAAGTCTTCCACTGATTAAGTAAGTCAAGTCAAGGGTCTGCTCGAGACCATCAATGGCCCTCGAGTGCCAGTTCCGCCGAGGATATATGCTTGGGGCGTGACAATTTTCACACCACTTTTTCTAAATCATGTCTTTTGATTGTTAAACACATGACAATGAATCAAAATATAAATGAAGGAAAACATTTAAAAGGAAGAAGATATATTGATAAAAAAGAGAAAATAAAAATGAGTAGATAACAACTCTATAGATGATTGTTATTAATAGATGGATTAAATCATGGAAAATTTAGTAAAAAGAAGTTGAGGAGACTTTTTCTATCTCATATCTTATGATTTCAACCATATGATGATGAACCAAATGAAGGAAAACATTTGAAAGTAAGAAGATATATTGATGAAAAAAGAAGGAGAAAATGAAAATTAGTAGTTAACAACTCCATAGAGGATATTATTTATAGATGGATTAAATCATGAAATTTTTTGTAAAAGGAGTTTAATAAGGAGACATGTTACATTATTTAAGTAGAGGATGAACATAGATAGAACTTTTTAGTGACTCATGATATATATTTAGATATAGTAAATATGATAATTAATTTAAGAGAAAAGACATAAAGACACCATCGAAGTTGTCCCATATTTGCATAAAGACACCTAAACTTTTGAAGTGTCCTATCACCCCACTAAAAAACTATATATCGTTGTAAATTGGCCATTTTTACCCATTAACTCATCTGGGTGGTTTACACGCACGTTAGGCGCGTCATAGGCCATTTTTCCTTTTTATTTACCAGTTTAAAACAGCCACATGTCATTTTCTTTCTTTAATATTAATTATTTATTCAATTTTTGTATCTTCCCCAATTTAAACTCAAAAATAGCCTTTGGTAGCCCTAAGATTTTGATTTCCATGGCAAGAACAATATTGGTTCTCTCTTTTTGACGACTTCATCATCTTCCTCAAGAAAATAAGGTAGGAATTCGTTTTACGTTAATTTGAAGTTTTTTATGGTTGAATTTCTTCTCAATTTTGTGGTTAGTTTTTGATTGAAAATGTCAAATGCAATGTTGAATCGTATTTGTAACAATGGCAACTGTAGGAGGTCGATTCTAACACTTCTACACTATAATAATCCATAAAATCAGAATAATCAAAAAAAGTGAAGATTTTAGAACCCTAACATGTTAGACCTTCAATCTCCAAGAATCTTCACAAATACACATCAACAACGATCAACAATGATCAACAACGAGATTGTCAACAACAACACTATCGTCAACAGCAACACTGTGTATTTCGTTTGATTTTTTAGGGAAAAGTTGAGAAATGAAATGAAAAGGAGTTCATGAATTTTCTTCAAAAAAAAGGGTCGGGTCAGGTTACCTAGAGAGTGAGCAACACGCGCATTACATAGATGACGGAATGAGTAAAAATAGTCAATTTACAACGATATATAGTTGCTTAGTGGTGGTATAGGACACTTTAAAAGTTTAGGTGTCTTTATGCAAATATGGGACAACTTCGATGGTGTCTTTATGTCTTTTCTCTTAATTTAATTGTAAAATGTATAATTGTTTGTTACAAAATGAAGGATTTTTTTTATAAAAAAAAGGTTAAAAAGATGAATATGAATATAGGTCATAGAGAGGTGTCACATCACCTTCACAATTTCTTTTTTCTCTTTGGTACTTGAAGGTGATAGAGGGAGACTTTATGAATGGTTGGTATTACAATGTGGGGAAGGTGATAGAGGGAGACTTTATGAATGGTTGGTATTACAATGTGGGGAATCGATAGAGTCCCTCTGTTGAAGAAAGGATAAGTTAAGTCTAAAAATTAGTTACTTACAGTTGTTATAAGTTAGTTAGCTAAGGTTGTGCGGAAACTAACACATCTACTGTATATAAATACATCTAATGTGTATTGAAGAGATTAGATGATTGAACACAATCTAAATTCATATGAATAGCTGAATATTTCTTCTCTCTAAGTCTCTTACTGCTTCTTCCATTGTTCTTCTTCTTTAAAACATTTACACAGTTCATCCATGGTGCGTGAACTTCCAATATTCACAAAGAAATTACATATTTAACTCGGGGAGCTTCATCTGTTTCGACCTATTTTACCAAGAATAAAGGATTATCGAATGATCTTGAGTCTCTTGTCCCTACTCCGGGGTCTGAGTGTGAAAAATCCAGGGATTACTTAGTTTACCTTCAAAGACAAAAGTTGTATCAGTTCCTAATAGGATTGAATAATACCTATCATTAGGAAAGAAGCTAGATACGTGATGACGCCTTTACCTTCTTAAAATCCAGCATATGCTATGATTCTAAATGTTGAGGGGCAACAAACAATCACTAGTTCTTCTGTTGGATTACTTGGAACAGGATAAACGTTGTATGAAGCTTCGGCTTTGTACTCAAAAACAGGTTTAGGCTATGCAAGTTTTAAGAAAGATTATAATGTGTAGTGTGACTACTGTAAAGTGAAGGGGCATATTAAGGGAAAACTACTATAAATTACTGGGATATCCATCAATTTTTTTTTTAAAAAAAAGGAAATTGTGATGGTGGACACAACCTGGTCATCCTACTCATGAAGATAAGTTAGTTGTTAACAATACTAAGTCAACTAATACTGAATCAGATATAAATTTTTGGCATAGGAGCTTTGGGCATGTGTCTACTTCTATGCCGAATAAACTTCTATCGAGAAAGTTAGAGACAATAGCTAGATACTAAACAAGTGTTTTGTTCATCTTTGTGAAAAACAAGCTAGATTTCCTTTTCCAGCTATCACGACCCAGACCATCGTGATTGGCACCCATACTATCCCTACGGTGGGAGAACAACTACTATAATCAAAACCAAGCAACTAGACCAAAACTAACGAAATTGGATTAATTTGCTTTAAAAATTCAAAATTTAAATACCTAGAATCTCAAAGTCAATGTATCAAAAATCTAACAAGATCAATAAATATAAACAAAAACGGATACATCCCCACCTAATGAACTATTCAACAATCTAAAACAATGTCTAAGTCAAGAAACGGTGGACATAGACAAAATAGAACTCCATGGCATCCCAGAAGATGCGGCTCACGCTTGAAGTTAATGCGATGATCACTAGTATCCTAAGTCAGATATTTCATTAGCCACTTGAAGATGCCTTGTACTAAACAAAAATAAGAGCAACTATGGAATCAGTAGAAAACTACCATGTAATGGTATTGATCATGCCGTTATCCCATTAGTTCAATATAAAAAGTCAAACAACACACATATATCAACATATAAACTATTATCAACATAACAATTCGACAACGCATTACACATGCTTATTACATCATTGGTCCTCTCGCGAATCCCAAACCCAAACAATTAGCTTGCCAGAACGTGGAAATCTGATCAAATATTGTGCAAGAACGTGGAAAACCAATCCAAAGTTATGCTAGAACGTTGCAATCGATTCCAGTTAGCTTTCCACAACGTGGTAATCTGATCCTCATTCACACACCACAATCACTATCACAAATATATCATCAAGATTATACATTTACATCATACTTTCATGGCTACATCATTCATCTATCTCAATTACAACAAGTGTGATCAATATTGCAACATTCATGTACATAAAATATCACAATGAAGCAAGAACATGCATACATCACACAAATATGAAATCACAACCATCACCTACCTCAAAACAAAATTTAAACCCTAAAATACTTGATCCTTCCCTTTCGGGATTCCGTTCCACTTGTTTTTTATCTAAAAACAATTAATAATATAGTGAAATCAATAAATAATCACTTATTATGCATATTACTAACTATGCTCACAACACTTGATCATACCCATATCTCTAGTATCTGGATTAGGGTTGTTTACACTATAAAATTTATCAATTAACTCTTCTCCATCAATATTGGCCCATTCTATTAAGTTCTTTGATCAACAGATTTGGGGAGTCAAAAACATTCCTTTAGCATCAAGAATGGTGGAAAATGATTTAGCGTTACTTGGGGATCGTTCATTAGCTCTAAAAGTCTAATAGTACCAAATAAGGTCATTTAGTGGCTTTATTAATGAGTTAATTTGCACCTTTTCCAGTACAGAGACACCCATCCTGATCTAGCAGTGGTGCTAAAGCGGCCTGAAATCCCCTTATAGCTGCATTTTCAAAACAGTGAGCCCTCCCCAAAAATCTACTATTTTAAGTCGCATCTCACCCGCCACAGTGGCCACCATACATTACAGCGGCATTACTCGCGCTACAGCGGCACAATGAAAGACAGAAATTTGTCATAAGAATTTCAATTCCTCCTTTTTACAACAGACTTTTAACCCACTACACTCTATAAAATACCCTTAATGCTAAGATCGATTCACCGAGGTCGATTTATCCAAATTCAATTTCGTAAAGTCGTATGGATTCCTTATTGACTTATCTATGTATTCATGAAATTTAAATCATATTTACTTCACCTGATTTCTACCAGATTTCCCTACACCTTGATGACTCCTATTTCCTCCAAATCCTGACAAGGTTAAGAAAATCCTAATACTATGAAAAAGTTTTTCTGGCCCCAATTTTCCCTTCGTTGGCATTTTTATAACAACATATTCCAGTCGTTACAATAGATAACAATATACCCATCACTCGTCCCCGAGTGAAAAAACTTAGGAGAAGTAGACTAAAGAAAGAACGCAGTAGTACCTGATCCAACGAACAATTGTTATACTTGTCTCACATGTCCTTATCGATTACCCAAGTAGCTTCCTCAATTGGATGATACTTCCATTGAACTTTCACGAACTTAATCTCCTTGATTTACAACATGTATACATCATGATCACGAATAGTAAAAGGTTAATCCTCATGTTGGAGGTCTTTGTCCAATATGATTGAGTCCCACTTAATTATATAATCCCCATCACCATGATATATCTTCAACATAGACACATGAAATACGGGATAGGCACTGAATAAATTAGCGGTAGAGCGAAAAAAAATATCACGAATTCAACTTTCACCTCTTACGAAATCTCATCACCCCTTCATGAATGATACCTTAACAAGAATTTTTCATCAAGTGTGAAGACCCATGTCTCTCACCTAATGATCTGCATACATCCCCTCCTATATAATTCCTTAAAAGGTTCCATATCAATGTTAGAGTAGTAGCTATTGTTATAAGAAAAATCCCATAAAGGTAAGAACTTATCCTATGCCCTCCAAAATCAATCATACAAGCTCTCAACGTGTCTTCTAACACTTGTATAGTCTTCAAAAAATTTCCATCCGTTTGTGGATGAAAAGACTTTCTAAGTGAGTTGTGTGCCTAATTAATCATGAAATTTTCTCCAAAACATGGAATTGAAAAGGGTACCCCGATCTGAGATGATATAAATTGGAACACCATGCGGCCTCACTATCTGTTTCACATAAATCTTCGCCAATTGTTCAGTAACATAATATAGTCTTACCAGAATAAAATGGGATGACTTAGCTAATCTATCAACAATAACCTAAATAGAATAAAACTTCCTGGAAGTGTTGGGAAGACCAACCACAAAATCCATGGCTATTATATCCCACTTCTATTTTAGAATTGGCATTCTTTGAAGTAATCCAGCAGGACTTGATGTATGTTTTACTTGTTGAAACTTATGACACTTTGCCACAAACTCCGCAATTTCTTTGTTCATCCCCGACCACCAATGAATTCGCTTCAGATCTCTATACATCTTAATCACACCCAGATGAAATATCACAAACCATGAGCCTCTGCTAATAATATTTGAATCAACTTACATTCACCATAAATGGACCATCTGCATTACGAATGGTATCTTGTGCCTTACCATTCACCATCTTCTCTTTGAGTTTTTTCAAATCTTCGTCCTCAAATTGTTTGGCCTTGATCTCCTCGAAGAAGGTGGCCTTACCTTCAATGCTAGATAACACCCGCCTCTTTCACGAATTCCCAACTGCATGAACTTAGCCCTTAAGGTCTTGATTTCTTTGGCCAAAGGTTCCTGGTTACACTCACGTAATCTAAGCTACCCATACTTACTGCTTTTTTCTTAAAAGCGTCTTCCACCACATAAGCCTTGCCCGGATGGTATTGGATGGCATATCATAATCCTTGAGTAACTTCATCCATCTCCTCTATCTCAAATTCAGATGCTTTTGAGTGAATACATGTTGCAGACTATGAAAATCGGCAAACACTTCACACGTAATTCCATAGAGGTAATGACGCTAAATCTTAAGGGGAAATACTAGCGTTGCCAACTACAAGTCATGAGTTGTATAATTTTTATCATGTACATTCAGTTGGCGTGATGCATAGGTTATAACATTCTTATCTTGCATTTATATAGTGTTCAACCTTGAATGAGAAGCATCAAAATTAACATTAAAATCCTTACCTTCAACAGGTAATGCTAGGACAGGTGTGGTAGTCAAGAGAGTCTTGAGCTTTTAAAACACTATAACAAAAGTGATACTTAATTTCCATTAAATATGTATTTTTAGCGCCAATTCTCACTCTTTGTATATGTCCCTAAAACCTTTAGTGACATTGGTTCCAATGGCACATAACTAATGCCGGTAAAGACTTTAGCACTCTTTATTAATTTCAACATTTAATGCCGCTAAAAGTTTTTTTTTGGTTGTAGTGAAATATCTCCTCACATTTTTCAGTCCATTCAAATGGTATCTCCTTCTTAGTCAAATTTGTCAAGTGAGTGGCAATAAAAGAAAAATTCTTCACAAACCAAATGATAGTAGCTAGCGAGCCGTACAAAGTTCCTAACTTGCTTCAAAGAGATAGGATGAACCCAACTGTAATTGCCTCAATCTTTTGAGGATCTATCATTAACCCTTTCTTCGAATCTACATGCCTAAGCAATCCAATGGAAGTAAAAAAAATTCACACATGGAAAATTTTGCGTACAATCTTTGTTTCCCAAGAACACCAGAACAGTACAATGATGGTCAATGTTCTCTTTCTCATTCTTTGAATAAACCAAAATATCGTCAATGAAAACTATCACAAATGAATCGAGAAATGGCTTGAACACCCCATTCATCAAAATTATAAAAGCTACAGGTGCATTGGTTAAACCAAAAGACATCACCAAAAATTTGTAGTGCCGTAACGAGGACTAAATGTTGTCTTGGTCACATCTTCTAGGTTAATTTTTAATTGATGATAGCCAGACATCAAATTAATCATAGAGAAGATTGATGCACATTTCAACTGGCCAAAAGATCATCTATTCGAGGCAACGGATACGTGTTTCGAATAGTGACCTTATTCAAACTGCTGGTATTCTATACACATTCTCATACTCCCATCTTTTTTCTTAACAAACAACACTAGGGCACCCCATGGAGAATCACTACATCGGATGAATCCCTTATCAAGAAGATCTTGGATTTAAGCCTTAAGCTCTCTTAATTTCGATGGATCCATTCAATATGGAAGGATGGAAATGGAATGAATATTGGCTCTAAGTTAGTACAAAAATCTATATCTCTATCTGGAGACATACTAGGCAAGTCATTATGGAATACTTTCTTAAATTTAGAAACCACCAGAATCAACTCAATAGATAGATACTCTATCTCAACTTCCCTCACATGATCCAAATAAGTATAACAACCCTGTTCTACCAATTTACTATCCCTGATGGATAATCTTAGCTTGCTTCGACTTGTACATCCCTTCCCACTTTTCAGAATTTCTAGAGTTACCGACTAAGTATTACAATTAATACAACATGATAGGGGGACAACCAAGTTATGCCTAAGATAATATCAAAATAAGTCATATCCAAAATAACCAAATCATCTCAAGTCTGAAAACCCATAAACATAATAGTACACCAATGATAGACGTAGGTGACTATGAATGACTCTCCAACTGGAGTAGAAACATGGATATGGGAATTAAATAAATCATAAATCATAAATCATATCAAACATGGATGCAAAATAACACATTAGCCATCTGGTAACGAACAAGAATAGCACCTGTGATCATTGTATCGTACGTCTCTGACTCATTCTTGCCCAGAAGAGCATAACATTGAGCCCTATCATCTTGACGAGCTACTTTCCTGCCTGGTTGAAAATTACCTCTACCCGCACTACCATTACCATTTCCTCTACCTACTTGACCTTTCTAATTACCTTTTCTCCTACTTTGTGGATGCCCTCAACCCTTATTACCATTCGCCTAGGGTGCCACGCTTTATATGGATGGTGCACGGAGTCTAGCACACGCGAGTAGGGAAATCTCTCCTTATGTGTCCAAGTTCTCCACAGTTATAACAAGTACGATCATAGGATGGTAATATTTTACCGCTAAAAGTGCGACTCTTTGGATATCTAGAAAATTATAAGACGAGTTTCCCGAATAGTTACCTGTAGAAGTGGTCATAGCGGACTAAATTGACTTGGCTGCCAACGTTGGCCTACTAGACTCGTTAGAATATGAGCCCTAAAAATTTACTTATTCTTGTCTCTCTTAGCCTATGCCATAGTCTGGCTGTCTTGCCTCACCCCCTCCACTCTCTTCACATAGTCTGTAACCTCATTGAAGCTCCTTGCTGCAGAAGTCATATGAACATATAACTCCTGCAACTCTGAATTCAAGCCTCTAATAAACAACCAAATTTCTCCTCCTCTTTAGTGACCAGCTGCATATCATATCTAGAAAAAACATGAAACTTGGCCTCATAAGCAGCCACAACCATACCAACTTACTCTAGTGCCATAAATTTGTCCTTCTTGTGATCTCTCAAGGTCCTAGATTTTCACTCCATATAACCTCTCTGCCATTGCTTGGCCGCACCTTGAAGTTGGAATGACAAACTCTCAACCCCATGTGGTGAACAATACACAGTTTATGTTGCATCTCATAACAGTCTAAAATGAACTCATAAGCATCCTTAGTCTCAAAACCAAGAAATATTGAAGGCTTATGTTTTTGAAACTTAGTCAACATATCATGCTCATTGCTAGCAATAGGAAGATTAGCAAGGACTTGAGCGGATGGAAGAATTCCCGGTTCAACCAAACCTTTCAAGAATGACATGATCTGTTGAGCTAACACCAGATCGATGGGAGGGATTTCGGTAACCTCAGCATGCACTCGTTTCTCGTGTTAAATTTCCTCAACATCTCCAACCTCGATATCCTCTTTTATCCCCTCATTATGAACAAGAGGGTTCTCATTCACATGAGAATTCTCAACCGGTACCTGATTTCTAGTAGGCACTACTCTCATACGACTCTACCCCGTAATATCTCACAATTTTAAATAATTCGGAAGATGCTTAAAATTGGAAATAGTGATTTTTGGAAAGAATTGAGTCAACTTCAAACGGTTATAACTCCAAGATCATGATGAGTTTGGTGTAGTTCTAGTTATGGTTGGAAATCTCTTGGAATAGTCTTTCCAATACCACCGTGTATGCACGCTTCTGAGTTTGTATGACTTAGTGATTCCCTTTGAAAGTTGTGCTATTGGAATAAGGAAAGTCAAATCTGGACTTTGAAAGGGTAGTTTTGTCTTTTACTTACCCGATTATTTTATTTTGATTTTTGTTAATTAATTGGGGTCTGAACTTATATAAGTCAGCTTACGCTTTTAGAAAAACAAGTTAGGGTTTTGAGAGAGGATAGAAGAAGAGGAGAAAAGAAGAGAAGGGAGAAGAAAGTTCAAGATTCGTCAAACTCGTTGTGTTTAGCTTGTGGATTTTATTGGGGGTGATTCCTATAAGGTATGTGAGATCATATAGTTTTGGGTTAGTTCACCCACGCGCCAATCATGATTCAATTCAGCGAAATATATGTAATTTGAAAGTAAATTTTTTGATTTCTCGATGATATTTGTTTGAATTTTTGTGGGTTGTGCTGTTGAAGCTTCTTGAGGTTTGATTGATGTTTCCATCTGTAATTTTGGGTTGGATTTATAATATCTTGAGAGTATAAGTTATTCTAATTGTTTGTGGGAAGAACCATTGAAGTTTAGAGGGTTTAAAGATGAAAAACGAAAGAGAAAAATTGGGGATTTTCTGGGCAAAGGCTTGTGGCGTCGCGCGTGCAAGACCGCCACAAAAGTTCTTGTGAACTTCGGCCTCTGTCTCGGCGCGCCATCCAGATCGCCTTGGAAATTTCTCTGAACTTTGTGGGATGGAGCCCCACGGCTCTCCAAGCGTCAGGGATGGCAGTTCTCCCCCTTCGTTCCCTACCTTTTTGTACTTGTTCCTTAGCAATGTACCTATATTTTCTAGTTTATTCCAAAACTCTAAGGTACATCAAAATATCATTAAACAATCCATAAACATGAGATCAGGAACCTTCGAATTCATAATCCAATTTAAGGAAAGTTCAAATCAATTTGAACAGAAGTTAAGAGTCAAGTTTAGAAGATAAAAGCAAGGCAAAGCAAAGTTTATAAAGTTTTCAAAAGTCATTCACAAACATTTTAAGTTTTTTAAGACTTAAATATCAATTTAAGTGACGAATGAAGAGAAGATTTCATTTCTCAAAAATCTATAAACAAACTAAGTATTCTCAAATAGTTTATAAATGTTTTCATATTTGACCAAGAAAATGGAACATTGGTTCCACGAGAGATTTTAAAGAAAGTCTTGAGTAATTATCTAAAACAAAACAAATAAGATTTTTTTAAACATATGAGCTAATTATATTTTAGAGTAGTATTGAGTAGCAATATGGGGATGCGAGTTCATATTAACTCAAGTCTCCAAAAAATATGTAGCCATCATGGGTAGTAAAGCATCATACTTTTTAGATGTCTTCTTAAGATGCTTTTAGCATAGACTAGTGGATCCACTATGTGAAGTGTTCCATATGATGGCAAAGTATAGGATAATTCTGGAGTGTGGGAAAGATGTTGTATCACCACTTACGATCATAGTGGTGGTTGTCGGTTGTAGTTACTCCCACAGAAACTATATTACTTTATTATATAAGTAAAGTTGAGTTTTTTATTGAATCTTCTTTAATAAACCATGTGTCTTTTACTGTTTCATAAATCTTCTCATATATTGCATGTGTTTGATTATTTTATTTTGAGTTAAGTTACTCATGAGTCGAGAAAACAAAGATAAGTGTTTATTTCAGAATCCTTTTCAACCTATGTTGTTTAGCATTCCTACTTTCATACTCATACATTCAATGTACTTTTGCCAGTTTTCCTGCATCGTCTTATGATATAGACGCAGGTAACTAGGATTGACATTTAGCACACCGTTGATCCAATGAGCAACTCGGAGTCAGTTGGTGAGCCTTATTTAATTCCATAGGACTCTTTTCATCACTATATTTATAGTTTTTAGTCGTTAGGATGATCTGGGGTCATGTCCCAACATCACCTTTTGGTTAAGAGACTTCATAAAAAAATAGTATTAGTTCTTTAGTCTTATTTATTTTAGTTATATACATTTAAGACTTGAGTTGCCATTTTTTTAGGTTTTCTTTTTTAAATTATATCATGAAGTATATATCTTGTATTTAAGTCTTCCACTGAGTAAGTAAGTCAGGCCAAGGTTTCACTTGAGGCCAACAACGGTTTTTGAGAGCCAACCACGCCCAAAGTATAGGCTCGGGGCATGACAAACTTGGTATCATAGCATAGATTTCAAGAGTCCTAGGGAATTTATGAATCCAAATCCGTAGATTCCTAGATATCCGTATGAGGCATGCCACATCTATAATTAGGACGCTGCAACACTTAGGAAATTATCGCACTTATTTCACAGTATTTTAGTGCGTAGAGTTGGATCTCTTAAAAGTTTCCCTCTAATTTTTGCTTGTGTGTGTTTTCAACTAATAATGCCTCCACGATGAGAAGTATGAGGTTGTCTAACTAGGACAAATGTGAGGCCATGTGGGTGTTGAGACAAGTTGTGACTAACTAGGTTGGGCAGAAAAAGGGGGCCGATAAGAAGAGGCTGACACTTTAAAGATTCGTGAGTTCTTGAGGATGAATCCTTCAAGTTTCACTGGTTCAAGAACTACTGAGGATTCTGGAAACTTCATTAAGGAACTGAAGAAGGTATTCGATGTGATTCATGTTGCTGATACTGGGAGATTTGAGCTAGCTACCTATCAAGTAAATAATGTTGCTAGGACATGGTTTGATCAGTGGAAAGAGGTAGACCTAAAGCATGCACAATCTGTGAGATGGGCCTGTTTTGAGAAAACTTTCTCGGGGCGTTTCTTTCCCTGAGAATTGAGAGAGGCTAAGGTAGAAGAATTTCTTACACTTAAGAAAGATTCTCCAAGTGTGCATAAGTATGTGTTGAAGTTCACCAAACTAACTCTTTATGCTCTTGAAATGGTTAAGGACATGAGGAGTATAATGAGCTTATTTGTTGTTAGGTTGGCCCGTCTATCCAGCAAAGAGGATAGGGCAGCGATGCTTATAGGTGACATTGAAATATCAAGGTTGATAGTTTATATGCAGCAGGTTGAGGAAGAGAAACTGAGGGATAGGGAAGAGTTCAGATGAAAGAAGGGTAGGTGGGAAGCAGAAAGGTAATGTGAACCATTCGTCCTTTCAGCAAAAGCAAAAGGGACCTGCTCCATATTTTGGTAGTGCACGTGCACCCAAATAAGGGTGATTACAAGGGCCAAAATTTGTTAAACACCAGATCTAGTACTACAGTGTGGCACGAAGAGGTAACAGGCTCCTGCATTTGCTAAGTGAGGTAGAACTCACCCCAGTAAGTGTTGTGATGGCTAGACAGGTTGTTTCAAGTGTGGACAAGAGGGTTAATTCATGAAATAGTGCCTTAAGAACAAGCAAGGTAGTGGAAATCTGGGGAATTGAGCCCAATCTTCATCACTTGCTCCACCAGATAGGCCTTCACCTAGGGGGACTACTTCCGGTACTGGAGTACGAGCAAGCCGCCTTTATGCAATCACTATTCATCCTAAGCAAGAGAACTCTCCAGATGTTCTCACTAGTATGATCAAAGTTTTTGCTTTGCTAGACAAAGGAGCAAGTTTATATTTTATAACCCCTTATGTTGCAAATCAGTTTGATGTTATTCTTGAGAAACACTATGAACCATTTTGTGTTCCTACACCTGTTGGGAAGTCTATTCTAGCTGAGAGAGTATAACGTGATTCTGTTATTCCATAAATCACAAAGACATCGTGGTTGACTTAATTGAGTTACACATGGTAGATTTTGATGTCATTCTAAGTATGGACTAGCTTCATGCCTGTTATGCGTCAATAAATTGTATAACTGGAGTTGTCAAGTTTCAACTTCCTAATTATCCAGTCATAAAGTGGAGTAGTAGTTCATTAATACCTAAGGGTCGTTTCATTTCGTACTTTAAGGAAAGTATTTATCCAAGTTATTTCATGAGTTATATCTCTTGTTTTTAAGTCTTCCGCTGAGTAAGAAAGTCAGGCCAAGGGTTCGCTTGAGGCATGCAATGGTCTTCGAGTTCCAGCAACGCCTAGGGCGTAAGATCGGGGCGGGACATACCCCTAGGTCTTCCACTACCCTACCTCGACCACAACCTCTCGCTGCAAGTTCCTGAGATGGAGCATTGGCAGGGGATGTATGATGAAAACCATTGAACCCTGTATTAATCATCTGCAGATAGAAGAGTGAAGTATGTTAGATACCGATTTGGATCGATAGATACCAATTGGAATCAAGTTATAAAACGAAGGAACAAGAGAGAAATAAAGATTTTCTAAAGTCCTATATCCTCTTGAACAAAAGTAAAGGAGTCCATGTAGAGTTCTGTGAGACTCTATAAGACTTATTTCAGTACATCGAGATCAATCAACCTAGGCTCTAATACAAACTTTTAATGACCCAAACCGCTGATATTGGCAACTACGATGTACCTTCGATGAGAAAACCTCTACTACAACCCAAACCGAGCAACTAGACCAAAACTAAGGAAATTAAGTTAATTAAATAACAAATGTGAAATTTAAATACCTAGAATATTTAAGTCAATGAACCAAAAAATCTAACAAGATCCTTAAATCTTAACAAGAAGGGATGCATCCCCAATTGATAAACAATTCAACTATCTTAAACAATGCCTAAGTCCGAAAATGATGAACATAGACGAAAGAGAACTCCATGGAAACCCGGAAGATGCGGCTCACCCTTGAAGTTGATGTAATGATTTATATTCTCCTATGTGAGGTATCTCAATAGCTGCTTGAAGATGCCCTGTGATCGAAAAAAATAAAACAAGTGCAGAATTAGTACACAACCACCGTGTGCTGGTAAGATCACGCGGCTATCCCACTAGTGCAGTTTAAACAAGTCAAACAACATTATAATCATATGCACATGCATAAACATATGTAACATTATCAACATTACAATTCGACAACACATTACACATGTTTATCACATCTTTGGTCCTCTCACGGAACCCAACCCTAAATAGTTAGCTTGCAGAGACGTGGAAATCGATCCCAAAGTATGCTGGAACATGGAAATCCATCCAATATTGTCTCAAAATATGGTAACCTGATCCAAAGTTATGTGAGAACGTGAAAACCAATCCCATTTAGCTTGTCAGAACGTGTCAATCCAATCCCCATTAACACACCAGAATCACAATCATAAGTATATCATCAAGATCATACATTTACATCATGATTTCATGAATACATCATTCATCTATCTTAGTTACAAAAAGTGTGATCAATATTGCAACATTTATATACATACAGTATCACAATAACAAAAAAAACATGAATCCATCACACAATCATGAAATCACAATCATCACCTACCTTGAACCAAGCTTGAAACCCTAAGAAACTTGATCCTTCCTTTTCCATATTTGTTCACTTGTTTTTGGTCTACAATCAATTAATGACATACGAAAATCAATAAAAAAAAAACCACTAATTATCATACCCATGGTCTCTAGTATCTGGATTAGGGTTGTTTCCACCGTAAAATTTATCAAGAAATCCTTCCCCATCAATAATGACCCATTCAATTATGTTCTACGCATAAAAATCAGTTTGAAGATTTAAAAACTTACCTTTAGCCTCAAAAATTGTGAAAAACAATTTAGGGTCGCCTGGGAGTCGTTTTTTAGCTGTAAAAGTCAAAAAAATCCAAGAAGGTTGTTTAGGGGTTTCATTAACAACTTAATTTGCACCTGTCTTGAAACAATGGCACTCATCCCGTTGTAGCGATGCCGCTATAGCACCCTGAAATCCCTCTACAACAGCATTTTTGAAATAGTGAGCCCTCCACAATAATCTACTATTTTATGTCCCATCTCATCCGCCACAGCGGACACCATCCCGCTACAATGGCATAACTCCCGCTACAGCGGAACAAATAGAGACAGAAACTTCTCAAAAGAATTTTCATTCCCCCATTTCATAACACACTTTTAACCCATTATGCTCAGAAATACTCATAATGCTAAGATCAATTCCAGGAGATATACCTATCCAAATTTGTTTCCATCAAGTCTTATGGATTTCTTAATGAGTTATCAATCTATTCATGAAATCAAAATCATATTTACTCCACCCGATTACTCCCAGATTTTCCTACACCTTTATTACTCCAATTTCCTTCAAATCTGAGCAAGGTTGAAAAAATCCTAATACTATGAAAAAGTTTTTCTGGCCCAAATTTTACCTTTGTTGGAATTTCTATGAAGACGGAACCCAACCATTACACCAGCTAGTTGTATAAAATCTGCAAGTAGTTTTGATATAATTCATACGGATAATTGGGGTCCTTATAAAACTCCCATTTATTGATGGAAACAAGTAATTTTTGTATCATTGTATATGACTACACAATAATGACTTGGATCTATTTACTTAAGTTGAAATTTGAAGCTTGAATAACAATACATCAGTTTCTTGTATATGTGAAGACTCATTTTAATAAAACTATGAAGATTTGTTGAACTGATAATGACACTGAATTTATAAATGAAACATGCACTACCATGTTTTAAAATCTTTGAATTCATCAAAGAACATGTGCCTATATTCCCCTCAGCAAAACGGTGTAGCTGAGAGGTAACACATACATGTTTTGGAGGTCACAAGAACTCTTAGATTACAAGGAGGCATACCAATAAGGTTTTGGGGACATGTGTTCTTACTGTTGTATATCTTTAATAATATACTACCATATTCTATGATAAGAATGTCGCCCTATGAAAGGTTATATAACCACAAGCCTTCACTGTTACACATGAGAGTGTTAGGATGTTTGTATTATGCAAATATAGTAAATCAAACTAATAAGTTGGAGTTTAGAACTAGAACAATAGAGTTTATGGGTTATTCAGAAGTCCAAAAAGGCAACATATTGTTTGACTTACACACTAAATCCTTTTTTGTTAACGGGAATGTAGTATTTAAAGAAAATGAATTCCCTTTTATTCTTAAAACAGTAGATCTACCACTATTTCAACAGTTGCATCCTGTAACACAAAACTTGGTTAATTCTGATCCTTTTGATATTTTTATGTGTATTAATTCTGATAGTATTAATTCTAATCTTGAAGTTGCTCACACTGATGAAGATACAAGTAATAATGGTTAATCCCAAACCATGACTCAGTAGGGTCAACAACCCGCAGAAGGATTTCACATCATTAACTCAATATCATAAGGACATTGTGTACCCTTATTTCTAATTACTTTTCATATGACAAAGTAATACCTAAATATCAAATTTACTTATCAGCTTTCTACTATTACAAAACCAACAACTTACTCAGAAGTTGTTAAACATCCTAAGTGGATTGAAGCTATAAAGGCTGAAATGTCTGCACTACAGACAATCACATTTGGGGCATAGTAAGTGTACTAGAAGGAAAGAAGCCAATAGGATGCAAGTGGGTATACAAGATAAAATATAAAGAATCTAGTGAAATAAAAACATTCAAAGAAAGGTTAGTTGCAAAAGGGTACGATCAACAAGAGGGCAATGAGTATGAGAAACATTCTCTCCAGTTATTGCAGCATCTAAACATTGGCATATTCATCAAATGGATATGCATAATGCATTTTTACAAGGTGACCTTTATGATGATATATATATATGAAACTTCCTCAAAGATTTTTGAGTCAGTGGGAGAAGAAACCACTGTGTAGACTCATCAAATCCTTGTATGGATTGGAATAGGCAACAAGGTAGTGGAAAGACAAGTAGACAGAAGCTTTGAGGAACCTCAGATTCAAACAGAGTCAGTATAATCATTCACTATTCATACAAAAGTCTTAACATGGAATTGTAATAGTGTTGGTTGATATATCGTGGTTTCACGGTATTATTAATACTTTTTCCTTAAGTTTAGTGTGTCCAAAAGCCTTTTTGTTCTTATTTTTATATAATTTTCTCTTTATTTGAAGGAATTATGTCTAAAAGATGAATGCGCAGGTTTTTGAGCAAGAAATATAGAAAAGTGCCACCTACGGAGCTTGTGACGGTTCTTCGTGCCGTGACGGTCCGTAGGCGGCATCGTAGTGCAGCTGCTGAAGGAAGATGGGGAAGTTTGACAAGTGTGGGGTTAAGGAGTGCGTGACGTACCACTGTAGCAATGACGGCCCATCCTGCTGGTTCGTCATGAAGTTCAGAGAAGTAGTCACACTACCCAAATTCCAAGAGTTTAAGTGTTTTGGAACGGAGACCCTCGACGGACCATTGTGCCTGTGACGATCCGTCATACCTGCCGTCGAGGGTAATGAAGAGAGCCGCAGAAGAAATTGCACAAGTATGGGATGACGGAGTCCATGACAGTCTGTCGTGACCACGACGATCCGTCGCGAGGTCCGTTGACCCAGCCGCGTTTTGATTGATTGTTGGTGATTTTTGTTTATTAATCAAACGAACTTTTGGAATTTACTCTTTCTCATTGAAGTAAGTACATGAATTCTTATGCCATATATTTGAATATTGTGATTATGACTATGGGTAACTAAACACCATAACTAGGATTGTGGGAACCATAGGCGAATAATGAGGTAAAAACTAACTAAAATAACAATTCTAGAATAGTGTCTTGCATGTATTGATAATTCTTTCGCTTAGAAGTCTTTTTAACGGATGGCCAACGTTACAAATCGCCTTAATGCTACTTGTCGGACCAAGGAGGTATATAATAGGAAAAGAATTATCAACATAGATTTAGTGTATACTATCTAATAGGCTAGTATTGATTGGTACGAGGTAATAACTTAGTCAAATATCGAATACGATGTTTAATATGAGGTAAAGATAAGGGTTAGTATAGTAACACACGTAGCCGGACCAAGGTGCGGAGTGAAATTTTCTAGATGCCGGACCAAGGATTTAGAAATACATAACTTATCACTTTGAATGCAAGATACTAGGAAAGAATTGTTATAGTTAGAATTATCAAGTTATGATCCTGTGGGGAACACGTAAACCCTAGTTACTTTTATTAATTGATTAAACTCCAACATTAGAAGTTGTTAAGTGTTCCTTTAATTTTGCTAGTTATTTTCATTTATTCATAAATAGAAAACCCCCATTTTATCATTTTTACTTTTCAAGGAAGTAATTGACTGAACAATAGTAATAATAGATTGAAGTTAAGTCTAAACTATTTTCCTCATGGGAACGATCCCAACCTCACTAGTTGGGTTATTTACTTGACACGACCGCTTTACTTCATATTTGAGAACTAAGTTTGAGCGTATCATTGGTCTATCTTGATGACATGTTGGTAACTAGGGATAGATTGGAGTGGATTGAGAAAAAAACAAAAGCTACAACAAGTATTCAAAATGAAGGACTAGGGGAGGTCTAAAATACCTTCTTGGAATAGAATTTGATAATATGATCAAGGGATATTAATGCATCAAATAAAGTACTCAATTGTAACATCTCACAATTTGTAATAGTTAGGACGAAGCTAAGAACTGGTAAGAGTTAGTTTTGGAAATAATAAAAATCTGTAAATTTGTTTAAATTACGAAAAAAGTGAGTTTTTGGTCAACTTCAAATGGACATAAATTCCATCTGAAGATGATTTATATGTACTTTCACATATATTTGGAAATTTTTTCGGATAATCTTTCCGAAGCAACCAATTTTGAGCGATTTCGAGCTCGTATAAGTGAGTTATGTCCTTTGGAAATTGGGCTGTTGGAACAACATAATCAACGTAAACATAATAAAGCTAATTCATGTCTATATGATTCCTCAATAACATATTCATATCTAGGTGATGTAGTCTAAGGCCATTGACCAAGAAGTTCATCAATCAAAGAAGACGAAATCTAACCCCTCAATTTGCCTCTTTCATGACTTAAACCTAGACTATATATTCACCTTAGAATATTAGGTTAATCAATAATTCAAATAGAATCATATTTAGATCATGAAATTACATCATATTCCACTATCATTGAATTGATCAAAACAAGACCTATTTACATGTTTCTAGAATCAATTACTCACAATAAGGTCACAATTTTGCAATATAGGGGATCCATCGGTTCTTGGGGATATTTTACCAAAATTCATCCATAAATAATTAATTCAATCATCCCTCAACCTAATTCAACCATAAAAATTGTTTTTGGAAGAAACCCACATCATTCTACAAAACCCTTGAAACTGGGGAAAGTTGGAAGTTTTGAAGTTTGGAGCTCTTTGGGGGAAATCTACCCAAAGATGAAAAATACCATACTTTGATTATGAATCCTTGAATAAGTGATGAAAAACACTTCATTTTTTCCAGCCCGAGCTTCAATTTCTCTCTTCTTCTTCTTGGGTTTCTAGAGAGAGAATTTTTTTTAGGGAGGAAGATGACCTTTTTTATTTGAAGTGGTTCTTTGTGAAAGTGATTTATTTTGGAAATATTTTAATATAAAATCCCTTATATAGTTATTTATAAATAATATAAAATGCACTATCTTTCTAGTTTAACTTAAAAAATATATTTATGAAAACATCCTTACACAGATGGACTTAGCCGAAAATCTAAGGAAATGTTTAAGAGAGTATTTAAGGTCCTTGAAGTGGTCCACTAGCCTTGGACTCTCCATTGAACTTTGTCTTGGCCTTTTAAATCAAAGGCATATCCATGGGAGTATTCAAATATCCTATTTATGTTATATTATATATATATATATATATATTACCAATGGAATGTTTAAAGCCCTTGAATTGATGTACTTTCCTTAAGCCCTCCCTTGGACGTGCCTTTAGATTGTTAAAGCTAAGGCTTAAGTCTACAAAAGAGTACATGGTAGTGGACCCCCAATTGAACACGTGCACTGGCCACATGTTAATGCAACCCTTACTCGTGGTGGTCCGTATTCTGTGGGGCCCTCTTTTTTTCCTTACCCTCACGTGTATAGCCCCCAAAAACTAAGGCATTAGTTCAAGGAAGCTTCTAAGGGTGGTGAAGGCCTTTACCTTCCTTGAACCCTCTATTGAAAATATACTTGGTCAAAATTAGCTAAGGCATTGGTTCAAGGAAGCTTCTAAGGAAGGTGAATCCTTTCTCCTTCCTTGCATCCTCCCTTAAACTTATACATAGGCTCTAGTTTTACCTATTAATTTTCTGGGTGTTACATTTTTCTACACCTTGATGAATCTGATTTCGTTCAAATCTGGACTAGGTTAGGAAATTTCAAGTCACTATGAAAATGTTTTCCGATCAAAAAAAATTTCCCATTCGCTTTTCTATAACGACAGAACCCAGTCGTTAGAATTTCAAAAATAGTATATAGTCATGATAATTATTATCTTTTAATATATATGTAAGTAAAAATTAATGTTGAAAGTAAAGTGGTGATGGCAAGAGATTTTAATTAATTAAACATTATAGTGAATATAACATGATCATTTATTTTGTGCATATTTTTTTTTCTTTTTAATGTTTATATTGAATATGAAATTTTCAAAATATGAATTTCCTGTAAGTTTGTGTTCGTTTTAACTTGACACGTAGTATGTAGCAAGATACACTCCTCGCTAGTTATATAAAAATAGATAAGAAAATAGTGTGATCATAAAAATAATCTTAAATCAAATTAAGATTCTGTAAACAATACTTTAAATATTATTCATCTATTGATTTTTATTATGTAAAAAGTTTAACATTTTATATCACGATACAATTTCTATGACATACTAGATACCTTCTCTACAAAGCATGTAAAAGATAGATTGCACATAAAGAAAAAATATTGAAATAATAATGGTAATCCTTAGTGTCATGCACATACTAAATTTTAAATATGTATATTTAAGAGAAAAATTATAATTAATGGTGTTCATAATTTATGTTCATAACCTTAATAGGACAAACTATTAGTGACATTTTTTATATTGATATTTTTTTAAAATTTTGTTGGTTAGATTTTCTTGCAGAATATAGTGAAGTAAAAAAAATACTACTTAATAAATGTCACTTTATCTCCATATTTAATGTTTCAATGATATCTGGTAATTTTGATTTCAATATAGCATGATCATATATTTTCTTCTTCGTTCTTCATTAGCTATGAATCGTTCTATATATTTTATCTTTTTAGTATTTATATTGAGTATGGAATATTTTAATTATGAATTTCTTGTTATTTTGTGTTCATTTGAATTTTAGGAAATGGTATGTCACAAGATACACTCTTTTCTAGCTATATAAAAATAGATAAGAAAATAGTGATTGATCATAAAATAAACTTAAGTAGAATTAAAGATTTTGTTTAAAAAATGCATTAAATTTTATTCGATCTATTAAAAAAAATTTCAAAAGTTTAATATTTTATATCAAGATACAACTTCTATAAGATACTAGATGATTTCATTAGACAACAAGTAAAAGATAAATTGTTTATAAAGATAAAATATCGAAATAATCATAGTAATCCTTAGTGTCATGCACATACTATGTTCCAAATATGAATGTTTAAAAGAAAAATTATACTTAAATGGTGTCCATAATTTATGTTCATAACCTCAAGAGTAAAGACTATTGGTGACATTTTTGTATTGATATTTTTTAAAAATTCTCTTGGCTAGATTTACTTACAAAATTTAGTGATGTAAAAAATAAACAACTAAAGATATGTCACTTTCTCTCCATACTTTATCTTTGAATGTATATTGAAATATTTCAATGATATCTGGGCATTTTGATTTCAAAATAAAACTAACTCTATGATATTTGTATTTATCATTGAAAAAAACTTGTCCTATGTTCATCAATCAAAAGTATCTAATAAAATTGTTTAATTTTTTCATATTAATTCTATTTTACAACATTGTATACACGCGTGCAACGCACATGCCGTGAAACTAGTATATATATATTCGATACTTGTGATTGAAAGTATGATTTGTAGTGTATATTTTCGTTGCTCAATCCATAGAAAATAATCAGGTGGTCTCAAACATTGGCCTAAAGCCAAATGCAAATGGAGACTTTCAATTTTATTTTGTGTTTTAATGAAACTTTATCATAGTCCATCGTTTAATCTTTTTTGAGACTATAGTATTCTATATTTGTTAAACTTCTAAAATTATTTCCTCTCATATGAAAATTTTACATTTTATATAAACAATGCACAATATTTTTTTATAAAAAAATATTATAACCTATTATTGTTTTATAAATGAGGGCTACTATTATTTCTAGGCATGTCAAGCTGATAATAAGTTAGTCATTTAAAATATATCATCTTTTTCATTATACAAATTAGTCTTAATAGGTTGTAAAACTTCAAGTATGTTCAAAGGTCTTTCAAAGCCAAATCTCAAGTAATAAAATGGCCCCTCTCTTTTTTGAGCTACAAGCTCATCATAATCCCTTCTGTCTTTTTTTTTTTTTGGAAATAATGGAAGACATCACAGCTCCTTTTTTTTGGAAACAAACATATCATAATATTCACTTATTTTGGAAACAAACACATCATAATCCTCTATTTTTGGAAATAAACTTATTATAATCCTTGAAAATGATTAAATATGTCAACATCTTTATCCACAATTGATTGCTCTTTCATCCAACGGCGTACGGGTTCAATCCTCGTGATTGTCTTCTCATTGGCTTGATTATAACTCATGAGGGTTAGAAATGCCAAAATATAATACTTTTAGAATTCACATACACACACAATAGTTTAATTCTTCTTCTTCATTTGTCTCTTATTTCTATAGATCAAAAAACAGAACTTTTTTATTCTTTTTGAAGTGAAAAAGATAATGGCCGGTAAAAGGAAAATTCTTTATTCAAATGCTAAAAAAAGTTTATTTCTCGTACAGAAAAATTTGTTTTCCAATTCCCCGTGGCTTGTATTTCCCGATTCCTCAAAGTTGGGAAGTATTCCAAACGTGTTGCTGTCAGAACTCTGGTAGTCCTGGCTGATGTTCTTGAGTACCTTGCAACTGAGGTAAATTTCTCAAGTTCCTTCTCTTTCTTTTTTTTGATATTTCAAATTTCTAGGGTTTGTGATTACTAAATTTTACATCTATGTGATTGTTTGTTGGTGATTGAACTGATTGGGATTGCAGCGATGAATGAAAAAAAGACTCGGATGATTCCAAGGAATATTTAGCTAGAAATTAGGTTTGATGATGAGTTGTCTCAATTTCTAAGAGATGTAACGATTCTGAATGGTGGTGTTATTCAAAATATTCACAATATTTTTCTGTCTAACAAGAATAATTGCTCTTCAAAGGTTGTTGCCGCTGGTGGTAAGGATGAGGAGGAACATTAGACTGATCATTCCATCTCTTGTATCAGATGTTTGCTTTTATTAATCTCCTTGTATTCATAGAAAATTTTATCACTAAAACCTTTGATTTCCATCTGTTGGTTTAATGATAACTTATATTTATGTTGGTTAGAATAAAACTCAACATACTTAGATCTTAGTATTACCTGTTGTTTAATTTGCTTTAGTTATTATATTATTTATTATTTCTATTGATTCTTGTTTTGATATATTCATTTCCTGATGTGTATAATAGTTTTAGGTTTTTTCTCTCAAGTGTTCTTAACAAGCTTTATTAAATATTTGCCAAATTTGAAATAGAGTTTCAGTTTAATTTTAAATTTCATGATATATCTATATTACTATAATGAAAGTTTTTCTTAGAATGCTTTTAGAACACCCCAGAAAATTTTTGAACTAAAACTCGAACCATCCTTCGTAGTGAATAAGTTTTTGCCAAGGAATTTAAAATTTCTTTAGTATTAATATACCTTAGGTGAGTTTGCTAAGTTATGGGTTCGGAACAGTGAGATATGACTTTTTGAATTTATATCGTCTAGTTAAGGAAAGTTAGTCGAAAATAGTAAGGGGTATTTTGGTATTTTTCTTTACAAAATCATATTCAAATCATTTTTAGTAATGTTTTAAGGATCTGATCTTATTAGGTTCAGTTTTATAATTCTAATATTTTCCTAGGGTCTTAGTTAAGAGTTCAAGAAGAGAAAAGAAGAGAAAAGAGAAGAGGATCAAGCGTTCGTCGAGATTCTTGCATCGTGTTGTGGAATTTCGCCATTGATTTAATCCCTAAGAGGTATGTAAGCTTCCATTGTGTTGGGTTTAGTTCACCCACACGCGAATCATGATTTATTCAGCGCAATTTCGTTCTTGAAATTGAAGGATTTAAGTTCTTGATGAGTTCTTGATAAATTTTGATGTAAGATTCTATTTGGGTCAATTTCAAACGACCATATCTCTTAGAATATAAATATTTATGTTTCATAACCTATTAAATTAAAAGTATTTAGATCTACTTTCAAAATCCTCCTATTTCTCGTCAATTCAATTATATGAGTAAAAAATTATGACTATTTTATTAACCTATACAGTGTTGTTATGAATTAGCTGACGGGAAACATTAAAAGGGGTTGGTTATTTTTGTCTTATTGCATCCAAAAAAATTCTGAACGAATTTCTTGACTACTAAAAGTTTCAAAAGAAACATATTTTCATCTCTTGATCAATCATTCTCTTCTCTCACAAACCCTATGGCAAAACACTGAGAAATAATCAAAGTAGAAGACTTCATTCAAGATTCTTCTTCGAGGCAAGTTTTCTCCAAGAATTTCATTCTTTGTGACTCAAGTTCCTCCATTAAATTATGAATCACAAATGAAAATAATAAATCTTGGCCATTGAGATTTTAAGAAACTAATTCTAGAATCTCAGAAAAAGATTTTCTTCATCGTTTACGTACAAGCTAGGGTTTCAACTAACCTAATAAAGTTCGTCATCAAAATCATTCAAGAACCTTGTTCTTTCAGGTTTTTAAGCCTATAATAGTGTTGGACTAATTCACCATCACGCCTTACATCTATATTCAATCACTAAAAGAGAAATCTATGATTCTACCCCTAAATTTGAGTGTTATCGAGATATGTTGATTTGAGTTCTTGAGTTCATAGTTCTTTTAAATATTGTAATCCTAATTATTTATTTTAAAAGAATTTTTGAGGAAGTAAGTATGAGAATGAGAAGAGTTGTATGCCTGAGTTTCATATTGTCATTTAGACCTTAAACTCAAGCTGTTCATGCCCATAAATTGTGCATGAACTCACTCAACTAAGTTTCTTTGAGAGAAGTTATCTTCAAAGTCTAATACTTGAGTATTGAGTTCCTAATCCTTTTGAGATTATATTCCTACTTATGGGACTACTACATGTTACCCATGAATCCCTTAAGTTGAGTTATTCACGCTCATAATTCTGCATGAACTCTATAGGTCGAACAATCTTAAGATGAAAAGTATTTTGAGTCCTTGAGTTAGGTAGTTTATGCGGATAATTCCGCATCAAACCTCTGAGTTGAGCATTCTTTAAATGAGTAGCATCATTGAAGTTTTTTTGTTCCAAAGTATTGAGTTCTATCAATGGTTATTTTGCATTGAGTGGTTCACGTCCATAATTCATCATGAATCATATTTTAAAAAAGTCCTTTACAAACGTTTTAACTTTTTTTTAAAACTTAAGCATTGAGTTGAATAAAGAGTAAGAGTAGAGTTAATTTTTTTTAAAATGATATATGGGAACAAAGTATTCTCAAGAGTAAATTTTTTCACATTTAATAGGAGAGGAAACTCAGATTTCCAAAAGAATTTGAGCAGTTTGAGTACCATCTCTTTTAAGACATATATTTTTGAGTAATTATCTCAAACCACATTAAAACTTATGTTTTTACACATATGAGATAATATATTTTGAGAGTAGTATCGAGCACTGACATGGGTAGAGTTCACAAAACTCACAGCCCCCATAAAGCATATAGTCATCAAAGGTAGAAAGGATCATACTTTTTAGATGAATCTTTAGTGATTTTTATCATAGACTAGTGGATCCACTTAGTTATGATGTTCTAGATGTCGGCAAAGTATAGGATAGTTCTAATAGAGTGGGCAAGTCGTTGTATCATCACTTAGGCTTATAAAGGTGGTTGTTGGTTAGAGAAACTCGCAAAAAGTTATATTGTATTTTATATATACATTAAATATTATTATATTTTTCAATACTTTGAGTTACTCTCTACAATTTTATAGTTTTCCATATATATTGCATCTTCTACTATTGCTTTATCCTTGAGTATCACGAGTTGAATCTATCAAGTTGAGTATATTGAGTTGACATCCTTTGAGTAGAGTATATTATTCTTAAGTTGAGTTGAGTTGAGTGAGTATGGGAAGAGGTAAGTATGTTTAATTTTTTAGGAAGTTCAAGCATATCTTTATATTTTAGAATTCCCCTTACATGCCCGTACATTCCTTGACTGAGCCATTTCGCCTGAATCCTTCGGGATCATTAAAAAGATATTTGTTGATACCATATAGAGTTCGAGTTAGTTATGGTGAGTCTCCTTACTTCTGAAGGATTTCATTACTTTTCAGTTTTGTTCGGATGTCGTGAGTCTTATCCCGACTTTCATTTTTGTCATTTAGATGCTTCATTGATAGATTGTAGAGCTTCATAAGTTTTTTCATTTGTTTTATTAAATTTTTAAAGACTTAACTTGCCTATTTTATGGCGAATACAATAATTTATTTTATTCGGAGTTTTCTTTTTAGTTAAGGCTTTGTATTTAAGTTTCCCGGATTTTTATACAATTTTAAGTGTTATATGCTTGAGTTAGTGTTTATGAAGTCAACCCGGATGAGGCTTTGCTTGGGGAAAAGAAATGGTTCTCAAGTGTCGCCCACGTCCAGGGTGTAGGCTCGGGTTGTAAGAAACTTGGTATCAAAGCATAGAGCTCAAGAGTCCTAGGGTGTTTATAAAGTTGTGTCATGTAGGATCTTATTTGTTGTTTTGGGGGCCCCACTATTGTACATATATCAAGTAAGGGACACAAGTCTACCAAAGTAAAACACACACAGATTTCACCATATCATATATAGCATATCATTCTAGAAGCACATAGGTATAACCAACATCATATATAGGTCATCCTATTCACTACTATAATATCATCACTATAAGTGTCACAAACATCATATCATCTATCAAGAAACATCATACTTCAAACATCAAGTAATCCACATAATGACTACATTATAGTCTACTACAGACACACATCACTAACTAGAAGAACTCATGCTTTTTTATACTCTTAATCACGCAATAGAGCTATGTCATAGAGATTTTACTCTTACTCATGTGTTTCTCAGATTCATTCATTCGACTACCTGTCATACTTAAGGTGGTTGAAATGCAAATTCAATCATTTATCAATGAGTTACTCTTCGAAAATATTGATGGAGTCATGAGACTTTAGAGGGGATTGACATAAGCCCATGAGTGATTTAAGTGTTGAATTTAAAAGTAATTAACCCATATTCAGGTGAATCATGTGTTTGAGGTAACATCAACTTGTAATTCTTTCCTAAGCCTTGTTTCAGTTGAGATCCTTATGATAGAGTATGTTTGGAGCTTTGGTAGTATTTTCACCCAAAAAGTAGCATGAGCTGAGAGATCATGGGCATTAGTAGTAAAGAGTTCCCCTTAAGTTAAGAAAAAAAGTATGTAGAAGTTTAGCAATCTAAGAAAGGGAGATGGTGTTTTTTGGCAAATTATGTCACTATAGTTACGCACCTAGTAAGTTATTAATGAAGAGCTTTCCCTTATGGGTAGACTAAGAAGTGATGAGTTGTGAAGATTCCATCATACGATGTAGGGTGTTTGGTAGCTAGAAAGAAGTTTGTGTTGAAGTGTTGTTGTGAATGTAATGATCAAGTGTTAGGCTTAAATAGAAGAGAAGAATTATACATAAAGTGATAGATGTAGGATAGTCTATGATTTGATTGAGAGGGTGATGATGATAATAAGGTTATAAAATTGATCAAGTAATGAGGTATAGCATAGTAGGAAAGTCATTGTATTGATATTTGGTTTTAGTAATGAACATTAGTCTTGAATCTGAGATGAGTTTCACAATCCACAGAATGGTAACATGAGGGTGATTATGCTAGTCTTGAGATTTGATCTAGTAGTCTTGACATATACTAGGTGAGGAATTGAGAAATATGCTACAATGAATGTGAGTAGTACAAGTGAGAGATCCTAACCTTTAGATAAGAGCAGTAAAGTGTGTCTAAGTCACAAGAGTAACAACAGTATTAACAGATGTACCGATAGGGTAGGTAATCAAAAAAAGTCAAGAGAAAGACCTTACAAAAAGAGGTCTTGATACCTGCTTATTGAGAGTTCGATGATCATGAGATAAGCTTCTCCGAAATGTTAGAGTAAAAGAGGATGTAGACCAGTTACAAATGTTGGTATAGGTCCATATCTTTCAAGTGTTAGCTTTAGACCTAATGGGGAGATGATAAGATGATAAATCAAGTGAGGATGTAGACCAGTTACAAATGTTGGTATAGGTCCATAGCTTTAAAGTGTTAGCTTTAGACCTAATGGGGAGATGATAAGATGATAAATCAAGTTAAGTGTTTAAGATTAGGATAGTGATGACCTTCAAAGAGTATTGGAATATCTATTCGGAGGCCCTTTAAGTAATGAAGTTTTGGTAGAAAGAGGAGGTTGATGATCTTATCGTGATGATGATGGTGTGAAAATTCCATATATGGTTATAAAACAGGAGGATGAGGTTTTACTGTGATAAATAATTAAATGAGACCCCTTAATTTGCTCCGAAGAAGTTGGTTAGTAGGAGTCCACGGAGTTGGTAGACTACTAAGCTTGAATAAAGTTTTGGGATGAGATTTCCTATAGAGTGCTATAGAATCCGAACTTAAAGATTTGGGTTAATATTGAATATAGTAAGACCATATCATTAGATTCAAACCTAAGTAAGACTAGCCCATTCCTTACCCAGTCCAGCCGTTATTCGAGGACTAATGATCCCAAAGGGGAGATACTATAACACTTGGAAAAATTGAACTAAGACACGAACCATACTTTGTAGTGAGTATGTTTTTTCCAAGGAATTTAAAATTTCTGTACTATTAAGTTCTAGTCACAAGATGTAGCACTTTGAGCTCTAAAAAGAACTAAATTTGAAATAACAAAAATTTGAAATTTGGAGAGTTGTGCAAAGTATGAGTTTTGGGTCATCTTCAAAAAACTATAACTCCTAAAACAACATGAGTTAGGGTGTGTTAAAAGATACTTATGAAATATATTTTAATTATCGTTCTAAATCCGCCTAGTTTGCTAAGTTCTGAGTTCGGATGAGTGAGATATGACCTTTTGAAGTTAGGTTGTCCAGTTAGGGAAAGTTAGCCGAAAAATAGTAAGGGGTATTTAGGTCTTTTACTTAACAAATCAGATTTATTCATTTTTATTAAGGTTTTAAGGGTTTAATCCTATTTGGGTTTTAGTTGATATTTCAAGAAGAGAAAATAAGATAAAAGAAGAGAAAAGAGAAGAGGATCAAGAGTTCGTCGAGATTTCTGCGTCTTGTTGCAAAATTTCCATGGGCTTAATCCCTAAGAGGTATGTAAGTTTCGTAGTGTTGGGTTCATTCACCCACATGTCAATCATGATTTATTTAGTGTAATTTCATTCTTGATATTTATGGATTTAAGTTCTTGATGATTTCTTGATTAAATTTGGTGTAAGATTCTCTTTAGATTAACTTTAAATGACGATATATCTTAGAATATAAAGATTTATGTGAGTCATAACCTATTAAATTAATGGTATTTGAATATACTTTCAAACGCCACCAATTTTGCATCAATCCAATTTTTATGTAAAAAGTTATGACTATTTTAGTAACATATACAATGTTTTTTTACGAATTAGCCAACGGAAAAACATTGAAAGGGGTTGGTTGTTTTAGTTTTTGACATCCAAGAATACCCTAAACGAATTTCTTGACGAATAAAAGCTCAAAAAAATCAAATTTTTATCTTTTAATCCATCATCCTCTTCTCTCTCAAACACTATGGCAAAACTCCTAGGAAAAAATCAAAGTAGAAGTTTTTATTCAAGATTCTTTCAATCTTTTTCAAGATTCTTCTTCAAGGTAAGTTTTCTCCGAGAATTTTATTCTTTATAACTCAAGTTCCTCCATAAAATAATGCATCAATAATTAAATAATAAATCTTGTCCATAGAGATTTCAAGAAACCAACTCAAGAATCTCAGAAAAAAGGTTTTCTTGATCATTTACCTTCAAGCTAGGGCTTCAAGCCTTCTGATCATGTTCTACTTCAAGAATTTTCAAGATTCTTCAAGGAACTTGTTCTTTAAGGTTTGTAATGCTATCATAGGTATTGTCTAGTTCGTCCTCACGCCCTACATCTACTTTCAAATAATCAAAAGAGATCTAGGATTCTATCCTAAATTTGAGTACTCTTGAAAGTTAATTTGAGTTCTTGAGTTCATAGTTCTTTCAAATACTATTACTAATTTTGAGTTTTTAATGAATTTTGAGGAAGGAAGCTTGAGAATGAGAAGAGTTGTATACCGGAGTTCGATATTGTTATTTAGACCCTTGGGTCGTTCATGCCCATAAATTCTGCATGAACTACATCAACTGAGTATCTTTGTGAGGAGTAGTATCTTCAAAGTCTAAGTCTTTCGTATTGATTTCCTAATCTCTTGAAATTATACTCCTACTTATGGGACTACTACATGTTACCCATGAAACCCTTGAGTTGATTTGTTCGCGCCCATAATTCTGCATGAACCCTATAAGTCGAACAATATTGAGATGAGAAGTATTTTCAGTACTTGAGTTGGGTAGTTCCTGCTCATAATTCCGCATGAATCCTGTGAGTTGATCATTATTGAAATAGTAGTATCATTGAAGTTCTTGAGTTCAAGTATTGAGTTCTATTTATGATTACTTAAAACCTTGCATTGAGTGGTTCACGTCCATAATTCGGCATGAACCATATTTTAAAAAGCCTTTTACAAACATTTTAACTTTGTTTCAAGACTTAATCTTTGGATTGAGTAAGAATAAGAGTAAATTTCATTTTATTTAAAATGATATATGGGAACTAAGTATTCTCAAGTGTAAATATTTTCATATTTCACATGAGAAAATCTGAGATTTCCAAAACAATTTTGAGCAGTTTGAGTACTTCTTTTAAGAGAGGGCTTTGAGCAATCATCCCAAACCAGAGAAATAGTTATATTTTTAAAAATATGAGCTAGTATATGTTGGGAGTAGTATTAAGCATCGATATGGGGTGAGTTCAGATAACTCACAGCCCCATAAACCATGTAGTCATCATAGGTAGAAAGGATCATACTTTTTAGATGACTCCATAGTGGTTTTTAGCATAAACTAGTGGGTTCACTTAGTTGAGGCGTTCTATATGATGGCACAGTATGAGACAGTTCTGGCAGCATGGCAAAGACGTTTTATCATCACTTAGGTTCATAGTGGTGGTCATCGGTTAGAGAAACTCCCACAAAGGTAAATTGTATTCTTATATACACATTAATTAGTATTGTATTTTTCAATACATTGAGTTGGTATCTACAGTTTTACGACTTTCCATATATATTGCATCTTTTACTATTGTTTTATTCTTGAGTATCATGAGTTGGTTCTTTCAAGTTGAGTATCATATCTTTGAGTTGAGCATCTTATTTGTCACGACCCGCACTTATACCCTAGAAGTTAGTGCATTCCTTAGGTCGTGGACCGGCGTACTTGTCCTCTCGGAAGTCTTGTACAAGTCATTACGTATCATTCATCGCATATAAACATATGAAAAGTAGTGCGGAATTCAAACTTTTCACAAACATTTGCATAGTATTTAAAATATCTTTCATATAAAACTCATAGGAAATACTAAGTCTCATTTCATCAAATCTTAGACACAAGAGTAGTTGGCACATGGCCCATACACAATAGAAATGTAGTACTACTAAGTCTATTACAATACTTTAATAAAGGAAAATAAAAGACATATATGCCCTCGAGTCAAATGAGGACATACTTCAATTTGCTTGAACGATCTTCTAATCCAAGCTTAGCTCTCCAAAAGCACCTTCACCTATGAATCACTTTAGAGATAGTTAAAAGTATGGAATTAGTACAACCACATGTATTTAGTATGGCATAATGAATAAAATCATGAAAATGGACATTTATTAGAAATATGCATGTTTTGATTTAAATATCATAATATAATCATAAGAACAATATTTAAAACCTTAGAAACACATAAGAGTTCACTTAAACAATTTAGAAAAATTTTAGAAACATTACATTAAACTCATGCCAAGTTACAGTGGACAAACTTCACTGTTACAGTGAAGTTTCTCAACTTCACAAGGGATACTTCTAGCATGCAAACCTCTCATAAAAATCTACCCTAAGACTCAGTTAAGTAAGACAAAGAGACACCGCACATACACCCTCTCTAGGCACACCTAAATAATCCTTAAGACCACATATAATGAGATACACACACTTACAATACATAAATCACATCAACATGAGATTCTCCTACCAAAGATAATTCTAAGTTTCACTTGAGTGAGTTGTGAAACGACCGCCCATACAATCCCTTACACACACACTTAAGAGATCCTGTAGACTACCAAACATAGAATCATTATCACTTAATACAATATCATACATATAATATGACATGTTCTCTTCTAAAGGTTATCAAAATACATACTTGAGTAAATTAAGAAGATAACGTCCATGATTGACCTCTCCAAGATTACCTAAATAATCCTTAAGACTACCTAAGGCTTAGATAATTTCTACATAATCAACCAACATCCCTAACTAGAGTCATTCTTAAGAATTATCTAGGTAAGATACGAAGTGACCATTCTTATGCCCCCTTCACACCTTAACTAGACAACCCTTAACTACTCTAAATAAGTACTTATTTATTTAACATGCTTTATTAACTTAAGTCATTACATTCCTTAGTTCATTTAGGACTCATTCATCATATAAGGACATTCAAGTAATGTTCTTGTACAAGACCTAGGGACTCTAACTAACACCTTCAAAGCCTATTGTGCAATGTCTAGATAGTGTCTCATACCGCCACCTAAACTTCATAGAACTTCTCTAATTCTAGTAAGTATCTCATATGATGAGAATAGGCTATAATTGACATAGACCATGATAGCAACTCAT
This sequence comes from Solanum peruvianum, assembly GCA_027705065.1. Lineage (NCBI taxonomy): Eukaryota > Viridiplantae > Streptophyta > Magnoliopsida > Solanales > Solanaceae > Solanum > Solanum peruvianum. Next base: position 23,855,288 of record JAKWJD010001759.1, read on the forward strand.
GGAATTCGGAGTTGTAACCTACTCCGATGAAGATTTTCTACTTTCCAATGGTAGAACTTGGACACATATCATGTAGGCACATGGTTTGGAAATATGAAGGGCTTACTTTGTACTCTAGCCTCATCCTTTAACTGGAGTTGATTCCCTTATCATTCATACTCACTCAGTGCTAGCCTGTGTTCTCATAGAGACATTTACATTAAAGGTTCATATAAAGGGTTTCCATATCAAGTTCATAACCCAATCACACTCACACTACCAAAGAGGTCCTCTAGGGCTACCTTACAATGGCGACAAGGATATCTCATCATGACTTTCCTAAGGATGATATGATGTCATTCCAGATAATCAAACTTAAGTCCATCATTCATTACATGAAGGATACCATTGCGGTTTTCGATTCCAATGGTCATAACCTTACCACTGGGTTCAAGGTTTCACATAAATGACCTTCTTAACATCATCAAGGTATCATATCATTCATACATTCAAGACTAAGAGGCTTTAGAATCCTAAGTCAAGACATCTCATATTAACAATCATACATGTATAAAGTAAGGGACACAAGTTTACCACACAAGACACATCACACTTTGCATATAACCTTCAGCATGTCATTAAAGAAGCACATACTCACAACAAACATCATCTTTAGTTAATCCTATCCATTACTATAACATCATTAATATAACCATTATAGACTCATATGGTCAATTAGGAATAATCATGTTTCAACTCTATGACTACACACACGAAGACATAGTCATAGTCTAACATGATCACCTAATATCAATAGAAGAACACATACTTTCACATAATCTTATGTAGAAGGACATGATCATACTTCACATAATCAACTACATATATCATCATAATACTTCAAGTAGTGCCGACAGGGTCATGATCATCATACATAAAGTAACGCTGACAAGGCCACATCATTTACATAGCACCACCACCATAAGTGGAACATTCAATCATAGCATAATTCAAGAGCTACATTACTTAAAACAAAGGAAAATTAGGACAGAAATCCACCAATTCTCACCACTTCAATCCATGTCTAAAACATCCAATACAATACCACAAGCTCTTACTCATGGCCTTGAACATCAATTCAATACAAAAACCATAGTACTCAATGAATGTAGGTTAATTCAATATATATTTATCAATATAAAACAGCCTATACATCATCATTCAGTAGCCCATAGAAAACTACACTAGAATTCATAAGCATTAAGACAATATCACTTAACCCATAAAGTAGTGAAAAATTAGGGTTCATCAATTACGTGGGTTCATAGGTTAATTGATTTAAAATCATATAATAAAAAACAATTCAATCAATATACAATGCTTTAAAAGCTTTAATGCAAGAACCCACGGATAGATCATAAAATTGGACAAGTTCATTTTTGAAAACTTTAGAAAACTTCTTTGAATGTTGGGCTCCTTGATAAATAGAGTCTCAAGGATAAAAAATCATACCTCAATGATGTTAATCCACCAATTTGATGAAGAATCTCCACTCAATTCTCCAATCCAAGCTCTTCTTTGAGTTTTGACTCCAATGGAGTTCTAGAGAATTTCTAGGATATTTTGGGTTTTAATTTTGAAGAATGAATTCTCCTAATGTTTTAAGGCTTATAAACATTTTTAAAATACCCAAATTACCGATAAGTAACCTCCCAAAGTATTATTTGGACGTGGGATAAATTACCATTTCACCCTTTTCACGTAACAGTAAATGTGCAGGAACCAGTCCTCACAGACGGTTGCCATAGACGGCCCGTTCCTCATCCAACGGACCGTCCTGTTGGTCCGTGGTTTGAGATTGAGGCTGGTCCTTGGCATGTACTTCTCCCATGCCTAAGTTCTGACCCACGACTCCCATTGACGGGGCATCGACTGGTCAACAAGCCGTCTACTGCCTCCGTCGTTTGGGACTGTTTTGGGTAGTCTTGGCTCTTGAGAAGGGTCCTTCCTCAAGGAAACATGCCAACACACACAAGGTCGTTTCAAGGCAAAACTTTCAAAAGTCATGGACGTTCTTGGACGTTTGACCTCCAAACCTTATGAAACTTGACACACTGCCTATAAATACTATAATAACTCATATAGGGACTTCATTAACTGTCACGACCCAAAACGAGCTGCGAGTGGCACCCACACTTATCCTACTATGTGAGCGAACCAACAATTCTAAACCCCAAACTTTACCAATATTTCAAACATGATGAACAAAATATAATGCGGAAGACTCAAAATTTTATTAATATAACCAATAAATAAGCTTCTAAAAGTTTATCAACTATTATCCCCAAAATATGGAAGTCATCACACCAAGAACATCTATCCTCAAAAATTCTAAATCTAAGAGTATTTAAGAGGCTAACATAAGTAAAAGAAATGGTCCATGTCCGAACTTCAAGACATCAAGACGTGAAGGAGAGAATCCAGTCCGAGCTAGGAAAAATAGCTCACCCTGAAATCTGGTATGCTGGAGACTGGCTAGAGTTGCGGACGAGTCGAAGTCGATTTCACGTTTGCTGCATTCCATAAATAACAAAGAGAAAAAAAATACAAGTAGGGGTCAGTACAAGGAACACGTACTGAGTAGGTATCATTGGCCAACTCAAAATAGAAAGCAATATATATCGAATAATAACATAAAATCAACTACAATACTCAACAGGTGACAACAACAAGTAGAAGAACCATTGACCACAACACCAAGCACACCTATGAGGACTCAAGCCTCGACACCATACTCATTTGGGAAATAGGTTCTTTAAGTTTAAGTATATTAACATAATTCAAGATTCAGTCTCTTGATCCTTCTTGTGTCGGAACGTGACACTCTGATCCCCTACTACTACGTGTCGGAACTTGTGACACTCCGATCCCCTAATACTACGTGTCGGTACGTGACACCCGATCCCCTAATACTACGTGTCGGTACGTGACACCCAATCCCCTAATACTATGTGTTGGTTCATGACACCCGATCCCCTAATACTACGTGTCGGTTCGTGAAACCCGATCCCCTAATACTACGTGTCGGAATGTGACACCCGATCCATTAATCTCATTGTTTAAGTTCATCAAGCCTTCTTTTATGTCAAGGCATCATCATTAATAAGGATGATTTAAGGTTCAAGATTCAAGAGCCTCATCATTCTAATCCATCACAATTACATAATCACATCATGCAACCACACAATTAAGCATATAGAAGACTTTACAATACCACCCAATACATATCAATCGCTATTTAGAGTTTACTATGGAATCGCATAAACCATAACCTACCTCCACCGAAGAATCGTGATCAAGCAAGCTACTTCTCAATGCCTTTCCTTTCCTCTTCACTTCTCCCTTTTCTCGCTCGTTCTCCCTCTCTCTGTTCTTTTTATTTTTCTTCCTCAGATTCTTTTTCTTTTACCCTAATTATCATATAATTAATTATAAAAGATGATAAAAGTAACCCACTATTTATTTCAAGGTTATCTACTTCAACCCCCAAGTAATTAAATTATTAAACTTACCCCACTAATGTCCTAATTATAAGCATGAATAGTCCAAAACACCCCTTAAAACTTTTAGCAGAAATCCGACCCAGTCGAGGTTACTCAACTCGTGACGGCCCGTCGTGCCTGCGACGGTCCGTCCTACAGGGTCGTCACAGAGTTCAGAGACTCAAACTCAGTAAAGGAATTTGTGACGGTCCGTCATGTCTACGACGGTCTGTGCTGCAATTCCGTCGCAAAGTTCAAGAGTTGATCCCCGTACCCAGATTTTAGAGATTAAGTGTTTTGGCACGAAGACGCTCGACGGACCATTGTGCTTATGACGGTTCTTCCTACTTGTCGTCGAGGGAAATGAGGAGGGCAGCAGGAGAATTACACAAGTGTGGGACGACGGAGTCCGTCACGGTCCGTCGTGACCATGACGGTCCGTCGCGTGAGCCGTCGACCTAGCCAGTTTTTATCAAAACAATTCTACTGCTCGAAACGACTAAACAGGTCGTTACAATAGATACCAATTTACTTATCGTTCGTCCTCGAACGATCACAAGAAGAAAAACAAGGGCGAGAAAGAGTACCTGAATCTGTAAAAAGGTGTGGGTATCTTTCTTGCATATCAGCCTCCTTCTCCCAAGTGGACTTTTCAGCTGGCCGATTCTTCCATTGAACCTTGATGGATGCAATCTCCCTTGATCTCAACTTGTGGATTTCTCTATCTAGAATAGCAAGAGGCTCTTCCTCATAAGACAAATTCTCATCAAGAAGAACTAAATTCCAACAAATAATGTAGTTTTCATCCCCATGATATCTTTTCAGCATAGACACATGAAATACCGGGTGCACTCCTGAGAGTCCTGGAGGTAATTCCAATTCATAAGCCACCTCCCCCACGCGCTTCAGAACTTCAAATGGACCAATATACCTCGGACTAAGCTTACCTCGCTTACCAAACCACATCACCCCTTTCATGGGTGAAACCTTCAGCAAGACTTGTTCACCCTCCATGAACTCCAAGTCTCTAACCTTTCGATCTGCATATTCTTTCTGCCTACTTTGAGCCACTAAAAGCTTTTCTTGAATGAATTTCACTTTCTCTAATGATTCCCTTAGAAGGTCAGTACCCCAGGGCCTCACCTCGAATGCATCAAACCAACCAATGGGAGACCTACATCTCCTCCCATACAGTGCCTCAAATGGGGCCATATCAATACTGGAGTGATAGCTGTTATTGTATGAAAACTTTGCTAAGGGTAAGAAGTTATCCCAATGACCGCCAAATTCTATCACACATGCACGAAGCATATCCTCCAAAACCTGAATCGTTCGCTCAGACTGACCATCGGTCTGAGGGTGAAACGCAGTACTAAGGTCCAACCTAGTACCTAATTCAGCATGCCATCTCCAAAACTTAGAGGTAAATTGCGTACCTCTATCTGATATGATGGAAAGTGGAACCCCATGCAATCGAACAAATTCTGAGATATAGAGTTTGGCTAACTTCTCTGCATTGTAAGTTACCTTAACCGGAATGAAGTGAGCAGACTTAGTTAATCTGTCAACAATTACCCAAATAGAATCAAACTTACCCAATGTCTTTGGAAGACCAACCACAAAATCCATTGCAATTCTTTCCCATTTCCATTCAGGAATGGGCATTCTCTGAAGTGTTCCCCCAGGCCTCTAGTGTTCATACTTTACCTGCTGACAATTCGGGCATTGGGCAATAAAATCAACAATGTCACGCTTCATCCTACTCCACCAAAAATGTTGCTTTAGGTCACGATACATCTTGGTTGCACCAGGATGTATAGAATACCCTGAACTATGAGCCTCTATAAGAATAGTGTAAATCAAATCATCAACACGGGGCACACATACCCTTCCTTTAATTCTCAGAACGCCTTCCTCATCAATTATTGCCTCTTTAGCCTCTCCTCGTAATACCATATCTCGAATTCGGATCAGTTTCTCATCAGTAAACTGTTTTCCCTTAATTTTGTCAAGAAAGGAAGATTTTGCCTCCACACAGGCCAAAAATCCTCCCTTCTCTAGTACTTACTGCCTCATAAAGTCATTAGCCAGAGTCTGAACTAGCCAATGGGCGTCTAGAAACCTGTAAGTGATCTAGACTTCCCATGCTCCCTGCTTTTCTACTTAAAGCATCTGCCACAACATTAGCTTTTCCTGGGTGATACAAAATAGTGATATCATAGTCCTTCAGTAGTTCCATCCACCTCCTCTGCCTCAAATTCAAATCTTTCTGAATAAAGACGTACTGTAAACTACGATGATCTGTATAGACTTCACACTTAACCCCATATAGATAATTTCTCCATTGCTTTAACGCAAACACGACTGCAGCTAACTCCAAATCATGGGTCGGATAGTTACGTTCATGCACTTTTAATTGCCTTGAAGCATAAGCAATTACATTACTCTCTTGCATTAGCACTGCACCCTACCCAGAATAAGATGCATCACAATAAACAATGAAATTCTTACCTTCCACTGGCAAGGTAAGAATTGGTGCAGTAGTCAACAAGGTCTTGAGATTCTGAAAGCTCCTTCACATTCGTCCGACCATACAAATGGAACACTCTGCTTAGTCAAATTTGTCAGTTGGGAAGCAACCGAAGAAAATCCCTTGACAAATCTACGATAGTAGCTATCTAAACCAACAAAGCTCCTTACCTCTGTAACATTAGTAGGTCTTACCCAACTCTTCACTGCTTCGATCTTAGAAGGATCCACCATCACTCCCTCCTTAGAAACCACGTGCCCCAAGAAGGACACTGAATCTAGCCAAATCTCACACTTGGAGAATTTGGCATAAAGCCTTTTCTCTCTCAATACTTCCAATACAATTCTCAAATGCTCCTCATGTTCTTTCCTGCTCTTTGCTTATATCAGTATATCATCAATAAACACAATGACAAAGAGATCCGGATATGGCTTAAAAATCCCGTTCATTAGGCTCATGAAGGCAGCGGGGGCATTCGTAATCCCAAAAGACATTACTAAGAATTCATAATGCCCATACCTGGTTCGAAAAGCAGTCTTTGGCACATCCGTTGCCCGTATTTTCAATTGATGATAACCAGATCTCAAATCAATTTTTGAGAAGGTACAAGCACCTTGTAACTGATCGAACAAATCATCAATGCGAGGAAGAGGATACTTGTTCTTAACAGTTACCTTATTCAGTTGCCTGTAGTCTATGCACATCTGAAAACTTCCATCCTTCTTCTTCACAAATAAAACAGGAGCACCCCAAGGGGATGCACTTGGTCTAATAAAGCCTTTACCTAACAACTCTTGAAGTTGGGCCTTTAACTCCCTTAACTCTGTTGGAGCCATTCTATAAGGGGGAATGAAAATGGGGCGAGTACCCGGCTCCAGATCAATACAAAAATCAATATCCCTATCCGGTGGCATACCAGGAAGGTCTGCAGGAAACACATCCAAAAACTCATGGACTATCGAAACAGACTCAACCGAAGGTACTTGGGAAGTATCATCCCTGAGATGTGCCAATAAAGCTAAACAACCCTTACTAACCATTCTCTAAGCACGAAGAAAGGAGATGATACGAACTGGGGTGGAAGTGTAGTCACCCTCCCACACTAGCGGATCTGTCCTAGGCTTGGCCAATGTCACAGTTTTAGCATTACAATCTAAGATTGAAAAATTTGGAGAAAGCCAAGTCATACCCAGAATTACATCGAAATCAACCATCTCTAGAATAATCAAGTCTACATGAGTATTGTGCCCCACAAAAGTCACAAGACAAGACCTATACAACTTCTCAACTATCACAGACTCACGCACAGGAGTAGAGACACGAATGGGCAGGTCAAGCAAATCACAATGTAAATCAAGATCAATAGCAAATGAGGAAGATACATATGAAAATGTGGATCCAGGATCAAATAATACAGAAGCCATGCAATCACAAACCAAAAGATTACCTGTGATAACAGCATCAGATGTCTCCGCTTCAGACCTCCCGGGGAAAGCATAACAATGGGCCCTATCACCTGTCTGCCCGTTGTCCCTACCATGTTGCGCTGCAGTAGCTCCATCTTGACCGCCACCCCGGTTGATTTGGTGACCACCATTACTTTGTCCACCACGTCCTCCAGAATGGTGGCCTCTTCCATGACCACCTCTACCCCTGACTATTGGGGTTCTGTAACTCTGTTTTGGACAATATCTCCTAATATGTCATGTCTCCCCACATCCATAACACTCTCTGGGTCAAGCCTAGGTCTCTGTGAGAACGACGAATTCTGGGGACAACCTCCAAACTCAGAGGAATGCTGGCTGGTCCGCGATGGACCCCCAGCTACAGCCTGTAGTGAAGACTGAATAGGTCGGGCTGGGTAACCTTCTGAACTCTGCCCCCTGGAGTAAGAACCACTAAATCCACCTCCCATACGAAACTTCTTAGATGTTGACGCCAGGGTGAAGTCGTCTGGCTTCACCCCCTCCACCTCTATCACAAAATCTACCACTTCCTGAAAAGATTTTGCTGCAGCAGCTACCTGTAAGGCTGGGATCTGCAAATCTGACCTCAATCCCTTCACAAAACGACGAATCCTCTCTAGTGGACTGAAGCAAAGCTGGGTGGCATACCTGGATAGTGCACGAAACTTAGCCTCATAAGCCGTGAACGACATCCTACCTTGCTCTAGGCTCAGGAACTCATCTCTCCTCCTATCCCTCAAAGTCCGGGGTATATACTTCTCCATAAATAAGCTAGAGAATGATTCCCAAGTCATAGATGGTGCCTGTGCTGGTTGACACTCAACATATGACCGCCACCACATTTTGGCGTTCCCTTGAAATTGATAGGTCACAAACTCAACGCCAAATCGTTCTACTATGCCTATTTTATGTAACAGCTCATGACAATCAACCAGAAAATCGTAGGCATCCTCAGATTCAGCACCCTTGAAGACTGGAGGTTTCAATTTCAAGAATTTAGTGAAAAGTTCATGCTGATCACTTGTCATTATAGGCCCTGTAGTCAATCGAGGAAATGTGCCTACTTCCAATGAGGCATCCATGCGGGGAGCCACAGCAGCTGCATGTTGTACTCCCGGAACCTGAGGTGCTGGTGTAGAAAACACTGGAGGTGTCTGGCCCTGATCAGATAACCCGCTAAGATAAGCAAGAACCTGGCTAATCATCTCTGGGGTAGGTTGGGGTGGTAATTCCTCATCTTGCACTTGCTCATTTTCCTCTTCCTCACCCTCTCTTACTACCTCATCAGTCGGTGGAGGAGTCACCGCCCTAGTACTAGCTGGGTCAGGTGTTTGTCCTCTACCTCTGGAGGACGTCCTCCCGCGACCTCAACCACGGCCTCTTGCCACTGCTCCTCTTCGAGCTACAGCCCCAGTGGCTGGCTCAGAGGCATCCTGTCTTGCCGGTGTTGGTGTTGGCACGGTCGTTGCTCTAGTTCTAACCATCTGCGAAATAGAGTGAGGATGTCAGATACCAATTTGTATCACCTAGATACCAATTGGATCCAAGTAATAGCACGAAAGAAAGAAAGAATGGAATTTTCCTAAAGTCTTATAGCCTCTCAAAAAAAAGGAAAAGGTGTCCCCCTACCGTTCCTCAAGACTCTACTAGACTCGTTCTTGTGTGATGAGACCAACGAACCTAATGCTCTGATACCAAGTTTGTCATTACCCAAAACGAGCCGCGAGTGGCACCCACACTTATCCTACTATGTGAGCGAACCAACAATTCTAAACCCCAACCTTTACCAATATTTCAACCATAATGAAAAAAATATAATGCGGAAGACTCAAAATTTTATTAATATAACCAATAAATAAGCTTCTAAAAGTTTATCAACTATTATCCCCAAAATCTGGAAGTCATCACACCAAGAACATCTATCCTCAAAAATTCTAAATCTAAGAGTATTTAAGAACTAACATAAGTAAAAGAAATGGTCCATGTCCGAACTTCAAACATCAAGACGTGAAGGAGAGAATGCAGTCCGAGCTAGGAAAAATAGCTCACCCTGAAATCTGGTATGCTGGAGACTGGCTAGAGTTGCGGACGAGTCGAAGTCAATGGCACGTTTGCTGCATTCCACAAATAACAAAGAGAAAAAAAATACAAGTAGGGGTCAGTACAAGGAACACGTACTGAGTAGGTATCATCGGCCAACTCAAAATAGAAAGTAATATATATCGAATAATAACATAAAATCAACTACAATACTCAACAGGTGACAACAACAAGTAGAAGAACCATTGACCACAACGCCAAGCACACCTATGAGGACTCAAGCCTCCACACCATACTCATTTGGGAAATAGGTTCTTTAAGTTTGAGTATATTAACATAATTCAAGATTCAGTCTCTTGATCCTTCTTGTGTCGGAACGTGACACTCTGATCCCCTACTACTACGTGTCGAAACGTGACACTCTGATCCCCTAATACTATGTGTCGGTACGTGACACCCGATCCCCTAATACTACGTGTCGGTAAGTGACACCCGATCCCCTAATACTACGTGTCGGTTCGTGACACTCGATCCCCTAATACTACGTGTCGGTTCGTGACACCCGATCCCCTAATACTACGTGTCGGAACGTGACACCCGATCCATTAATCTCATTATTTTAGTTCATCAAGACTTCTTTTATGTCAAGGCATCATCATTAATAAGGAGGATTTAAGGTTCAAGATTCAACAGCCTCATCATTCTAATCCATCACAATTACATAATCACATCATGCAACCACACAATTAAGCATATAGAAGACTTTACAATACCACCCAATACATATCAATCGCTGTTTAGAGTTTACTATGGAATAGCATAAACCATAACCTACCTCCACCGAAGAATCGTGATCAAGCAAGCTACTTCTCAATGCCTTTGCTTTCCTCTTCACTTCTTCCTTTTCTCGCTCGTTCTCCCTCTCTCTGTTCTTTATATTTTTCTTCCTCAGATTCTTTTTCTTTTACCCTAATTATCATATAATTAATTATAAAAGATTATAAAAGTAACCCACTATTTATTTCAAGGTTATCTCCTTCAACCCCCAAGTAATTAAATTATTAAACTTACCCCACTAATTTCCTAATTATAAGCATGAATAGTCCAAAACACCCCTTAAAACTTTTAGCAAAAATCCGACCCAGTCGAGGTTACGCAACTCGTGACGGCCCGTCGTGCCTGCTACGGTCCATCCTGCAGGGTCGTCACAGAGTTCAGAGACTCAAATTCAGTAAAGGAATTTGTGACGGTCCGTCGTGTCTACGACGGTCCGTGCTGCAATTCCGTCGCAAAGTTCAGAGAGTTGATCCCCGTACCCAGATTTTAGAGTTTAAGTGTAGTTTAAGTGTTTTGGCACGAAGACGCTCGACGGACTGTCGTGCTAATGACGGTTCGTCCTACTTGTCGTTGAGGGAAATGAGGAGGGCAGCAGGAGAATTACACAAGTGTGGGACGACAGAGTCTGTCTCGGTCCGTCGTGACCATGACGGTCCATCGCGTGAGCCGTCGACCTAGCCAGTTTTAATCAAAATAATTCTACTGCTCGAAACGACTAAACAGGTCGTTATATTAACTCATGAAACACTCATATAGGCACATAACAACACATGAGACACATAGGTGACTTAGTTGTTGAACGTCTTGGTCGTCCCTTGAAGTTTAACTTCAAATGCACCTAAGCTCTTAGACACTGCCTCAATACCACATTATTGACCATTTTAGGACCTTAGACCTCACGAAAACCATGTAAGGCTCTAGCTTCACCTAAGTCATTTTCGAGGTATTACATTATTCTTAAGTTGAGTGAGTTTTGGAAGAGATAAGTATGTTTCTGTTATTATCAAGTTCAAGCTTAGGTTTATGTTTTTGAATTCCCCTTACATGCTCGTACATTTCAAGTACTGAGTCATTTGGCCTGCATCCTTCAGGATCATTAACAGGAGCTTCGTTATAACACATGGAGTTCGAGTTAGCTATGGTGAGCCTCCATTCTTCCGGATGATTTCATTTACTTTTCAGTTTTGTCAGGATGTCGCGTGGGTCTTATCCCAATTTCCATCTTTGTCATGAAAGGCTTCATAGATAAACTTTAGAGTTTCAAAGTCTGTTCATATACTTTATCAAATGTTTTAAAGACTTAAGTTGCCCATTTTATTGCGAGTAGAATATTTGATTTAATACAAATTTTTCTTTTGTGTTAAGGCTTTGTATTTAAGTTTGCTGGGTTTTATTCATTTTTAAGCGTTGTATGTTTGAGTTAGTCTTCCGCTTGAAGTCAGTCAGGATGAGGGTTTGCTTGGGGCCAACAATTACTCTCGAGTGCCGGACACGTCCAGGATGTAGGCTCGGGTCATGACAGTTTTATTAACTATTTCCCAAATTTGAAATACAACTAGTAAATGGGCCCGCGCTTTGCAGTGTTATATATTTCTTCTTTAAAATTTATTAGAATATAACTTTTCTAGTATTTTGATGTTATAGTATTTTTATTTAAGTTTTTTTAAGAGTATAGAGGCTATTCAATTCTAGTTTACAATTTGTTTTTATTAAAAGAAAAGGAAAAGTTACATATCATAACACTATTTTTCCCTAGTTTACATAATTTCATTTTACCATGGTTACATAGTGTCTTTAATTAGAGAATCACGTGAATATTTTTTCTGAATTTTCTTCTTTGCGAATTTCATTAGTATAACACTTTCAATTAAATTCAAAATATTAAATATTAAAAAAAAAGGAATATATATATATATATATATATATATATATATATTATATATATATATATATATATATATATATATATATATATATATATATATATATTTGTATAACTAATGTATTTATCATGAGCAATGTTTCATAATCATATAATATACCAATAACTAATATGGAGTCATAATATGTTTTCCCAAATCCAATTTTGATATGTAAAATAGTTTTGATAGTGTTTTATAATTGAAATTGTGCACAAACAAAAAATTAAGGAATCTTGAAAGGATTAAAGAGAAGTAGTGGATAATGGAAAAAAGTTCAAAAAAGTACTTTGAAGTGAGAGAATAGTCATCATTGTGTATCATATAATTATAATTAATTGTTAGTTTTAATTATATCATTTGACTTTCTTTTTTTTAACTCTTATTAATATTAACATTATTATGACAACAACAAAAAATCATATAAATTTTTAGGCTTGATCTATTGGAGAAGAAAAGATCTCTTTAGAGAATGTTGTAACTAAATGTATTCTTTAAAAATGTGAATCTTCAGTAGATGGATTTACATGTATGTACCAACAAATACTTATAACAATAACTTTTCGGAAAGATAAACATAAACAACTTTAAAACAATCAATATCATAAGCATAAATTAATGACAGTAAGAAACATACCAAGATCTGCAACAATAGAATGAAAGATAAAGGGAAACTCATGCCTACTGAATGCACAATGTCTCCTTGTTAGTGAGTCACTCAACGGACCAAAGTACAGAAATATTTAATTGTGCAGAAGAAGAAGAAGTTCATAATCAATATTTAACTATGAAGAAGAAGAAGAAAAAGAAGTTCAGAATTTTTAATATTTTAAAATGAGAGGAAACCCCTCTATTTATAGACAATAAAGAGTAGTGTGAACAAATATTTAATGTGTCTTACCGGAAAGGTCAAAACTTTTTGGAAATGTACTAACCTTTCATAGATCTTACAACTTTTTGTAAAAATCTCAACTCTTCATAAAAGTCGCAACTTTTCATAAAAGTTATAACTTTTGATAAAAGTCACAGTTTTTCAATAAAAGTCACAACTTTTCATAAAAGTCGTGACTTTTCATGAAAGAGAGAGATTGATTTTGAAAATAAATAAATTAAAAGTGAATTCTTGTTTGTGGTGGTGCCACGTAGATGGGCCTAGAGTTCTCTTATATATATATATATATATATATATATATTTCATGAACAAATACTTGTAGTGGGTAGATCTGAAGTAATGTAAATGAAAGTTTTTCTATAAATATAAGAGACGAAAAATTGGTAATCTGATCATATATTCACGAAACCTAAGTTCTAAAGTCTCTGTTTGTTCATATAAAATAGTAGCATTATATATTCAATAGGAATCTAACTAATTAATCTTTTAAGTGGTTATCTTCATTATCTTTTCTCTATATTATTGCATAAAGGGTGAAAAGAAAACACGACAAGTTTTATATTGTTATGAAAAAAATTGCTTGACATGTGAACAAATTAATTCAAATATAGAAATTATTTGGAAAGGGACCTCAAAAAATGTTTTCACATATAATTAAACAAAATTAGTTTCCAATTGAGTATCAGTTAATCTTCAAATAATGTTATGCTAGTATAGAACAAAATTTATACTTTTATCAATTTTCCAATGCGGTTAATCATCGGTATACTATTTAATTTTCTTTTGATAAATTTGTGCATCATTGCTTATCCCTAAAATGTTCTCTTAAATATACGTGAAGTCATACAACCAAAAAAAAATATTTTTAATTTTATTTTTTATTTCATAGGTACGAAGTGACATAAAGTCAATTCACCAAAACAATTATAGGCTAACACGTGAAAAATCAGAAAATCGCCTAATTCATGTTGAATGACATCGAAATGCTAAAAATGCTTGGATCAGGAAGTGGCTAAAGGATTGTTCCCAAGTTCCTTAAAGATGATATGGTAATTCGGAAAAAATGCTTGGAAGCCATATTGCCGAAAAATCCAACGCTAACACACACACACAAAAACACTAAGAAAATCACTTGATTTCCTACTCGGTAGCTCCTAAATGCTAAAAAATGTGGAGTCAATCGTGGTAAGACTATAAGACTTGTTCCCAGGTCCTTACAGATAGTTCTCTAAAGGTTACGAAAAAAAAGCACCTGGAAACCATATTACCAAAGAGTTACAGTCTAAACACACACGAAAACTAAATAAATCTCCAATTTTTTGTTGAGTGGCTCCTAAATTATAAAACGAGTGGCGTGGATCATGGTGAGTCTATAGAAATCGTTCAACAAGTCCTTCAGGATGGTTATGCAGAGATATTTGAAAAAAAAAGTGTCCAGAACTCATATCACGAAAAAAGTCCATAGGTCAACACACACGAAAATGGAGAAAATTTCATAAATCCTGTCAAGTGAATGTCAGATCGTGACCGTCGTAATTTGCACCCACACTAACTACTCAGTGGGAGAATTGTTACAACCATCCAATCATAGCAAGAAACCTAAAACTAAGGCACTTAAGTTATGGAAGCAAGTTGAGTAACTAAGTTAAGTTCCATTACTAATTCAAGATCTAACTACTAACTAACAATGTGGAAGATAAACCTAGAATCTGAAAGTCAATGTACCAAAAATAGAATCGACAACCAAGTCTAACAAAGAATTCTATTCAACTATTTAAAACAAAAGTCTAAGTCTAGAAAGGTTGGAAATATAATTTGAGAATTTCATGACAGCCCGAATGAACTGGCTCACCCTTGAACTCGAAGCGATCACTAATCGCCTAAGCGAGGTTTGTCATCAGTCGCGTAAAGATGCCCTGTACTCAACAAAAATAAGAACAAGTTCAAGATCAGTACACAACCACCATGTATTGGTAGGATCACGTGGCTATCGCACTAGTGTAACATAACAAGTCAAGCAACATTATAATATCATGTATATATATCAACATATTCAATATCATCAAAAGGAGTGAACAACACA
Organism: Solanum peruvianum; assembly: GCA_027705065.1. Taxonomy (NCBI): domain Eukaryota; kingdom Viridiplantae; phylum Streptophyta; class Magnoliopsida; order Solanales; family Solanaceae; genus Solanum; species Solanum peruvianum. The sequence continues at coordinate 23,870,576 of JAKWJD010001759.1, forward strand.
TGTCACAAGCTTACTCACATAGTTGGTCCTATCACGGAACCCAAACCAAACTATTAGCATGTCGGAACTGGTAATCTGATCCAAAGTTAGCATGCCGGCACGTGGCAATCCGATTCAAAAGTTAGCATGTTGGAACGTGGCAATTCAATCACAATAATACATCAAGATCACACATTTAAGTCATGATTAATTTCAACCTCTATGATCAATATTGCAACATGCACACATATACATGTATTACAATGACGAGAGAACAAGTATATACCACAAGATGATAGAATTACAACCATCACCTACCTTGAAACAAGCTTGAAACCCTAAGAAACTTGATCATTTCCATTCCAAATTTGTTCCGCTTGTACTTGGTCTATACACAATCGACAATATATGTCAATAAATAAATAAATCACTAATTTCTAGGAATTTTAACAAATTCATAAACCCTAGGTCAAACCCATGACCCGAACTAGCCAAACTAGGGTTGTTTCCACCATGGATTCTATCAAGAAACTCTCCCATTTATTATGACCCATTCTAAAATGTTGCTTGGAAAACAAAAACGAGGAGTGAAAAGTTTATCTTTAGCCTTAAGAATGGTGGAGAAACGAGTTGAAATCTCCTAAGGGTCATTTCTTAGCTCTAGAAATCGATAAGTGTCAAATAAGGTCGACTAGGGGTTTTATTTACGAATTAAAAACATGTCATCCCATTACAACGACGCCCATCCCGCTATAGTGACGTTGCTTTAGTGGCACCGATCCCGCTACAGCGACACTTTTTGAATGAGTGAGCTCGGTCTTGGAAAATCCCAAAAATTCTATATATCAATCTTTGACTCGTCGGCTATAGCGGCACCCATCCCGTTGTAGCGGCATTACTTCAGCGGTAATAATCACGTTGTAGCGGCACAAAGAAACGCAATGAGCCCTAAGGGATTTTCAGTTTTCCTCTTTCACAACATACTCTTAACCTATTATGATCTGAAAATACCCTTAATGCTACGATCGATTTCGGAGATCTATATATCCAATTCAATTTCGTAAAGTAGTATCGATTCCTTAACGAGTTATCAAACCGATTATGTAATCAAATTCCTACTTACTCCTCCCTATCGCTACAAGATTTTCCTACACCTGGATGACTCCTCCAATCCTGGGCAACGTTGGGAATATCCTAATACTACAAAAAAATTATTCCGGTCCCGAATTTTTCTCGTTGGCATTTTTACAACGACGAAACTCAGTCATTACTATAGATACCAATTTACCCAACACTCGTTCAACAAGTGATCAACTTAGGAAGGTAGGCTACAAGGGAACAAGGTAGTACCTGATTCGACGAACAATTGGGGATACTTGTCTTGCATGTCCTTTTCGGTCTCCAAAGTAGCTTCCTCAACTGGACAATGTTTCCATTGAGCCTTGACAGACTTAATCTCCTTGGTCCTCAACTTATGAACATCACGGTAAAGAATAGCAATTGGTTCCTCCTCATATTGGAAATTTTGTCTAGCACTATTGAGTCCCACTTAATGAAATAGTCACTGTCGCCATAATATCTCTTCAACACAAACACGTGAAATACAGGATGTACACCGGACAAGTTAGGATGTAGCGCATATATACGCCACCGGTCCTACACGTTCAAGAATCTCAAAGGGGCCAACATAGCATAGACTCAACTTACCCTTTTTACCAAATCTCATCACCCCTTTCATGGTTGATACCTTGAGAAAACATTCTCGCCCATCTTAAATTCTATATCTCTTACCTTGTGATCTGCATACTTTTTTTTCTACTCTGCGCGGCTAGAAATTTTTGTTTGAATGCTCCTCCCTTTATCTTGAGCATCTTTCACTAATTCAACCCCCAAAAGGTTTCACATATCTAGACTCAAACAAACCTATGGGTGATCTACATCCTCTCTTAAATAACGCCTCAAATAATGCAATATCGATGCTTGAGTGATAACTGTTATTGCAAGAGAATTCACATAGTGGTAAAAACCTATCCAAATATTCTCCAAAGTCAATCATACAAGCTCTCAACATGTCTTCCAGCACTTAAATAATCCTCTTTGATACCAACTTTGTCACGATTTAGACTGTCGTGATTGGCACCTACACTAATTACTCGGTGGGAGAATCGTTACTACCATCCAACCAAAGCAAGAAATCTAAAACTAAGGCATTTAAGTTACGGAAGCAAGTTAAATAACTAAGTTAAGTTCCATTACTAAATCAAGATCTAACGACTAACTAACAATGCGAAAGATAAAGCTAGAATCTGAAAGTCATGTACCAAAACTAGAAACGACAACAAAGTCTAACAAAGAATTCTATTGAACTATTTAAAACGAAAGTCTAAGTCTAGAAAGGTTGGATATAGACAAGGAGAATTTCATGGCAGCCTGAACGAAGTGGCTCACCCTTAAACTCGAAGCGATAAGTGATCTCCTATGCGAGATCTGTAGACAGTCGCTTGAAGATGGCATGTACTCAACAAAAATAAGAACAAGTGAAGGATCAGTACACAACCATCGTGTACTGGTAGGATCACGTAGTTATCCCACTAGTGTAACATACCAAGTTGAGCAACATTTTAATATCATGCATATATATATCAACATATTCAATATCATCATAAGGAGTCAACAACACATTTCACATGCTTAATCACATAGTTGTTCCTCTCAAGGAACCCAAACCAAAATTGTTAGCATGCCGGAACATGGCAATCCAATCAAAATTTAGCATCATGTGGCAATTCAATCCAAAAGTTAACATGCCGGAACGTGGCAATCCGATCCAAATCACACATCACAATAATACATCAAGATCACACATTTAAGTCATTATTCATTCCAACCTATATGATCGTTATTACAATATGCACACATATACATGTATTACAATGACAAGAGAAAAAGAATATCTTAGATGATCATAAAAGCACAACCATCACCTACCTCGTAACAAGCTTGGAACCCTGAGAAACCTGATCCTTTCCTTTCCGAATTCGTTCTAAATCTTCTTAGTCTACCAACAATCAACAATATATGTTAATCAATAAATAAATCACTAATTTTCCGGAAAACAAATTCATGAACCCTAGGTAAAACTCATGACCCCAACTAGCCAAACTAGGGTTGTTTCAACCATGAAATTTATCAAAAAACTCTTCCCCATCAATTATGGCCCATTCTAAAATGTTCCGGATTGAAAAATAAAAACAGGGATTGAAAAACTTATCTTTAGCCTCAAGAATGGTGGAAAACAATTTGAAATCACGCAAGGATTGTTTCTTAGCTCTAAAAGTAGAATAATACCAAATAAGGTCGATAGGGGTTTTATTACGAATTAAAAGTCCGTCATCCCGCTTGAGCGGCGTCGCTACAGCGGCTCCAATCCCAGTGCACTTTTTGTGCCAGTGAGCTCCGTCTTAAAAAATCTCAAAAATCCTATAAATCATTATGTCACGTCCGCTACATCGGTACCCATCTTGTTATAGTGGCGTCGCTGCAGCGGCAATAATCTCGATGTAGCGGTACGAGGCGAGGCAGTAAGCTCCTAAGAGATTTTCAATTTTCCCCTTTCACAACATACTTTTAACCCACTATGCTCTGAAAATACCCTTAACGCTACGATCGATTCCCAGAGATCTATTTATCCAAATTCAATGTTGTAAAGTCGTACGGGTTTCTTAACTAGTTATCTAACCGATTATGTAATCAAATTCCTATATGTTCCACCTTATTGCCACCAGATTTCCCTAAACCTTGATGACTTCGATTTCCTCCGAATATGGACAAGCTTGGAAAAATCTCAATACTGCGAAAAAGAATTTTTGGCCTCGATTTTTCCTCGTTGGCATTTCTATAACGATTAAATCCGGTCATTATGGTGAACCTAGATGTTGAAGTAGATTTTATTATGGTGAGGTTATAGGATATGTTCCTCTGGTCCTTATGGATGGATCTGTAAAAAATTTTTAAAAAGTTGCTCAAAAGTCGTATCACCTACAAATCTATGGGATAGCACACGCGAAAATTGAAACAATCGTCTAATTCTTGTTGAGTGATTCCTAATGCTAACAAAGTGGATGTTGATCATGGTGAGGCTATATAATTAGTTCACAGGTTTATAGATGGTTCGGTAATGATTTGACAAAAAAAATCTTAGTAAACTTCACAAAAACAATTGTGGGCTAACACGCATGAGAAATTGAGTAAATCACCCAATTCCTATTGAGTGACTTATAAATGCTAAAAAAGTGATGTGATCGCGGAGGCGATATTAATTTTTCCCCGGGTCCTCACAGATGGTTTTGTAATAGATTTGTAAAAATAATATGCCCCAGAAATCATATCACTGAACAATCATGGGAAAATACATACAAAAAACTGAGAAAATCGCATAATATTTGTTGAGTGAACTGTAAGTACTAAAAGAGTAGTGTGAATCATGATGCGTCTACAGGAATTTTCCCCAGGTCCTTATTGATGGTCCTATGAAGAATTTAGAAAAAAAGAGTCATGAAACCATATCACCAGAAAAAGTCATGGCCTAAAACACACAAAAAAAAATTGAGAAAATTACATAATTCCTATTTGATTGGCTCCTAAATGCTAAAAATGGTGAGGATTATTATAAGGCAATATGAATTGTTCCCTAGGTTCTTATAGATGGCTCGGTAAAGGTTTTGACAAATGTGTCTGAACGTCATAGCACCTAAAAATTCAATGACTAACACTCAAAAATTAAGAAAAAATCGATTAGTTCAGGTTAAGTAGCCCCTAAATGCTAAAAAAAGTGTTTGTGGATCATGATGAGGCTATAGAAGACTTTTCACCATGTCGTTACGGATGGCTTGCAAATGTTTTGACAAAAAGTGTCCAAAACTGTATTACCATGAAAAAAGCTAAAAAGATTATTTAATTCCCATTGAGTTGACCCTAAATAATTTTAAAGGTGGCATGGAACGTGGTAGGGCTATATAAAATGATCCTTAGATACTTATGGATGGTTTTGTAAAGGTTTTGGAAAAGAGTGTCGGGAAGCCATCACAAAAAAAAATCCATGGGAGTTACACACAAATTTGATAAAATTGTCTAATTATTGTTGAATGGCCCTAATTGATTAAATAAAAAAAAAAAAAAAAAGAAGTGGAGTGAATCATTGTGAGGTGATAGAAATTGTTCCATAGGTCCTTACAATGGTACTATAAAGGTCTGAGGAAAAGAATGTCTTGAAACCATATCACCAAAAAATTCAAGGGTTAACACACAAGAAAAAATGAGAAAATCACTTAATCTCCTATTGTGTGACTCCTAAATTCTAAAATAGTGGCATGGATCATGGTGAGGCTATAGAAATTGTACCTCATGTACTTACAAATAGTTCTTTAAAGGTTTATAAATATAGGTGTCAAAGAATCTTATTAGTCAGCTGCAACTACTAAAGGAAACTATTTTTTGGAGAAGTTGGGAATGACAAATTTCAGAAGAAAGTTGAAGAGAATTAAGAAACCTAGCTCCTTAATATAGCTTCTTAATTTTGTTTGGAGTATCTAGTATGGATGTTCTCTATTGTTGAATGCACCGGTGAACTCCATGAGTTGTTAATGGAATTTCAGCTCAGTTGTTGGTTTCATGACCCACCATCTCATAATTAATGAGGTTCTGTAAAGGAGTAGGACTATGAATATTCCCAAGTACTTAGAAAAAGAACTTCCATATGTGAGTGGTAAAATGCCAGCAACAAACATATGTTCAATAGTATCCTAATCCAAACAAGGTCTTACATATATAGCAGGAACATGTAACAGGTTCTACTCCAAAAGTAATGATTTTTCTAATTAGTAGGCAGCTTCCTTCTTAGAGCTCTCCACAAAAGAAAGGAAGTCTTGAATGAAATGTTCTTGTGCCAAATATCAGTATTAAGCATTGCCCTGACTACCTTCTGTCTGATGATCTGCCTGGCTGAGGAACATGTAAACGTTCAACTATCATTAGGCTTCCATATAACCGTTAATCCTAGTACTTAATTTTGTATTCTTTTATTCATAAATAAAAGTCTTTTGACACCGACCAATATAACTTAGTAAAATAGTTAATCGACTAGTTCTTTGGGTTCGATAATCTAGCTTTTTTGGAGCAATTACATTTACTTGCGCGACCACGTACACTTGCATGTGCAATTGGAAGCAACAAGTTTTAAATTTAAACCGATGCTTCGGGGACATAACATTTTGTAAGTGTGGGGTAGAGGAATATATTTCTAGTTTTTACTTATTGAGTCTTTTCGTTTTTTTAGATGGATTCCTCGATTTTTGTTTTCGTTCTTTTTCTGAGGATAGTCCCTTTGGAATTAGTATCTTTTTAGGGAATGAACTTTTGTTGTTTTGTTTTTGGAGAGAAGAGAAAACCTTTTGTGTGTGTGATGCTTGTTATTTAGGTCAAATTTTGAGTAGTACTTTCTTGTGAATGCTTGATTGCTAATAAAATTGTCCCCCTCCATGTATTTTTGTGTTTTTATTATTTATGTTAAGGCATGGGAGTGTAACTAAGCCCCTAACCCCCAAGGGTCGTTCTTTATAAGTAATGTGCTTTGTCTCGTTGAAAAATAGAACTTTTGTTAGTTTGGACCGGTTCGAACAGTTGAGTTGGTTTGCTTTGTTAGACCATTTTGCTTTTTCAATTGAATAAAATGGCCAAATTTGAATTTTTAATAAAATGTTAGATGCATCTCCATGCAAAGGAAATTGAGTTGTTTCAACCAAAGATAGACCATGACAAGTTGTCAAAACTTGTGTCGAAAATGAATTTACGAGACGGTAGCTATTAAAGCGAATATAACGTCTTTTGAAGTTTTCATAGCTAAAAGATAAATTGAGAAGTTTTATCTTGTTGATACTGATTCTGCAACTCTCATCCAAAGACTGCATAAGATGCAACAACAACAACGCTGTTGCAACAAAAACTTACATTTTGCAGCAAAAATAAATAAGTAGAAAAATATGCACTGACGACAAACAGGGGATTTATCCAAGGAAACTACAAAAATCTTCCTTTCCTTTTCCTTATATTATATTAATCTTACAGCTAATGAAGGAACAAGAGAAACCCAGAACCTGCAAAAGTACTATTATCTATAACTCCAACACAGAATGTATACACTCATGAGGACACAAATTCAATTTGATAGCAATATCACAAAAACTGTCCATCCAATAGCAGAATATAAAAGACCACCACAACCATTCAGTAAACCTTTTTTTTTTTTAAGATTAATTTCTTTTTTTGTAAAATAAAAATAGTATGACAGAGTCCATCTATATTGAACCAGATTCTGATGTTTATTGTGCATTTAACAAATGAACAAGATACATGCTCACTTCCAATTCAAGAAACATTTTACCGCAGGGGTTGCTGGTTGTAATGGTTCTTCTCCTTTTTCTTTGCAGCAGCTAGCCTTGCACTCCTTGCTGCAGCCTCGCTGGCCACAGCTTTGGCAGCAGCATCTACCTCCTTGATTGATTTTTTCTTCTTAAGAGATGTCATTTTCTTTATCTTGTCCTTTGCAGCAACAGTAGGTGCATCTTCTCCTTTCTCGCTTGAAACTGTTTCACTAGTCCCATTTCCAAGCTCAACACCATTGGATTGATCATGTTGCTCTTTGGACTCCTTTGATGATTTATCTTTCTTCTTCTTCTTCTTTGCACTCTTGCTCTCCCCAGGAGCATTATCATCCTTCTTAGCCATCTCTCCATTGAGTTGTTCCACCTTATCCTGTGCAGCACCTGCAAGTGGATGGAGCACCCAGTCACTCTGGAATAGTCCATACATTACCCAAGCTTTTTTGGAAAATAGTGGAAGATAGACACATACCCAATCCAGAACGTATTATAAGGGCACATAAGTTACCACCACCATATTAGAGTTCCACATATTTGTAAAAATGTCACAAAATGATCATACATACCAATTACCTAATAAGCATACAACTTTCAAGGCTCAACAGAAGAAAAATGCTTCGATTGAGGGAGTAAAACACAAGAACAAGAAAAGAGAGATAAATGCCAGATAACATAATAGATAAAGCTGAGCATCTTTGCAGAGGCACCCAAATGATCTATGCCCGGTGAATTTCCTTGATATTTTCCTGGCAAAGCCATGGTTGTGTGGCAGCAGGGATTTGTTAGAAAGAGAAGTAAAATAAAAGGAACGGAGAAGAGCCAAAATTGCCCCTGCATTATCCACCAAGGAACACTTTTGCCCTCCGTTAATAATGCAATTGTTTTAGAAAAAATAGGTATATAATTTTTTTAAAAAAAAATTTAATGTTGTCACACGGCAGAAAAGTTTGCATTCTTATTTTTTCTAATAGTTCTGTTAATGAAATTTGAAATAAGGGCATAAATGTGCCTTTTGGTTACAGCGAGGTCATATAACTGCCCAACTTTCAGCAGAGGGTATATGTGCTCCGCGGCAAAAAGTACCAGGGTAATTTTGGCCCTTTTCCAATAACTTTATTCTAAGCTACTAGTTCAGGATCCACTTTTGGAGGATAATGAATTGAGGCATTTGAGATGTATATCAGTTCTTTCTTTTGATAGATATTTCACTATAACAATTAGATGCAGGAAGAGGGCAGAGCAGTACCATGAATACAAATCAGAAGTGATACAATAGAAGAAATATGCAGGCAGTCAGCAAGAATATCTTGTATTTAAGTATTTTTTACGGAGCAAGAAACTTAAAAGAATTTCTCATATGAAATTGTCCAATGATTTGCTTATGATTGTATTGTAAAAAGTTTGAGTTGCAATCATACGCAAATTACCTTGTGAATCATCATTGCTCTCAGCTTTGCTTAATCCAAATTCAGCAAGCATAGCTTCAAGCTCAGCAAGCTCCTTTTTCTTAAGTTCCTTCTTTGAAAGCTGCCTTTCCGACTCTTTGGGTGCCACATTTTCAGCAGTCTTCTTAACAATTGGCTCTTTTTCCTCTGGTAAATCAGGTTCCTGCTCATGTTCTTCTTCATTATCATCATCAGCTTCATCAATCCCTTCTTCTTCACTTTCACTTTCCTGACAAAGAGATTGTAAGACTTAATGCAGATAAGCTGCTGGACAAGGGAAACAGTAGAATGAAAAAGGAACCTTCATTTTTGATATGCTATAACTTGATCACCAACAAATAAAATGTTTTTCTTTTAGATAATAGGAAAATAGCATATAAGAAGACAAGAAGAATTCTGTCATACCAAACTTGTCATAGTTCCAAAGCCCTTCATTACAATGAAAACAAGAAATTAAATTGGTTTTGTGAAGCAACTTTAAAACCAAGTATGGCCATCTTCAAACAGATATCAAGGAATATATTTCAGTTAAAGCAAACACTAACTAGCTATTGATAATCCTTCATGTCACAACAGAAACCCAAGAACCAGTGGCAACATGAAAGAGAAGGCAAGAATAAGAAGTTTATTCATCGGACTACAAAAGAAAGATAGTTTATCAATCAAAATCTCAGCGTGGAAAAAGGAGCAAGAAAAAATGGATGGACACAGCAATAGGAAATAAGCTAAGGACAAAAGTCGAGAAGGCAAATATCATTAAAAAAAAATTGGGCCCGTGACAAGACTAGAGAATGCTCTAGCAATTAAGTTGAACAGCTCCTCAGCACACCACCACCACCTAATATACTAAAATTAAAGTCATCTCTTCAACAGCAATGTGAGGTACATCCGTTCGTGCTTGGGTTTACATCCTGTTAGCAAAATACTCCAAGACAAAGAGGAAGCCTGTAATTGTACATAAAACCCAACTTAGTTTTTCCTTCTAAAGGTGACTGTTGCTAGCACCTGGATTCGACCGGATATCTACCTCTTGGAGTCCAGGTACCAGGTAAATCTGCAACCAAGGCTTAGGTAGACAGGAGGACTCACATATTTTTATTTTTTATTCCAATATAGGGTTGAACCTTGATCTCCAAGGTTTGCACTCACTTCACAGACCATTATGTCAATAACCTTGAGTGCCAAGAACTCCAACTTATATTAATGAGCATATAAGAAAATATGGGCAACTTATCTAGATTTGTTTTTCTCAAGGCCATCAGATGTCGCCCATGTAATCCAGAAGATCATGAATGCTACATTGAAATGAGGAAAATGCAGGGAGGTTGTGTACATAGTGTAGTCCTTTTCTGGACCCTGAACACTGCATGCTTCATGCACCAGATTCTCCCTTTTTATCAAAATCATAGAATGAAAAATAATTGAACCCACTGGATTTTAATGGTTTCCAAATCGAGATAACAATAAGTTAGCCTTCAAATAGTACTAGTGTGTGATACACTTATGTAATTGGAGTATAATGTAGCCTTCAAATAGTACTAGTGCATGATACCTATCTGTAATTGGAGTATAACAAAAACAACATTTAAGACTTGAAATGTTCTCCAATAGACGTCATGTTATCGGCGCATTATACTGAACACTGTACATCCCTGTTTCCAACATCTTCTTCTAGTTGTTATCATGTGATATATTACTTGGAGTTAACTGTCACCTTCACTGACCAGTTAAGTCTTAATAATTTGGATAAACAGCTAAAGAATCTAACCTTATCAAAAATTAACAGATGAAGAATCCAGAACACAAAATAGAGGCGCAACATCCGATACAGATAAAATTGACTGAAGACTGCATAATATGAAGCTAAGACACATGACTGTGATATCTGAATACAAGATAAAATTATTCACAAGTGACAAATGCAGTAACAGGCGTGATGTACCAAGGAAAACTAGCACCAAACAGCCAAACTAAGACATAAAAGAAAACTAAAAGATAAGAGAAATAAAATTAACTACCATCAGCCACATAACAACTACACTCTAAGCACGTAAACATCTCTTTACCAAAGAAAAAAAAAAAGGAAAACAAGTAAAGCAAACACATTATCCTTCTCATAATACTGTGAGACCTTACTGACCAGAGAAATACTGTTACACTGCTGCTCTACACTCTAAAAAGCCATTTTTACGCATACACATTGTGTACACACTGTTTTTTTATTGTTTACAGACACACACACAATGTTTAAGTCACACATAAATGTTACACACACAAGGAATCATGATCATTTGGACAAATTTAGCTATGTCAAATCAACTCATTTACGAGCATAGAACAAGCAAGAATAAAGCATTAAGGGTGTCCAAATAAGGATGAAATATGAACCTGGAGTGGAGTTACAGTTTCCTTAGGCTTGTGATGATGTTCATTAGCAGTATCAGGTCCCCAAACAGCCTGTGGCGGAGCTGTAGTAGCGTAATAATCATCATCATCTTCATCATCAACATCCGCCCAGGATTTGACAGTCAATGGGGCTGGAGCCCAGAAAACAGGCTCAGGATCCTTGACATTTTTAGAAACTGAACCTTCAGCGTTCTTTCCCTTATCAGACTTCTTCTTCTTCCTTAGGGTTCCAAGAGCAGCGAAAACGTTATTGTTGCTTATGACCAACTGTTCATCCTTCCTGCTTCCACCTCCCACCATTGTGTGAACGAGAAACACAAATCAAATCCCAGTTAAAACCCAACAATCAAGATTTTCTAAAAGAGATAGAGTAAACAATTGACAAAAAGGAAATCGATAAGATTTAACGGCAATCTCTGAGAATGGTTTTCCGATGGTGGATCGTAGCAGATTTAGAACACAATTTTATACCGATGGCTTCCTCCCGTCTTTAATCAATTTAGGGTTTCGATGAGCCAGACAAGAGAGGGACGAATTCTACATTACCGCTCTCAATATAAACATAATCATATCCTCTTTTCTCATTAATTAATTAGAATTATAATTATAATTAATTGTATTGCTTTACTCTATATTATAAGTTATAACAATACCTATCATACAAGTTACAAATACACACTCACATCAATTATATATCAATTATATAATGCCAACACAATCTATACCTTATTTTTAATATACATACATACACGCGCGCGCATATATATATATATATATATAGAAAAATTTTATTTAAAATTATTAGTTCGTTAATTAATTTCTGTTATAAAATAATAAAGCATGAAAAAATAATGTTATGGAAAAAGGTATATAAAAGGTTTAGTATTTAATAGACAATGTGTCTAATTAAAATTATAATCGAAAAACGCTTTGACAAGGCAAAATGAGTATCCTGTAGATTAACTCTACATGCTGAGAATATTATCCAAAAATTTGAATATTTGAATCACAATTTTATGGATCGTCTTATGAGAATTATACTTGATAGAGATAAGTGGGAAAAAATCAGTCATATTTTTATGTGAACGAATTTGTTGTTTGTTGATGTCACCATTCTTTTGGAGATCGCGTGTGTAGAAATTTTTTGGTGAAATGTGCTCCATTTTATTGGGTTATGCATGTTGACAAGTTGATATTTTATCAACTTATTACACTATATTCATGAATTATTGCTAGGTTTTAATGCTAATTAAAGTGATTTTAGGCTTTAGATCTCTTATGTGTAGACACTTCTTGAAAAATAAAAGTTCAAGAATTTGAAACTCAAATTCACTAAAACACATCAGAGAAGGAACCGACATCCAACACGAGTTAATTGGCATCTCGCAGGTCAAATACTGACTAAAATAGGACTAAATTGTTTAAAGTACTAATAGTAAATTGTCATTAAGTAATTCAATATCGACACCTCGGCAGCAAAACGCAGGTTGGAATTGGAGGGAACTCTTCAATATTACAGTTCTATTGATCCAATCGCAGGTGACTGAAGGTAGAGATGCTGAAGCGGCACCACAATCAATGTTAGGCACTTCTGAATCCACAGTCTACTCATTTCGTGCAAGTCGATTACAGATTCTTAAGAGCAAAAATGTACTTGATGATGAAAGTTCTTCCGTTGAAAGATTCCAAGAACAATATTGATGAAAATTGTGTAATTACATATTCTTATCTTCTTCCTGATTGAAAATATTTTTCATATAATATTTCTTAGATAGTTAGTTATAAAGGGTAGAAAAGGAGAGATAGGAAATTTTTACTCGGTAGAAAGCTTAAATTGTATACATCTTCAAACTTGGAATTTAGTTTTGGTAATCAACTATGTTCGAAATATAGCTTTTATATATAGGTATAATCTCTAAATTTTTTCATCAATAGTTAAATTCGTAGTTAGGAGTGTGTGCGCAAAATGTGGACGTAAAATTTAATGGGTGTTGGTTGATTAGCTCTAAAATTGGTTATTAAGCATGAATCTATTGTTGTCTTGAAGTTTTAATCTAATGATTAGTGGTTGTAGATATTGATTGAATTGTCTAACACTATTTTGATTTGAGAAAGTAAAAATATTGGGTAAAACTTTATTAGTGAAACTTGTGAAATTACTCATTTTATTGGAGTTAGAAATAGCCCGATCGAATTTATTTCTCGTTTAAGGATAAATCTAAATATAATCGAAACACTCAGGTAATGTTTGGTGCTTTAATTATAATAATCTTGGATTTCGAAAGAACCCAAGGGACATACGCTTAGTAGTTTGGAAGGATGTCAAGTATATCGAAGACCAAGCGATATTCATGTATTGACTAGTTTGGACTTGATCAATTTTGCCTATTCTATTGATACCCCATCAAAATGCATACATCCCTAGTCGTTTCCATCTTGGTGAAAAACTCATTTGTGTTGATTTTCTTGCTATTGTTACTTGTGATTGAGTAGTTTTAAGTGTTACTCAATTTGGCATTTTTATATACTTGTTCAAGAAAGCATTGTGCTATATAATATTGAATTAAATAATTAATTAAGTGGAACATAATATTCTCTATCAGTCCTAATTGTTCGATCCCAACCTCATACGTCAGATATTATTTTTACAAACGACTATTTTTGTCTCAAGGCATAATTAAGTGTTATCACATATTCCTCTCTCCATTATTTTGATAGAGTTGCCTTATCGACATATAATATTGTTGGAATCACTTCAAATACATTTTTGGCTTGCTTGATAAACTAAATTATCTTTGTATAATTTAATTTTCATCTACAATAATATTGTATTATTGTAACTCCTCACAAAAATAAACACCTCACAAAAATTATAAACAACATGTTTGGACATTTTGTTGATCAAATGTATACTCTATTTATTTTTAAAAATGAAAATATTTGTTATGGCAATCACATTCATATCAAGATTTACAATTCATTTTATTTCATTATCTCCATATAGTAGTAAAACTATGTCACACTCAAATTTATAACAAAATATATAAATACATTAATTGAATATAGATATAATATTCAGGATTTAAGAATTATGTAAGTTTCTCATTTTAACTTCTTTAAGCAGATTATCTATTTTTTTTTTGAAATTTTTTTCAAGAGTTTTAATAATATTCAAGTGATCAACTTGCATAACAATATGAAAAGTTCTAGTTTTAATAAAATTATTAGAATAAATACAGTTGTTTTATATTATGTGACTAAGGTAATTCTAGAAGATTAATCTTAATTGACTTAATGCATATAAGGATTATATATAATTTTCTTTTGTTTTAGCTAGTCTTGTTGCTTTTGAGACACTTTTTGTGGTCCACTTTTGAGACTTGTACGCTTAATAAACAGCTTTGTACTAGTGACTTTCAGGTTCTGGGAGGAAATTCTGAAAATATATTTATTTTGATTTGTCTCCAACTTGTTGTCCTTGTGTAGATTATTATTTTCGATAGTTTCTATCCTTCCGCTCATTACCTGATGTTCTGGGTTACAGGTTGGCTTACCTAATGGTGGAATATAGTAAGTGTCATCATGGCTCGAGAAATTGAATTGTGACAAGTTGATCCCGACATTTTGAATTCTTCAAGAAAATTTATGTAATTTTATCGAGTGACAACATTCAGTATTAAATATATGACATCTTTTAATATTTAAATTGATGGTCAAATGATCATCACGCTTTTCAAAATGCATTGTTTCCCTTCAGAAACCTTTCAACATTAACATGCTTTAATAATCGGAGAATACTGATGATTATCACACTCTTTTTTAGTATCATGCGATAGATTATTTCAAAGATTTCGTGTATGATTAATATTGAACTTATTAAGATCTTATTACTTTCATTATTTTCATGTATCTATATCTCTCATGAAGTTTCATGAATGTGTTGTGTTACAGGCTCTTCAAGAGCACATTATCTGCTTAATATGATCATTCTCCTTTTTTTTTTTTTTCAAAAATAAGTTCATGTGAAATCAATATGTCATAATATACATGTATTAGTAAAAAAGTTTCTTCCGAAACACTCAACTAAATATAAAATTAAAGTTTGATTAACAAATACTTCTATCATTTAACTTAAATTATATATGAAGGAAGATTTAACTTTAAACAATTCCAAGTATATAATTACTTATAATTTCCTCCTTATATTAGAAAAACTAGCACATCCACCCGTGTATATTATGGTAATTTAGTTATTTATGAATCATACATCAAAGTTTATAAGATGAAAAACGTTTAGTTCTTGATTTTGAACCAATTGAGCGAGAAGTATTATTCGTAATTTTTTTGTCTGAAGCATACAAGTGTTCTTAAATACAATATCTCATGTCATGAATTAACACAGATTATTCCTATAAGTAATGATTTGATAATTTATCGAAGGTGTTGAATCCATCCCATTGTTTTAGTCAACTTTAGCTATTCAATTGGTACAAGCAATTGTTAAAAAAGAATAGTAATTGGAGTTGAAAAGAAAAGATTTGGTAGTTGGCAAATGGTAAGATTTGCAACCATTCTTGACTTTGAAAGATTTGGTAGTTGGCAAATTGGTAAGATTTGCAACCATTCTTGACTTTGTTATGTTACATATGTCATTAGTGACATAGGCATGGTTTTATCCTTCTATAAATAGAGCATTCTTGCTCATTTGTAGAACACACCAAGTTAGAGATAAAAACCATTTTGAGAGCAAAGTGAGGTATTCCATAGACTATATAAGAAAATAGTCTGTGAAGAAAAATAGAGTGTGAGCGATATTTTAGTAAGACGGAAACCAAAAGAGTGTTGTTCCTTTTGAGTGTGTAGTAGTCACTTTGAGTATTGTATTCGTGACTACACAGTGTAAAATTCCTTACTATAGTAATATCAATTGCTCCTCTTGGTCCGTGGTTTTTTCCCTTATTCAGAAGGGTTTCCACGTAAAATTCTTGGTGTCGTTATTTTCCCATTTTATTTCTATTACTTTTACCATATATACTTTTGTGCTTGTCCGCGTTTTCCCAACAAACTGGTATCAGAGCCAAGGTTTTATCTAAGTATGCTCTGTGGTTGCAGCACAGTCTGAACTTCCACATCAGAAAAGATTTACTTTGATTAGCGATAACTATATTTTTTGGGGAAAACAATGGAAGCCAACACAAGTAGAATGGTTACTTTGAATGGTGTTAATTATGCCATTTGGAAGGGAAAAATGGAAGATCTGCTTTATGTCAAGAATTTTTATAAACCAGTATTTCCACTGTAAAGCCTGATAAAATGACAGATGAAGAGTGGAATCTGTTGCATAGACAGGTTTGTGGATTCATTAGGCAATGGGTCGACGATAATGTGTTGAACCATATTTCTGGGGAAACACATGCTCGAACCCTATGGGAGCATCTTGAAAGTTTGTATGCTCGAAAGACTGGCAACAACAAAATGTTCTTAATAAAGCAGATGTTGAGTTTGAAGTATCATGATGGTTCTCCGATGACAGACCATCTGAATAATTTTCAAGGGATAATGAACCAATTATCTGCTATGGGCATCAAATTTGATGAAGAAATTCAAGGCTTGCTTCTACTTGGTTCCCTACCAGATTCATGGGAAACATTTAGAACGTCATTGTCAAATTCTGCTTCGGATGGTGTGATCTCTATGGATTCCGCCAAGAGTAGTGTCTTGAACGAAGAGATGAGAAGAGAAAACTCAAAGTTCCTCTTCGTCGGATGTCCTGATAACTGGCCCCAGGGGGAGAAATAAAACTCGTGGTTCTCAGCATAGAGAACAAAATAGGAGCAATCCAAAGGCAGACTTAAGGATATTGAGTGCTATCATTGTGGCATGAAAGGGCACACAAAGAAGTTCTGCAGGAAGTTGAAGAGGGAGAACAATAACAAAGAGGAAACTAAACAAGATGGCAATGAAAATTGCCTAGCCACCGTCTCCACCGAAGATCTTGTTACCGTTCTTGATGCAAACATGATAAATATTGCTTGTGATGAGTCAAGCTGGGTTGTGGACACTGGTGCCGCATCTCATGTGACATCAAGGAAGGATTTTTTCTCTTCCTACACTCCTGGTGATTTTGGAACCTTGAGTATGGGTAATGAGACTGTTTCTAGGGTGGTTGGTATTGGTACAATTTGTTGGAAACTAGTATTGGAACTAAACTAGTTTTGAACAATGTGAAACATGCTCCTGATGTTCGTCTGCACCTAATTTCTGTTGGTGTTTTAGACGATGAAGGATATGTTAGTACCAACGGTGATGGAAAATGGAAGCTCATTAAGGGTTCCTTGGTTGTGGCTCGTGGTAACAAACGTCGTGGTCTATACTGGACTACGGCCTCTACTTGTGTTGATATGGTGAATGCTGTTGAGAGCGATAGCTCTTCAACATTATGGCACAAGAGCTTAGCCACATTAGCAGAAAGGACTTAATGTTCTAGCCAAGAAGAAATTATTGTCAAATTTCCAAAGTGCTAAATTAGAAAAATGTGAGGCACTGCTTGCTGGTAAACAAAATAGAGTTTCCTTAAGTCCTACCCTCCTTCGAGAAAGACAGAGTTGCTTGAGTTAGTGCACTCTGATTTATGTGGTCCAATGAAGACAAAGACATTGGGTGGTGCACTTTACTTTGTCACTTTCATTGATGATTGCTCGAGAAAACTTGGGTCTATGTCTTGAAGACTAAAGACCAAGTGTTAAGTGTCTTTAAGCAGTTTCAGGCTTCAGTTGAAAGAGAAACTGGAAAGAAATTGAAATGTATTCGTACTGATAATGGTGGTGAATATTGTGGACCATTTGACGAATACTGCAAGCATCAAGGTATTAGACACCAGAAGACTCCTCCCAACTCCTCAGCTTAATGGTTTGGCTGAGAGGATGAACAGGACCTTGATGGAAAGAGTTAGATGTTTGCTTTCTGAAGCAAAGTTGCCGAACTCATTTTGGGGTGAGGCTTTATTGACCGCTGCACATGTTATTAATCTATCTCCTGCTGTTGCTTTGCAAAGTGATGTACCAAATAGTGTTTGGTATGGAAAGGATGTTTCCTATGACCATTTGAGAGTATTTGGTTGCAAAGCTTTTGTACATGTGCCGAAAGATGAGAGGTCAAAGTTAGATGCCAAGACAAGGCAATGCATCTTCATTGGATATGGCCTAGATGAATTTGGTTACAGGCTATATGATCCAATTGAAAAGAAACTTGTGAGAAGCCGTGATATTATTTTCATGGAGAATCAAACAATTGAAGATATTGACAAAGCGGAGAAGGTAGAATCTTCAAGTTTTGATGGTATAGTTCATCATGATGAAGTTCCTCACACAAGTGTGCATGATGTTGTTGGGTTTGATAATCATGGTGACGCCCAGAATCATGTATCGAATCAACATGTTGATGTTGATAATAACAATGATATTGTATTGATGATCCTGTTGCTCATGAAGTTGTGGACGAATCAAATATTCCACTTCGAAGGTCCACAAGACAGCGGTTTCCTTCCTCCCGTTATTCACCCAATGAGTATGTGTTACTCACTGACGGGGGAGAACCTGAATGTTATGAGGAGGCCATGGAAGATGAGCACAAGAATCAATGGATTGAAGCCATGCAAGACGAGATGAAGTCTTTGCATGAGAACCACACTTATGAGTTGGTAAAATTGCCCAAGGGCATGAGAGCTTTGAAGAACAAGTGGGTGTTCAAAGTTAAAGTTGAAGAACACAACTTGAAGCCCAGGTACAAAGCTAGATTGGTTGTTAAGGGATTCGGTCAAAGGAAGGTATTGACTTTGACGAAATATTTTCTCCTGTTGTGAAAATGTCCTCGATTCGCACAGTTCTAGGTTTGGCTGCTAGTCTTGATTTAGAGATTGAGCAGATGGATGTGAAGACGGCTTTCCTTCACGGTGACCTAGAAGAAGAGATTTATATGAACAACCTGAGGGCTTCAAAGTAGATGGTAAAGAAAATTTTGTATGCAAACTCAAAAAGAGTCTCTATGGCCTCAAACAAGCTCCCAGACAGTGGTACAAAAAGTTTGAATCTGTTATGGGGGAGCAAGGCTATAAGAAGACTTCTTCAGATCATTGCGTATTTGTACAAAAATTTTCTGACAATGATTTTATCATCCTTTTGTTGTATGTGGATGATATGTTGATTATGGGCAAGAATACTTCCAAGATTGACGAGCTAAAGAAAGAGTTGTGTAAGTCTTTTTCTATGAAAGACTTGGGTCATGCCAAACAAATTTTGGGCATGAGAATTACTCGTCTTAGAGATGAAAGGAAGATTTATTTGTCCCAGAAGAAGTACATTGAACGCGTACTGGAGCGCTTCAATATGAATAATGCGAAGCCTGTGAGTATACCTCTTGCTGGTCATATGAAATTGAGCAAGAAGATGTGTCCTACAGCTAGGGAGGAAAAAGAGAACATGGCCAAAGTTCCATATTCCTCCGTCGTCGGAAGTCTGATGTATGCAATGGTGTGCACTAGACCTGATATTGCTCACGCAGTTGGTGTTGTCAGTAGATTTCTCGAAAATCCGGGAAAAGAGCATTGGGAAGCTGTGAAATGGATACTCAGGTATCTTAGAGGAAGCTCAGATGAATGCTTGTGTTTTGGAGCATCAAATCCAATCTTGAAAGGCTATACAGATTCTGATATGGCAGGTGACCTTGATAACAGAAAATCCACTACTGGATATTTGTTTACTTTTTCAGGGGGAGCTATATCATGGCAGTCAAAGTTGCAGAAGTGTGTTGCACTATCTACAACTGAAGCTGAGTATATTGCGGCTACATGAAGCCGGCAAGGAGATGATATGGCTAAAGCGATTTCTTCAAGAGCTTGGTTTGAATCAGATGGAGTATATTGTCTATTGTGACAGCCAGAGTGCAATAGACTTGAGCAAGAACTCCATGTACCATGCAAGAACAAACACATTGACGTCAGATATCATTGGATTCGTGAGAAAGTGGAGAATGAATCATTTCACGTCAAAAAGATTCACACAAGTGAAAATCCTGCAGATATGCTGACCAAGATGATACCGAAAGACAAGTTCGAGTTATGCAAAGAACTTGTATGTATGATCTCTCTCTAAAGAATTTGAAGATATCTTCTTCCAGTAAATGGGACTGGAGGGGGAGATTTGTTGAATCCATCCCATTTTTTAGTCAACTTTAGCTATTCAATTGGTACAAACAATTGTTAAAAAGAATAGTAATTGGAGTTGAAAAGAAAAGATTTGGTAGTTGGCAAATTGGTAAGATTTGCAACCATTCTTGACTTTGAAAGATTTGGTAGTTGGCAAATTGGTAAGATTTGCAACCATTCTTGACTTGTTATGTTTACATATGTCATTAGTGACATAGGCATGGTTTTATCCTTCTATAAATAGAGCATTCTTGCTCATTTGTAGAACACACCAAGTTAGAGATAAAAACCATTTTGAGAGCAAAGTGAGGTATTCCATAGACTATATAAGAAAATAGTCTGTGAAGAAAAATAGAGTGTGAGCGATATTTTAGTAAGACGGAAACCAAAAGAGTGTTGTTCCTTTGAGTGTGTAGTAGTCACTTTGAGTATTGTATTCGTGACTACACAGTGTAAAATTCCTTACTATAGTAATATCAATTGCTCCTCTTGGTCCGTGGTTTTTTCCCTTATTCAGAAGGGTTTCCACGTAAAATTCTTGGTGTCGTTATTTTCCCATTTTATTTCTATTACTTTTACCATATATACTTTTGTGCTTGTCCGCGTTTTCCCAACAGAAGGCATTTAATGATAAACCAGTTTAGATGTAGATCATCATTATCAGGATGAATTATCTCAATTACATGATTTGAAAATTATGCCCTTAATTAACATAATTATTTATTTCGAGTAAGCAATTTTACAAATACTAACTACAGGTTGACAACAAATGTGCATGTGACAACCTTTTTATTCATATATGCATCTATTTAAGACATCACCTGTGGTATATTAACATACATATATCCACCTTTGATATGTTTCAATATTTCGTGAATTCAGTCCAAACAATTATCTAATCAACAACATAAAATAATTTTTGAAAAATCTTCTACCTATTCAATATATGTCTATTATTGAATATGCATATCTTCGAATGGTGAAATCGTTCACAATAACTGAAAAAAATATTTGTCCTACTAAACTTCAAATTGATAGTGACTTAGCGTTATTTGTTTTGATGAGTAAAATTTTGATTTATGTTACATGAATTTTTGTATCAATAAACTTTTGTACTGTTATGTCATGTAATTCTATCATGCCTATATTTGTGTAGTATAATTTAAATAAGATGGATAATCTTTCGTATACATATTTCTTATCCACTATAATTTTGAAGATTTTTAATCTCTCAACTATTTGTAATCTCGAGTCCGAAGGCTAAAGGGCAAAAAAAGTTGATAAAATTTCAAAATGGTATATCAAAATTTTTAATCCAAAACGATAAAACCGCTACGTCAATAATGATTTTTTAACTCAAAATTGCTCTACCTGTAGCGTTTTGCAATTTTATTTTTTTAAAAAAAGTTAAAAATCGCTGCAATGGCAGCGAAGTTATTTTATTTTTTTTTCAAAAGCAAATCGTTGTAGGGGCAACATTTTTGTATAAATTTTTATTTATTTATTTTTTAAAGGCAAATCACTGTAGGGCAGCGTTTTTGCATTTAATTTTTTTAAAAGCAAATCGCTGCAGGGGCAGCGTTCTCTTCCAATTTCTTTTTTGTTTTATTTTATAAAAATCACTCCTTTACAAGCGATTTAGGTGAAAAAAGTTTAAATTTTTTTTAGAATATTAAAATAGTGAAAAAATTACACGTATAAAATGAAAATCCCATTAATCATTTTGTCGAAAGAAAAGATCTTGCAATTGCATTACTTCAAAGTAATGGAATTTTCATTTTATACGTATAATTTTTTCACTATTTTAATATTTTATAAAAAAAATAAAAAAAGTTTCACCTAAATTGCTGTTAAAGGAGAGATTTTTATAAAATAAAATAAAAAAGGAATTGGAAGAGAACGCTGCCCTGCAATGATTTGTGTTTTAAAAAAATATAATTAAATACATGCCTTTTTAAAAAAAATTATGCAAAAACGCTGCCTCTCCAGTGATTTGCTTTTAAGAAAAAAATTAAAACGACTGCCATTTAATCACCAGCAATTTTATTTTTTTCAAAAAAATAAGGTGGCAACGATTTTCTATATAAAAAAAAAATTGCAGAACGCTACGGGTAGAGAGCGATTTTGAGTTAATGTGTCACCCTAAATCGCTATTGACGTAGTGATTTTATCGTTTTGGTTTGAAATTTTTTTGCTATACTCTTTTGAATTTTTTGTCAATTTTTTTCCCTTTAGACTCGAGACTCTTATAATCTCACTGTGATACTCATAGTTATAATTTGTTTAATTCAATTCCACTACAAATTGTTTTGATTTTAACAAATAGTGTTATCATAGATAAGCTATTTGAGAGATTTTAATTTATTTTTCATAATAAGATTTTATATTTAACACTACTACTGTCACGTAGCTTGTAGACAAACTATTAGCTCTTTACGAACCTTTTCTCATTAATTTGTATCATAAAAAATTGCTTAGGAACTTTTGATATCATGAATGTAAATTTAGATACTGTTGGTGTGATAAAATAAATAGTATATGTTGTGTTCTAAACACGGTAAGAAAGTAGATATATGAAGAAATTTATTTGGTGACATTTGAAATAAATATTGGGAAATAAAGTTTTTTCTTATATTTATGCAATACTATGATAAAACAACAAAATTTAATGTGTATATCGTAAAATAATGACATTTATTGTAAAACAACGTAAAATAATGATATTTGATGTAAAATATGATAAAAAATAATGATATTTTGGATAAAATATCTTCAAAATAAATGGCATTTGATATATACAAAATGTCACAAAACAACAACATTGACATAAAAATGTCGTTAATATTATGACTCTAGATACAAATGTCAAAAATATTTAGTTGCTATACCGACATTTACATCAAATATCTGCAACAAAGCAAGCTCAGAAATGAATCTAATTAAAATATAGGTCTTTGTCCGTTTGAAAGATTATTCTTTCCTCCTCGACGAAAGAGGGCAAAAAGGGTGTGTGGGAGAAAGGATTCAAAAGGAGAGAAGATTTTGTCCACCAAAGAAGAAGTATGACACTAGATATGCGAAGAAGAAATTTTCGATAGCAAATTACTTGACTCGATGGATAGAGGACATATTAGAAATTTTCCTTACTTTTTTAGAGTATGTTTTAAGTTTAAACCAAACAAACAAATTAAAATGGAGGGAGTAATTAAAATTTGTATATAACAAATGAGTTTGTGTAACACTCCAAAAGTCTAGGATTATCCTGTTTTGAAGGCTTACAAGCTTAAATTTGAGAATTTTATTGTGATACAACTCGTGTTGAGAATATTAATTTTTGATTGAAATTGATATAACACAATCTTAGTTTCTTCCAAAAATGCCTTAATAATTTAATTAATTAATTATTTATTTTATAAGTTTTTTAACGGAGGTAGTATATCTAGTTGTGTAAGAAATTATTATTATATGAGGTAGAATTTATCTCAAATAAATTTCTATTAATTTAGATATACTGAAATGTTATATTTATTTTATTGCCAACATGTAGAATATCCTAATATATATCGCGAATAAATGAGGAGGCCACATATTAAATCCGCTACAAAAGTGATGTTGATATATATTTCTTGTACAGACACATATACTAATGACATACCTCTTATGAATCGTGTTTTTTTTTTTTAAAAGGTAGCTAGTTAAGTTTCTGTTAGTACTACATTAATGCATATATTCACGCTAATAAGAGTTAATGGACACGTACATTATATTTTATCAATCTATTGAATCACCGAAAGAAAATGTATTCTCTGTGTCAAGTAGTTCGAGCTTGGATTCAAGGTATGTGAAGGCCAGTCTTTCTCTTTTTGGCATGATTTCTTCAAGTTTTATAATTTTCTAATCTATCCAAGACTCGATCATTAGGTGTCTTTAAATTGTTATTGATCGTTATTCTTGTTAAAAATTCATATTTTATGGTATCAATGTTACTTTTGTTAAGAATCCATAGTCACTGCTGTCAGTTTTATGTCAAGTTGGTAAATAAAAGAGGATTGTATCTATTGGATTACAACTATTGTCGGGTTAATCATGATATTTGAGTGGTGTTAATTAGGTTATGGTGTGGAGGAGGTATAAGTTACTTTTGGGGTTGCTATTTTGTGTATATAATATTTATGTTTTCATAGATATCATACGTACATAGTGGCCAAAAAAACATGTGTACTAGCTGATTATTGTGTTATTTGAACGATTGAGAGTAATTGTTTTTTGTAAAATATTAGATATCATTATGACCTCCTTGACGGTCCAAGTAAGATTTGTTTGCTAAATTGTTAATGCTTTATATGAACTATTGGGGTTAGATGAGATTTTTATTTTTGTGGCTTGATGTTGATATTGTTTGCTTAAGTTCATACATATGTTTTCCCACACCATGTGCCTTTTTAGGATATAAAATTGTAGTGTTTGCTTACATCACATGCATTTTCTGCCTTTTTAGGCTAGACTAGGCTCGAAGTTTTTTCCTACACCACATGCCTTTTAAGGCTAAGATCGAGGTGTTCGCCTACACCACATGCATTGAATGCCTTTGAGGCTATGGATTAGGATGTTCGCCTACTCTTCATAACATAACATTGACCTACATTCCATAAGGTTGTATACCATTGCTTGAGTTGTATATTGTGGCCAATAGAGTTTGAATATCTGTGAGGTTTGAACGAATTATGAAGGCTCGCTATGTATGATGGGGCACAAAGAGGTAGATTTTACTACAAACTATCAACAACATGATGATCTATCTTGCTATGATTGTGTGGTCTGAAGAAGAGATATATATATAGGTAAGAAGACTATTTGATTATAGTTGATTCTATTATGATTATGTTGCATAGTATTATCATGTTATTGTGGTTGCAGCTACTAGGTCATTGTGTGACGATTAACTGCTTATTTTATGTGTTTCGAGTAAGGATATGGTAAGGGGATACAAAATTACTCATGTGGAGTGGTTGTTTACTTTTTGAAGATTACATATGCAGTATTCTGATTTTAGTTGCAATTTTCATTATTCCTTTGCCTTATATATTTAGTACTGATATCACTAGTCTTTGGGGGCACTACAAGTTATCATACAGAGAGAAAATCTCGTGCGTGTTCAGCTGAATATGGGTGCAATTCGTTTTTTTTTATAGAGTTTCGAGTCCTTCTTAGCATTATATCGATAATGGATATGTCGAGGCCTTTACCTGACTCATATTTAGTAGACTTTCATCTTAGAGGCTTGTAGACATCTATTGTGGGTTTGGTACTACGTTGCGGTAGAATTGACCTTGTATCATACTTCACGTATATTCAAGTTTGTTTTTTCTTGCGTTTCTTTAGGTTTGATGCGGCCTTAATGGCGCGTGTTTTTTTGTTTGAGTTGGTTTCAATTGGCTTAATCAGTCAAGTGCGGCAGGCCAATCACACTTCGACGTGACAGTTTGAAATCAAAATATGATTTAAATAAGGAAAACTATTATTTTTAGTTCCTGTCTCAAAACTATATTTTTATTTTAGTCATCATGTTATCTAATTTAGTATGATTAATTTTCAATTATATCAAGTAAGTGATTTTAGTTCTACAACTTACAGATTCAAAAAAAAATTTAACAGAGAGTAGTTCGGGTATTTCCTTTTTAATTCTCTCTTTAAAGAACAAACTAAGTCTTTCTTATCTTTATCTAGAAGAACAAGCCCGTCGATTTGAGCAACAATTTCAAAAACCAACTTGATAGGCATTAACCCTACCTCTCACACCGACGAACGATATGCAACGAATGATTTTTTTTAAAACAGTTTTTTGTTTTCTCAAGCAATTACTTTAAAATATCTGAATTACCCCTTTTAGCAGTGAACTCTGTGTTAATTTTCTTGGGTCTGTTAGTTTGTAGGATTAAAATCACTCACTTGATATAATTAAAGGTCAATAGTGCTAAGTTAAATAACATAAGGACTAAAATAAAAAATTAATCTTAACATAGGGACTAATAGTGTCGTTTCCCCTTTAAATATTTAAAATAGTTAAATTCATACAATTTGAAAATAACTATTAAACATGTATACCATAAAAAAAAAAATTATTGGACATTTGACTTTTCAAAATTTAAAGAATAAACATAATTGTAGACAATATATAAAGATTATAAATTATTTTTAAATTATCACTATAACGTAACCCATTTATAACTAACTATGAAATCTTAGTTGCAAAAAAACAACACAATTTTCTCTTGCTCTTTTTGTTATATTTCGGTCGATTCAGTGTTGGAGGACATGCTTCACGCATATGTGATTAACTTTGGTTCTCGTTAGGATCATCACTTGCTCTTAGTAGGGTTTGCCTACAACAACAATTATCACTCGATTATTCAGATGAACCCATTTAAGGTATTGTATGGTAGGCGGTGTAGGACTCCGATTGCTTGGTTTGATTATGACATGGATTCATTATGTAACCTCTCATAACTCGTAATAGCCGAGAATTTTCTAAGAAACTAAAATTTATTATTTTTGGAAAGAATAGGAAAAATTTGAAAAATTACTTAAGTTAAGAAAGTGAGTTTTTTTCATTTTCAAACGGCAATAACTTCTAACTCAGGATGAGTTAGAGACAGTTCTTTATATGGTTGGAAATATCTTGGAGAGATCTTTCCAACAACTTCAAGTTTGCGCATTTTTTGATATCGTATGAGGGAGATATCCTATCAGAAGTTTGGGTTGTTGGATTGGGGAAGGTCCCAATTCGAATTCAGTAAGGGTAAAGTGGTCTTTTCACCCAACTATTTTCTAATTCGTTTTAAAGGTTTATTAGGGGCAAAACTAAGCCTTAAGTCAGTTTTAGAAAAGTTATTCAAGCTTATGACTTGGGAGAAAAGAGAAGAGAAGAAGGAGAAGGGGGAAAGAGCAAGAATTCATCATGAACGCCAAGATCGTCAAGTGGAATTTTGATCGGGGGTGATTCCTATTAAGGTATGTGAGATCTTTCTGTGTTAGATTAGTTCTCCCACACACCAATTTATTTAATTTAGCAAATTTTGAGTAGATTGAATGATGAACATTGAAATTATTGAAGAACAATGGTTGAATTCTTGCAGGTTGAGTTGTAGTATGCTTTTAGTTGATTTCCGTGTTGTTTTCGAGTCTAATCTATTGGATATTGAGGTTATTAGTGATCCTAAGTGATTGGGTTGAGATCCGTGGAAGTTTAAAAGATTTAGAGATGAAAAACGGATAAGAAAAGTTGAAACGCTCGTTTGACATACCTTGGGGTGCCGCGCCAACCAGAGCCCCTTAGGACGGTCTCTGTCCGTCAGGCTCAGGTGTTCCACGCCTCTTAGAGCGCCAAGGACGCCTAGTTCTCAAGTAATGTACCCACATTTCTTAGTTGATTCCAACATTGTAAGGTACATCTGAATATCATGAAATCATCCATAAACACGAGATCATGAACCTCGAATCCATAATTCAATTCAAGGAAAGTTAAGATCAAAGTCAATGAAGTTAAGGAGTCAAGTCTAAAACTAAAAAGTAAGTTAAA